>JAJSOF020000041.1:15745381-16345381 GCA_025594305.2 Periplaneta americana
CGTCTTTATAGTAATATTTACAAAACTGAACCTATGTGTACTCTGACTGGCATTTAACCTGTTGAGCTGCACAACTGAAGTCTGTTAAAAAATTTTAAATTAAATTAATACAGTTTTGTAACTTACTTTCCTATTGCTGATAGGACTGCTAATTTTCAAATAACTCTGATGTTAAAGGGATTACTGAACATGTGTTTAAATCTATTGTTGAAATGTATTTTTAAAAGTTAATGGAATTTTGTTTTGTTTTATTGTTAAACCTAATATATATGGGACTGTTTTATATGAAATATGGAAAATATATGGAAATTAACGAAAATATGTACTAAACTCTAAAATATGGAAAAAAATATGAAAATAAAAGTAGGATTTTTCAACCCTACACATTGTGAAACATAAAGATAATGCAAAATATAAATTATATTAGCTTTATAAGTAAATATGTATTTACATATAAATCCTTTCCCCTGCTAATAATAATAATAATAATAATAATAATAATAATAATAATAATAATAATAATAATAAAGGTAAAGGTATCCCCGTAACATGCCATGAAGGCACTTGTGGGTATGGAGGTAGAGCCCCATGCTTTCCATGACCTCGGCACTAGAATGAGGTGGTGTGGTCGGCACCACGCTCTGACCGCCTCTTACCCCCGGGAAGGACCCGGTACTCAATTTTATAGGAGGCTGAGTGAACCTCGAGGCTGTTCTACAAGTTTGGCAACGAGAAAATCCTGTCACCACCTGGGATCGAACCCCGGACCTTTCAGTCCGTAGCCAGCTGCTCTACCAACGGAGCTAATAATAATAGTAATAATAATAATAATAATAATAATAATAATAATATAATAGTCCATCTCCATTCTCAACATAATCTTTTCTTAATTCTGAAATTTATTATATAACTTATCTCAAATTATAACATATTATTTTTTTCATCTTTATGTATCCTACTTGTTAAATATCTTATTCTGGTCTTTAAATGTTAGTCTACAAAGTATGTATATTGTGACTTTTCTATGTTTTTGTCTATCTATTCCTCGCTAGAATTTGATCCTGGTATTACAATTTTCAATTTCATTTTGTAAACAACAGAGAGATTTGTGTATGCGAATTATGTAAAATTAGTTTTTAGTACCGGTATAATTTGAAAATACATACATACAAAATTATTGACGTTGTAGCATGTCTTTGCAGTGAAAAATAACACCAGGTTTTTAGATTACCTACTTGAGCCGATACTTTGCAATGAATGGCTAAATTGTAGATACTCCAGTCGCAACATTGAATACACCTTAAGTTTACTTATAGCCAAAATTTTGTTTTGCAATAAAAAACAAAGTAGGAAATGTGGGGTAAATATGCGTACTGTCTTTGTCAGATGCTTATACTGCCTGCTCATTCAATGATCAAACATGTAACATGACCTATATACTTACTTACGGCTTTTAAGAAACCCGGAGGTTCATTGTCGCCCTCAGATAAGCCCGCTATCTGTCCCTCTCCTGTGCGAGATTAATCCAGTCTCTGTTATATTCCACCTCCCTCATATCAATTTTAATATTAAGTTATCCTTCCATCTACGTTTCGGCATTCCCGAATGTCTTTTTTTTTTTTCTGCGCCCTCCCACTAACACTCTATATGCATTTCTGGATTCGCCCATATGTGCTACATGACCTTTACTATGCCTAAAGGCGACATTAGAAACTATTTTCCAGTCTTTCTGCATCCTACCTCGAATAGGGATCACTTCAAACTACAGATTTTAATTTCTCAACTTGTAGTTTTAAAGCAGAACAAGCTTACATTGAATGAGAGGACACTGGATAAAATATACTGGTCGTTTCTCGTCACAATAGAAACATGTATTAGAATAGTACCAACTAAATATAAATATCTCTAATACTTATATACGGAGAGCTATGAAAATGAGGACACACAAAATAGAAGAGGTGATAAGCAAAGTGAAGTAGTCGGTCTGGATGGCGCAGTCGGTCGAGTGCTGTTCGCTTTATGACTCTTAATACACATAAAAAAATGTTACACTTTGAACAATTTAAATTGTTTAATTAAACTCAATTTGTGAGTCTCATTGTAACTGTATACGCGTTACTACCGCTTGTTATATTGTAGCCTATGCAATGCAATTCCTCCCATGTGAAGTAGAGGAACATGTAATCTCCTATGTGAATATTAAGCATATATTTTTGTAGGTGTGACACGCTGGCTTATTAAGCGTAGATTATTGTTATCAATTATGTAGCCTGACTGCACATAGATGGTATTTAAATGTGTAGAATAAATAAATGAACAATATCCCACTAATAAATGTGTTTATTCTTCCTACTGAAAGAAATTATATTTTGCACATAGGAGATATAGTAGGAACGACGACGATAATGTTTTTGTTACATTCATCTTAAGCCAGAGCACGGCGAGTACAGGGTGTGAGGGCGATCTCGTCGTGACTGCCATCTGTGCTGCAGGGAAGAGTGTTGCCGTCTGTTGCAACTGCTACTGAATTCACTGCGATATATCGACCTTTCCTAGAAACAAAATCGATTTCTTACTAAATAAAAATAAAAAAATGGAGAAGGAAGCTTCTGTTCTTTTAATCTTAAGCATTTAGTGCGTGAACATACTGTTATTGAACATCTTCCACCCTGTATGAATTTTTGTACCACATTTCACAGTTGAGATGCAGCTCTTCGCTTGTTTCATTCCGTATGAACTGAAACAACCCAGAACTCACCACGTGGAGGTGGCTGCATGTCGAGTTCCGCCCTGCCCTTCCCAACCTCCCTACCATTGGGCAGTGCATTGAATTTTTGTGGTTTGCAATTTTTTAATTTTTTTTTATTTTTTATTTATTTTTTTATTTTTTTTTTTTAGAAAATTTGGTTTTATTTAACGACGCTCGCAAAAGCAGGGGTTATATCAGCGTCGCCGGTGTGCCGGAATTTTGTCCCGCAGGAGTTCTTTTACATGCCAGTAAATGTACTGACATGAGCCTGTCGCATTTAAGCACACTTAAATGCCATCGACCTGGCCGGGGATCGAACCCGCAACCTTGGGCGTAGAAGGCCAGCGCTATACCAACTCGCCAACCAGGTCGACTATATATAGGCCTAAATGTTATGTTTTTTATTTAACGACGCTCGCAAAAGGAGGGGATATCAGCGTCGCTGGTGTGCCGGAATTTTGTCCCGCAGGAGTTCTTTTTTACATGCCAGTAAATGTACTGACATGAGCCTGTCGCATTTAAGCACACTTAAATGCCATCGACCTGGCCCGGGATCGAATCCGCAACCT
Source organism: Periplaneta americana (assembly GCA_025594305.2). Lineage (NCBI taxonomy): Eukaryota > Metazoa > Arthropoda > Insecta > Blattodea > Blattidae > Periplaneta > Periplaneta americana. The sequence goes on from JAJSOF020000041.1 coordinate 15,748,700, forward strand.
TGGGCAGAGAAGGCCAGCGCTATACCAACTCGCCAACCAGGTCGACTGTATAAAATGTTATGTTTTTTATTTAACGACGCTCGCAACTGCAGAGGTTATATCAGCGTCGCCGGTGTGCCGGAATTTTGTCCCGCAGGAGTTCTTTTACATGCCAGTAAATCTACTGACATGAGCCTGTCGCATTTAAGCACACTTAAATGCCATCGACCTGGCCCGGGATCGAACCCGCAACCTTGGGCAGAGAAGGCCAGCGCTATACCAACTCGCCAACCAGGTCGACCAGAATTTGGATCCAGGACCGCAGCCGCGGAAGTGTTCCCCTACTTCCGTTCAGACGGTTTTCTAGAAAACTTTTTCCAAAGCTTCCTCGTTCGGGGTTTTTTTCCAAAGTCGAAAGGGTTCAAATGGTCTCTGTTCCTCCGACATCATGCCAGAGTCAGAGTCGTCACTGTCATCCTGCCGACTTGACTGGGGAGGACTGTCGTCTGTATTGTGTGGGGGGTAGTGTCAGTGCCTAGGCCGCCCGCTGTAGAAGGTCCTCGCCATCGCTTCCCCTGAGGGTCCTCAGGAGGAAGGTCAAACGTGACCCTCGGGCGCGGTCGGTCGGCCCCTGGTCTTTCTCAGTACCCTGAGAATACCATGGGGGAGGCGGGGGTAGGGCGGTACTGGTGTAGGTGGTGAAGATGGCGGTGGGTGTGTGCGGCGTGAGCGGCGTGATCGTCGTCTCACTTGTTGTGGGTGTATTTCATTGCAGGGGGGAGCATAAAAGTATTTGAATTTTGTACAGTACCGAGGGTATGTTGGGGAAGGCTGAGGCGATGAAGGCGGAGGGACAGGCTCAGGGGGCGTGGAGGCACCCCTCCTGTCCCCTGGACTGCCACTACTCCAGAGGTAGTAGCCCCCAGCCCTATCGCCCCAACGATCCCCACAATTTTGACCAAATCGGGCTTACCGAACGAAAACGGGGCCCGCCTTCCACTACCGCTGGCCCTTCCTTCCGCGGTCCAACCGCATACGCAGGTCTTCCCGCCGTCTGGAAGGCTCCCATACGAGAGCCCCCAGCAAATGCAGCTGCCCCCGTGAAGGGATAGCCTCCCTTCTTCAGCAAGTGAAACGCAGTTCGCATTCCAGACATACCGAACTATTCTTCCGAGAAAAGCAAACCACAGTGTTTCCATGGAAACGATCCGTCTTGTCGTGTCTGTCGGCCATTGTTGATGACGTCGGCACGACAATACGCAAGCGCACGAGTACGTTGAAATACCGATACAATACAAGATGCGAACGTTTTCACATCTTCTATCTTTAAGATATTATTATTCCCTACATTTATATTAGAAAAGAAGATTAGGCCTATTATTTTATTTCTTGACGTGTATTAAATACTGACAAATAGAAATTGAATAATATTTATTAGAATTCAGTTTGCATACTAATACATAAATAGTATATCAAGATGTGTTGCTACTCTTTCTTTACTTCAGACAGTGATACATGTAACAGGACTTCTGTCTTGTGTAAGCATTTCATGTTCTAGCGCTTTATTTTGTTTATTTATTTACTTATTGATATGTTTATTAATTTTTTAATAACTTATTGATTTGTTTTAATTATTTACTTATTTATTAATTCATTTATTCACTAATTTATCTATTTATTCATTTATTCCCTCCTTCATTTACTTTTTGATTTATTTAATCTGGCAGAGTTGCCATCAGGCCTTCTCTTCCACTACATCTCAAGAATGCAAATAGACATATACAAGAAACAAATGCAGAAAGAAGAGACAAATAAAAAATTGAAATAAAATTACAGATACTTATAAAAAAAAGCACAAGTGCAAGAAGAATGAGAGAAATATCACAATCTTCACAAAACGTACTAATGCAGTATATATTAGTGATTAAGAAAATGATTAAATATCTAGAAGTAGTCTACGTAGCTGACTGTGCAAATCTCAATGTGATGTCCGTTCATAGTAATGCATCCTTCTGTCCTAGGGATTCACGCACTCTTTGAAACACTCCTGGTTGGTCTCTGATGTGCTGGCAGGCATTAATGACGCGCTCCTGTACTGCTTCTACATCACTGATGCATGCACTAAAGCCTCCAAGTGTCCCTACAAGCAAAAACCCAATGGATTAAGGTCAGGGGAATGAGCAGGCCAACATACTAGGTATCCCATCGCCCATTATCTTAATTTGAATTATTAATTTTCATTCATTTAGTGTTCTGCCCAAAGGTAGGTCTTTCAATTAATCGCATTTAACATTAAACTTACCTTTGGTTGGATTCACCACTCAACTTCAAGTCCATCACACTACATCTGAGCTACTGAAGCAAGTTGCGAAACAAATATATTAAGTTTCGAGTAGTTCGCATCTCCTGAGTTTTATGGTACCATTTGTAGCTTTATCAGTATTCTGCCAACACTCTCCACATCTGTAGCTGAAGCACTAGTGAGTTGGTCTTCCATCCAGGTGGTCCTGGTTCAATTCACGGCATGGACGTGATTGAATTTGTGGTGAAAAAAGCACACGTTTCAGAGGGTTTTCTCGGGTACTACCGTTTCTCTCTACCATTCCACCAACACTCTTCATCTTCCCATTATTTCATCTGTAATCAGCAATACAGTTACAAATAAGTTGGACAGAAATATTGAGGTTTCCGAAGCTGAAACAGAAATGATTTGAGACTCAGGGGCCTGGGGCGTATCAAGCTACACGTCTGTGGATGGGACCTAGTTATATCAGGGATCGCTCACCTGTCAGAACCGGATTCACTAACGCCACCTATGGCTTTGGACAGTCATTGTATTTGTAGCTCATACAACGTGCTGAACCATATGAACTGGTTGCAATGCATAAAGAGCAGGAGTGGTTTTTCAGGTGAAGCTCGTGAAGCGGCACTTCACCTGTTTAATAAGCGCAACTTCACTTATTTAAAAGTATTTTAATATCTTATTTGATTTCACTTCATTGTTGTCTTTTACCTTCTACATTGTGATATGTTCTGCACTTTGGTATTCTGCATTACTTACTTACTGGCTTTTAAGGAACCCGGAGGTTCATTACCGCCCTCACATAAGCCCGTCATTGGTCCCTATCCTGAGCAAGATTTCTGGATTCGCCCATACGTGCTACATGCCATGCCCATCTCAAACGTCTGGATTTAATGTTCCTAATTATGTCAGGTAAAGAATACAATGCGTGCAGTTCTGTGTTGTGTAACTTCCTCCATTCTCCTGTAACTTCATCCCTCATCGAGTTCATTAGACATCCAACAACATTATGCCAAAATCAAATGTGTTTTTACCGAAGATGGAGTCCAATATGGAGTCGCTGTTTTCCCGATTAATACGTTGGATAAAGTAACAGGCTTATATGACGTTCATACATCTACACATAATATTGTATGTACGAAAAATTTGTTTTCATACAATTTAGACAATTTAACTTACCTGTTTGTTTAAGAGACATGATAAGGACCGATAAGCTAATATATATATTTTTTTTAATTAGGGATCAGCAGGGTCCGTCTATGCTTATCTACTTAACAAATATTAAATATTAAAATACTTGTCACATTTTATTAGCTTGAACGTTTTCGGCTTGAATAAGCCATCTTCAGAAAATTATGCCCGAGAATACATATGATTGGTACATGCGTGTTATGTAGTACAAAGTGAACAATGAGTTAATAATGAGCCTTTACTATAAACAATTGTGGACTCAAATTAATTAAAATGTGGTTAAAATAAAAAGCTTTATAAGCTGTGGTCAATAAAATATTAAAATGTTAAAATATAAAATGTTATCCTGAGTTGCAGTTTGCTGAACCATCTGTGACAAAGCTTCAATGGTGTCTTGAATGGAGATAATTCAACTGTAATACGGGATGAGAATGTATCAAAATGTGGGCCAATATAATACATACAGTACATAATGAGGAAGTTACAAACAATAACAATGAGATGTACTGATGTAAATCTTAATACTGTTGAATCTTTAATAAGGTTAATATAAAAGTATATAAATCTGGTTACAAACTTCGCATAGTGAATTATGGACGCAAGGGCATGGAACACTTGTGATTAATCTAAATGATGTTTGTAAAATAGTTTAATTAGAGCGGGGATTAATGAGTTGTAAAATTATTATAAATTTGTCTGGGTAGCGTTATCTTAGGTATGAAAATTAAAAAGTAATCTATAATCAAACTTACTATCGTGTGTGTGGTGATGGTAGTTCCGTAGTGAATGGTGGTAGAGAGACAACTGTTGTTATTTTGTGTTGCTGTAAGTCAGGGGTCTCAAGGTTAAAACTGCACTGGGCAAACCAGCGAATAGGGATTATAAAGAATGGACACTTCGCGTCGGTACCTTTGATGTAGCCGGACCGATTTCAATGACCTTTAAGCCAGTTAGAGCGTCAGATTCTGCCTTCTCCCTAGAGTTGGCGCTGACATCACACCAGCTAGCAGTCGACACAGCGGAAATATAATACATATAATTAATACATCTAGGTACATTATGTACTCAAATAAAATAAATTGGATCCATAAAATAATAAATCCTTCATTAACTGTAAGGTCTAGACTCTAGAGTTCCTTTATAATGAGAGTTGAGACGTTGACCCCAACAACAATTAAAATAAGTAATGATTTGATAGCACTGAAAATGGAAAAACAAAACTCTTACGAGAAGTAAAACCATATACCTATATTATATTACATACAAATATTAAACGAATTCGATACTCAATTTTATAATGTATTATATTATTTTATAATATAATTTATTATATCTGAAATATAAAAAATTATTATTACAACTAGTTCGTCAGTGAGAAATAAGGAAAAGCTGTTAACTTGAATTTATTTGAATCAAAGCGTTACTGGATTATGCAATAAGGTAGGCGATGTTTGGATCCTGTGTCTCAACTCTATACTCAATTATTATCTTAGCGTATGCTCGATTACACTACCTCTAGCGCTTGAAAGTGGAACTAGCAGCTGGCGCACAGAGAAACAAAACACAGGAAAATTCGCTCAGTGTCCATTCTTTATAATCCCTATTCGCTGGGCAAACCGTCATTAGTCACTGTGAAACCGAAGGAACCTGATCGTAGAATGATGTAACCTTGGGCGCTGCTTGTAACACTTCTGTGATAAGATGTACACCCACATCACTTTTGATTCATAACATGTTATTAACGTATTATATTTCACGTTAGGCATGTACATAATACGTAGCGTGTAACACCGTGAGTGGTCTCTGCGTGAGGAAAATAAGAGTAAGCTTTCTGAATGGATGTTTTCCATATATGTGCATTCATTCATATTTGGGAATGATAAAATAACTTAGTTGTACATTGTAATATTCAGGTTAAAGGGCCTCGGAATTAAAATTAAAATTGTGAATTAAAAATGATGAAAGGTACTCAACTATACAAAATTATATAAATGAACACACGCACACAGATATATATATATATATACTGTACATATCATAGAGACCTATAGATTATATATAATATTCTATTTATAAGAATGAAAAAGAAATAATGCCCACCAATCTATTTGTATAAAATGAAATCGTAATTTTCCTATGATTAAATTTATTAAATTTTAGGACCAACATTTTCGGAATTCTCAACTTTCTTCCGTCCAAGAATGCTCTCTATGCATGGTGCCAGCTTTTGTGACGACATAAAACGCAGTGTGAAAACGAGTTTCCTCTGTGTAAGGTGGGATCTGTGTGGTGTCTTAATCATTTTTATTAAAGAGAAGAATCTTTCACACACGTAAGTGGAACCAAACAAGGCTATGGTTTTAATGACCACTTTTCTTGAAAGGGGAGAATTATAGGGACCCAAAAGACTGTAAAACTCTAAGATTTGTATAGAGTGAAAGCTTTTTTTTTTTTTTTTCAACAGGGTATTACATTGCATATCTATGACTTCAACTTGTAACGTTTCAGAAACTTTGAGTGTCTGAACCGAAAATGGAGTCGTAAATAATTCACAATCCTTTTTAAAGAGATGAAACTCCTTGAATCTAGGCTCAAATGATATTCTAAGATCTTTCAAAATTTCGCTGTATCTAAGATGTTGCTGTTCTATTAAACCAGATAACCCTTTAACGTTCCAGAGTTTCAGCTGGGCTTCCCACAATGTGAGCCTCATAATTAAAGCTTTGATTTTATCATACATGTCAGTTATTAAGCTATCTTTCCCTTATAGGCTTTTGACTAAGACAATTCAGATGCGCAGTGATATCACTAAGAAAGACTAAATCTTGTATGCATTCCTCATTAATAAGCTCTGGTACTGGGTGCTTAAAGACTGTCTAAAAATTCCTTTATTTCAACCTTATTAGTTCTACTCTCTGTAAACAAATAATCTTTTTCCAAACTTTCTTATAAAGCAGTTTTCAGATTTCCTAGCCACTTTAACAGAGCCATTCCTCTACGGACACAAACGGAAAGCAATGTGGTGACCGAGTCGATCTGTTCATGTTACGTGGTGTTTGACGTCACTGGCACGAACATACCCGAACGCTTATCTAGTTGTCCCAGTGAGGGCAGCGTTATTCCGGAAGGAGCAAGGTCTGCCCGATCAGCTCATGTTTGAGACCGCTGGTGTAAGTTCTGGATGTTAATGATGTTTGTTCATAGCCTGGGTATGCTTTTTTAATTTTGTTTATGGAGTCGAGGAACATTTGATCAGCTTGTTTTGAACACCCATTAACCCAAAAGTAAGCTAATGTTACAGTTTCCCCAACCACATGTTTATTGTTATTGTACACTCTATTTTACACTGCTTATATTTAAGGCAGTACGAAACATTTTTGTATTTCGATCTTATTTGCCATATTACTTTTTCTGCAGCACTACAATTAGTATAAGGTGTTTTATCTGGAATTAATCCCTGTTCGATGCACCAATTTACACAACTTTAGTTATCTGTGTCGGCAGCTTTGCATAATTCGCGAAAGTTTATGGTCTTCTGTCAGCGTGAGGTACAAGCATATTTGATGCACTAGCCACACAGAACAAACTAGCCATCATAAATAGTCAAGAGTGAATCGATTTAATTCTGTATAAAAGGACATTTGATAGTGGATAAGTGGAGTAACGTCATCTTTCGGATACTTATGATATTACTTTGTTGTATAATACAAGTTAAATAGTTTGTGATCTATTTGTTATATTTTAATGTACGAAAAAGTTAGTAGCAATCTAATGAATTCAGTTTCAAATGGACTTGTATTTTTAATGCGTTTGGAAGTATTTTATGTTAATTGGGTCTAAGTATAACTATAGAGGGATTAGTATCCTCAACACATGTTATAAGATATTTAGTAGGATTTTAAATGAAAAATTAAAAAAAAAACATGCTGAAACTTTCCTTCTGGAGTGTCAAAATGGCTTTAGAAAAGGAAGATCATGTGTAGATCCATTATTTAGTATCAAACTATTGTTAGAAAAAAGAAAAGAATTTAATTTAGAAACCCATATAGCTTTTATTGATTTTGTGAAAGCTTTTGATAAAGTCCGAAGAGATCTTTTATTCGACATATTACAAGATAAAAATATTCCAAATTTGCTATTACAAAATATAATAGAAATCTACACAGACAGCAAAATAAGTGTCAAAATAAATAACTGTATATCCGAAAGAAAATTAGTTAATAATGGAGTTCGACAAGGTTGTCCACTATCACCAACTTTATTTAATATCTATATAAATGAAATTATTTTAAAATGGAACCAAATGTACATATCAGGTATCAAAATAACCAGTGCTCTAACATTAAATACCTTACTCTATGCCGATGATCAAGTCATAATTTCCAATTCAGAGGATAATTTACGAAGAGGATTGTATACATTAAATAAAATATTAAAAGATTTTGGGATGGAAATTTCAGCACAAAAATCAAAAGCAATGGCATTTTTAGGACAAGACCCAGTCAGAAGTAAGATAATACACAATAACCAATGCCTCGAACAAGTGCAAAATTTCAATTATCTGGGGTGTGAAATATCTTATCAAAATGAAAAAGATGTGAACAAGAAAATTACCAAATTTACACAAATTCTAGGAATAATAAACAATACATTAAAAGCTAAATTAGTACAAAAATCTACAAGGATAAAACTATATAATACACTAGCATTACCCTCCCTTTTATACGGAAGCGAGATTTGGACATTAAAGAAAAAAGACATGAACAGAACAAAGCAACGGAAATGAAATTTTTCAGGAGGACAGCAGGATATACTCTTTTAGACCGAAAAAGGAATGAAGAAATTTTAGAACAATTAGAAGTAGAGTCAATAGAAGAAAAAATCAGCAGATACAAATTCAATTGGCTAGATCATGTAAGAAGAATAGAAAATTCAAGAATCCCAAAAATTATGATGCAGTATAAACCTAGAGGACATCGTCGACCAGGAAAACCTTTAAGAAGACTGCTAGATAGGGCCGAAACAGGTCTACAGAGGCCTAATTCGTGAAGGATGATGATGATGATGATGATGATGATGGGTCTAAGTATAATTTTTAAGGATTTGTTCATTAACGAATTCGTAGCATAATGACTATGATGGTGGTTTACTATGGTCAATTCCACGATAGGTTGGACATTGAAGTTAAAATGTAAATTTTGTGTTCAAATATATGTTCTTTATATCATTTTCTTCGGGAAAGTTCAAATTTTTAGAAATTAGCAGAAAAGTCCGATTTATTTAATTAATTATTGCTTTACAGACATCTGAAGTGAATATTTTTAGAGTGTACAGTTGATCTGCCAAATTTACTTTGACAGTTTGTTGCCAAACCACAACTTAAAATTAATAAACCAGGCTGTTCTCTCTTGTAATTCTATTAAGAAAAAGAGAAGACTTTTATGAATTTCAGTGAGTTTAAAAATTTGTTATTTACAAAATAAGTGTTTTTATGTAACACCCGTCACAGAATATGCTTAAAGTACTCTCTTGCTCTCAATTTTTGTCCTGAAGGCACTAATTTTTGAAAGCAAAGTCAAAATATTATGCCAAAAGTACAGTATGTTTTTAATTTTTTTAAACTAAAAATAACAAGTGTTTTAATGTGACGGGTGTTACAAAAATTAGAGCATGAAGAATTCTGTATTTTGGTTTATTGCAGGTAGTTCCCACAACACATTATTAAATAGGTTTCAAATGTTGGTAAAACTGAATTTTAAGTTATCAATAGTTGTCAATACCTGTTTCGCTCCAAAAGCTTACTTGTCTGAAAGATTTCCCACCAAATTTACATTAAGCTGAATGTTTCGTCGAAGGCTCTAATTTATCTAAAAAATTGTAGGATACAAAGATAAATACGGTCAATGTTACTTAGTCCCGCCCACTATAGAGACTTAAGCCAATTTTACACATATTTAGTATAACTTGTTGCTTCTTTGACAGGTTAGGTTTGGTTAGTTTAGGTTTTTGTTATAGCCTACCTTGCATATACGATTATAGCGCAACATTGGCAGTGATAAAAGTGAAATATTCGTTCAATGGGAGTTGGATACTCTACATTCACCGTAAATACTAAATATATATTTCTATTTTAGTTAATCATATTACTTTTCTATTCTGTAACACTATTTCTTGCTTAGTTAACAGGGAATGAATTACTTAAGATATTAACCACTAGCATAACCTACAAATAACTTATGTAGATTGAGCTGCTGCATTTTTAAAGAAGCATGAAGCTGCAAGTTACCCATGCAGTTAATTATTGTAATGCTTTGAGCTAGCTGGATACAGTACATATATTTAATTGCAGAATGGGGAAATCAGCAGCTGAGAGGCAAGCTGAATGTCGTAGGCGAAGAAAATTACATAAAGATAAATATGAAGACTATTTGCAGAAGGAGAGAGAGAGGGACAAGCTTAGGAGAATAAAGGAGCTTTCGAGAAAGGAATTTACTGCCCATAGAGAGAAAATAAAACTGAGAGTTCGAAACTACAGAGCAAGAAAAGCTGCATTAATAAACACTAGTATTTCCAGTCATTGACCTGTGTACAAAACTCCACAGTCACTCGGAAAAGCTGTCCAAAGAGTAAAAAGAATTCTTCCAAAAAGCCCCCGAAAAAGAAAAGAAGTTATTAAAACAATAATTTCATCCGAAAAGGTTCGAATTACTGCACCACCTTTAATAAAAAGATCAAGATTATCTGATGATGTAATTAAGGCAGTGGAAGACTTTTACAATAGAGATGACATTTCAGGGCAGGTTGCAGGTTAAGAGAGATGCTGTAATAACACGGGGACCTGATGGTAAGCAGAGAACTCAGAAGAGACATTTAAGCATGTCAGTTGTAGAAGCATATAGAGTGTTTTGTTATGAAAATGTAAAAATTGGCAAATCAAAATTTGCAGAACTGCGCCCTGCTCATGTTTTGAAATAATCTGAAATGCCAAGAAATGCATCTCTCTGCAGATATCATGAAAATACCAGTCTTTTACTTCAGAGTCTAAAATCAAAACTACCAGAGAAATGTGTCACATTAACAGAGTTAGTTAAATTCAGCGTTTGTGATGAAATCTCTTCCGTTTGTATGAGTAACCAATGTGAGACAGGTAAAAATTTAGGACTTGTCAAATCAAATATTACTGACAAATTTTCGGAGGAAGATAAATGTAAGCAAATTTCTTAGCTGCAGTGGGACATAAATTCTGAGGGAAGAACTCTAAAGATCATGCAGGAAGGTATTGTGTCCGACATTCTTGAAAAAATCTTGAGCCAAATGCCAAAGTTTTTGTGGCATGTTTTTATTAAAAGGCAGCAAATTATTTCATTTTTTTTTTTCAAATATAAAACAGAATATTGGCTCTAATGAGCAAAGCGCAGTACTGCAGGTTGAATTTTCAGAAAATTATTCCATTGTGAACCAAGATGAAATACAATCTGCCCACTGGAATCAACTGCAAGTGACTGTATTTACAGCTGTTGCATGGACTAATACAGGCTCTGTGTCATATGCTATTGTTAGTGATTCTTTTAGTCATGACAGGTATGCCGTGTATGCATTTATGAAATACCTCATTGGCACTTTGGCTGAGAAAGGGTCCAAGCATGTGGATGTGTTCAGTGATGGTGCTGCTTCACAGTTCAAAAATAAATATATGTCTGCAGCCCTTTACCTTCTTGAATCACAGTTCAATCTGTTCTGAAGTGGCATTCCTTCGCCACTTCTCATGGCAAAGGTGCTGTTGATGGAGTAGGAGGAACGATCAAGAGAGGAGTTGGCACTATCGTTAATGTCCGGAGGGAATTAGTGACAGGATATGAATCATTTGCTACAGTAGCAAAACAAGTCTGTCCAAGTATAAAGACAGTAGTCATCTCCAAAGAAGAAATAGAGATGGTATCAGAAAAGAACAAACTTAGTTCCCTCTGGGAAAAAGTGAATGCTGTTCCTGCTACACAAACATTGCACTGCATTATTCCTTCTGGTGAAAGCAAAATAGTTGGCAAAAAATTCTCATTTAGCACTGAAGATGAGCTGTACATCACTGTAAAGGACTGCAAACAATCTGGCAAGAACACACCTTACTCTAACAATGACAATCCAAATTTGAAATGTATGTCTCCCGGTGAGTTCACTTTGGTGAAATTTGCCACAAAATCAAGGATTTTGTACTATGTTGGCCAAGTTCTAGAAATAGACGAAAAAGGAGATATGATCAAACTAAACTTTTTAAGGAGAAATTGTTCATCTTTAAATTTATTTATGTATCCCGAGAAAGAAAATATTTGGGGCTAAGCGGGATGAAGCTACAGGAGAGTGGAGAAAGTTACACAACACAGAACTGCACGCATTGTATTCTTCACCTAACATAATTAGGAACTTAAAATCCAGACGTTTGAGATGGGCAGGGCATGTAGCACGTATGGGCGAATCCAGAAATGCATATAGAGTGTTAGTTGGGAGACCGGAGGAAAAGACCTTTAGGGAGGCCGAGACGTAGATGGGAGGATAATATCAAAAAGGGTTTGAGGGAGGTGGGGTGTGATGATAGAGACTGGATTAATCTTGCACAGGATAGGAACCGATGGTGGGCTTATGTGAGGGCGGCAATGAACCTTCGGGTTCCTTAAAAGCCATTTGTAAGTAAGTAAGTAAGTATCCCGAGAAAGATGACGTTGCTTGGGTGGAAAATGATGATAACATTTAAATGGAGTTGTTGATCAGAGAGGAAGAGTAAAAATTGAGACAGCTCTGAAGTATGATGCTGCTTAAGTTATTACATTTTGTTTTGTAATTATAGTTTTAGTAAAATTTATTAAATTCTGTTGTGAGAATTATAAATTTTATATTTAGCATCTGTTTAAGTGAGCATACAAAAAAGTAAATTTATGTTAGGAACAACAGTTTAATATCAAATATGGATCTGTTTTTCTAGCCACACTATTTTGATTTTATGTATGTATTTTTATTGTTTCAATTAAATGTTTGTATTAATTTACTTTAAAGTAGAAGTACAATTTTGAACCTGCCAACATCATATTTGTAATGTACTAAGTGAAAGTTAAATTAAGAAAAATGCACACTCTTAAAACTTGTATCAAAAAAAAAATAATCTGAAATTTCTTCAGACAAGTAACACCGTCACATAAAATTAATTAAATTATAAGGGCAAGGCTTAATAATTTAATTACATCCATTATATCACTCGATTCCTCTAACTTTCCTTTCACTGAAAATAGGTAACACAATTAATTCAAATTGTGAACTTCACAGAGTTATCAGTTCAACTGTATCACTAATTTATTCATGTCTTTTTCATGTTACACCCGTCACATTGTTTATTTCATTTATATCCCCTAACAAATAATGGTTAGAAAAAAAAATAACTAGTTGTATCTGACAAGGAAGAAGTGGAGATTCATTGAAGTACAAAAGAACTAGCATAAATATTTTTTTAATTATTTTATTCCAGTTAAATTCCGAAGATTTTCTTTCTGGACGTAACACCCGTCACAGTGTAATTGACCCTACACGAAAGGTCCTACGATCGAATCCCGGCGTATTCAAAGGTGAGCTGTATATTTCAATTTAATAGTATATAATAGGTAGAGGGTGAATAATAGAATTAGAAAAAATATGTGAGAAAGAGAGTGTAGTGAAATGGTGTAGAGTGAGAGGATGGGGGATGAAAAGAGGGAACAGTGAGGGTTGAAGTATTAGCATCGTGCGTGACGTCATATTATGTCATCGTTCTCCAATTGGTCCAGGAAAATACCGACTAGATCTTAGATTTTACAAAAATTATTTTATATTTGTCAGTCCTCTTATGTTGTCATTTGCACGGCAATTTTTGTTTTTGCACATATTCCTTGTGTATTATTTTTCACTGGGGGTTATAAATGTATACAGTTCACCTATAAATAGCCTTTTTATATTTTTCCGGATATCTTTTTTATTTTATTGGGTTATTTTACGACGCTGTATCAACATCTCAGGTTATTTAGCGTCTGAATGAAATTAAGGTGATAATGCCGGTGAAATGATTCTGGGGTCCTGCACCGAAAATTACCCTGCATTTGCTCGTATTGGGTTGAGGGAAAACCACGGAAAAACCTCAACCAGGTAACTTGCCCCGACTGGGATTCGAACCGGGGCCATCTCGTTTCGCGGCCAGACGCGCTGACCGTTACTCCACAGGTGTGGAGTGCTGGATATACCCTATTAAAAAAGTAAGTAATGCCATCTTATTGATATTACATATGTGCATAAAAATTATGTACCATCACTCCGCAAGTAATGCTAATCTCTCGCTCTTTCTCTCTCTCTCCCTGTGTGTGTGTGCGTGTTTTAATATAACAATACAGTATGTATAGAAATCCGCACATAAAAAGTATGTTTATTATTTTGCATAAGGTGATTATGTTTAGTTTTTAGGTCTTCACGTTACCTGTTATTTGCAATGTATTAGGTACCGGGTACTTTTCATAATTGATTCCATTCCCTTTATTAATTGAAAAATGACTTATAAATTCAATGTAATTTGGCTACCTTTGCGCATTATATTTTTCCACATAACTTTCGTCTTGTGGTCTAAAAGTAGGCCTAACAGTAATATAATTTTCGATTCTCTAAGACTTAACAACAGGTCTATAGCATACTGATTATCACATATTTATTTCACTTAAGAATTTGATTATAATAAGAACTTGTGTAAACAAGGTGCATGTATTTATGTGTTGTGATCTAAGAGTAATGTATGTTAATATAATTTTCGATTCTATGAAACCTAACGATATGCTGATTATCGTAAAATTATACAATCTATAATATGTATTATGTAGGCCTATTTATGGATGTATGAGCACGTTTTTTATAACTTGCTACGTACGTATTTTCTTTCCTTTAATGCTCTGACGCATCAATGAAACTTTGAATAAGTTTATTTCGTATCAATTCTACGTTAAACGTCGAAAATGGCCATAATCTCTCAATTTTTTTATCACTGCGTGATTTACGTACCTACTGCTATTAAGCGCCTACTGTCCATCAACATGGCGGCAAGCGTAGCATTCAATTCGCCCGGTTCCTTGTTCTGCGTAGTCGAGACTGTAGGCAAGGGGCTTGCGGATTACTGACGACAGTAATGCGAACCAAGCAATTCGATAAGGAATAGCAGGCGACAGGAAAGGTCAAGAGATAACTTGAATGATATTCAAGAGTACAGTCGGAAGAGAAACGACATCGATAGAATCAGTCTTGCGTTGTGATAGTTACATTACGGCTTTAGTTCCAGTTCCACTGCATGTGAATACGTGTCTTGTTCCAAGTGCGTTTATTTTATTATGTAATGATGGAGCGTTCCCCTCGCAGAGTATGATTATTTTATTCGTAAATATAATGTTGCGCGTTTAATTCGCTTCGAATTCTTTTCTTACTACGCTTTCATTTCCACTGGTGATGTCTCCATCTGTTCATCCTCTTGGAAGAGGTAGTACTTTCATCGGCCCGCATCTCTCGTTCCCTCGGCGTGCCTACAAACACATGTCAAAAAGACAGTAACGCAATCACTGCTTTCCTTGCGCGAGCTATTAAAGACCTTGACAAGTTGGGAAGAAGCTGGGGTCAGCAGTGGGCGAAGCAAAGAGATAAGATAAAGTTCGCCTGCCAGTCATCCCGGGTCACTGGTCAGACCAAGCCAATGTATTCTAATACGTAGTCCAAGCATACGATTCCAAGCAGCCATCATGCTATCGGTCGTCAATATTGTGATTCGTTAACTAGTAGTTTTTCTCTTCTGTTTTTATATATTTGTCGTGAGTATCATTTTATCAACTGATTGTATAACATTATTATCTGTTAATTGATATTTTACAGATGATAAATCTAAAGGACAATGGGAAAAGGGACTAAACACTATAAATAAATAAATAAACAAACAAAGAAATAAGCAAATAAATAAACAAACAAAAAATAAATAAACAAATAAATAAATAAATCTTAATATATAAAACTGAATGTGGGTATGTATGTATGTTCTCTATACAAATCTACACGCTTTGACCGATATGTGCCAAAGTTTGCACATTTAACCTTCATAACCAGGAGAAGAACATAGGCTATATTAGAATTGTGCAAATTGACGTTAAATTAATTAAATATATAAAAAATAAAAATAAATAGATCAAATATTCATGTATTATATTAAAATGCAAAATCTTCTACAGTCAATTGTTCTTTATTATTGTCTGTTGTATTCAACATAGACTTTCACGAGACCTTGGAAATTATAACACGAAATAATATTATTGATACAGCATGAAGGCTAAAATCTAGACAATTCATGCAATAAATACCTTTACACAGTCCAGGACCATATTATGAATTTCTCGATGCAGTTGTAGGTAGTGAGCAAGCTGTGTTTTATTCAACTGAATTCTTGAATTCTTTGAGACTACAAGGATTGAGACCACATAATTATTTTAATACTTAATATTGAATCACCGATAGTACTATTGCGAAATACTGACCCACCAAATCATGCAATGGAGCAAGAATTGGTGTGAAAAAACTCATTCGAAACGTAGTAATAGAAGTGACAATATTAACTGGAAAAACGAAAGGAGAAGATGGTTTTATCTCACGTATTCCTATGATACCACTAACATGCCTTTCGATTTTAAGTAATTGCAATTTCAGTGCGACTAGCACTTGTAATGGCCACATCAAAATTATGGTCAAGGACAGTCGCTTAGAGTAGCAGACATTAACTTAAAAACTGCGTGTTTCAACTATATTTTATATAAAGGAATGGAAAAAATAAAAGTTTTACACATCGAAAAGCAAATCAATGATAATTTTGTCATGTTCCTAATGTAGTAGATTATGTGAATGTACGAGTACGTAATATGACTGAAAATAACACTGCATTAATTCTAAAATATACTCTCTCAAAATACTGTTGCTCATGACCGAAAACGTGTTATTGCGAAATTTGAAGTGTATAATCACATGTTACGCGTTGTGGAAAGAACAGTCACTTAATTTCTAAAATACCTGTACACATCCCCCAGAATATTAGTCTTTATGTTAAAAAATGACTTATTGCGAGTTTATATTGTAGGACTTATCTGTATTTTGTAATTATATAAAATAAGAAGTAATATAATTAATAGCCTATGTTCTGAATTTGTGAGATGTAATTTCTCAATTCAGATTAAACAAAACTGGGTATGATATAAGTGGATGTACAGCGGTAAAATGGTAAACAATTCTCCAGTATAAATTAAATATTATCCTACGTATATTATATTGATTCTTCAGTACGACTGACAGAGAGAGAAATTTTGGCTCATAATGACATCCCAATGGGTTCAAACTAGGAACAAGGGAATTCCCTGTTTATCATCAGCTGTCTCTGAAATTCAAGTCAAAGCACACATAGACATGAAATTGCGTGAAATATACAGCTTCAGATCAATGTACAGATCTTATAATTATTTTATCTCTGCCTCTGTGCAATGTCACATTTGCGGCGGGGATGAAAGGAGACGGCCGAAAGATTGTAATGTTTTTTAATACGCTAACTCCCACGACTAAGAAATTTAGGAGTTACTGACCAGCAGAGATAATGTAAGATCTGTAGAGCATTGAGATACTGCTAAGTGGGTGTATAGGGATCGAGAAGTGTTTTTGTTTTGCTGCAAGACAATGCCAACTCATTTAACCTGTATAAATTTTCGTTTGGTTTTACTTTAATTATAGTTTTATTGTTCTATTATTTTATTTGTATTTTTGGTGATGTGAAAGAGAAGGCTGATGGCCTTAACTTCGCCAGAATAAATAACTAGATATACACACACACACACACACACACATTGAAATTAAAAAAAGACGTTTGAATGTAAGGTAAGAGATGAAATGTTTTCTTTCGTTGCCTGATCTACAGTTGTTTTAAATTGAGTAAATCCTTTCAAACATTTGGCTAAGAAGTTCATTAGTTCATGTAAGTGACACTATTTAAAAACTCATCTTTATGGCGAGAAAAGCTTAATAAAGACAATTCGTTTTGGTTGTTTGTAGTTGAGTTCCTGAGTTTTCCGAAACGTCTAACAGCCAGTTTCATTATAAAAAGAAAAAAAAAAAAAGGACAACCTGGATAATGCCGGGTGCTTTCAGCTAGTAAATAAATAAAAATAAATAATTTGACGTTCATAATATATTATATGTTGTCGGAGTTTTGTTATAAAAGTGAATTGCTTTGTTTAATGGACTCGATGAAATTAAAAGTGACAGAAGTTCTTGAAAATTACCCATATTAGATGAAGATGAACTTTCATCATGTCCGCGACATCATTCTCCTCCAAGGTCTAAATTAAAATATATTTTTTTATTTCCAGGAGCTGTAGTGCAATTTTTCTCGATTGCAGTTAATTAAATATCTGAGACCCAAATCTGCTTCCAAAGTACAATTCAGGGAATGCAAGGTGACAGATTATTAATTGTGTATCAGATAAGCTTCCGAATGCCCAAAAGGTACAATAGTACATAAAATGTTACATTTTCCCGTAAGACAATTTATCGTTGGAGAGCAAAAGAATAAAGCATATGAGATTTCTTTAAGGAAATGAACATTGGCTTAGTGAGCTACTTATTATTAAATTAGGTTCTCATCGTGATAGTAATGACAATTTAGAGAAAAATTACCCCTGGGAAAAAACAGCAAATTTGAGGTCGAAACAAAGTCAATCCAGAGAATTAGAGATTGTATACAAAACAAATGTACTACCTGTAGCTACTGTGTAAAGTTTCATGAAAATCTTTTAAGTAGAAGAAAAGTTACTAATTTTTACTAAATACATCCACATATAAGTGGCAGTTCACCTTATACCAAGGTTATCAGAGTTTCTATACTAAACAAATGTACTACCTGTAACTATTGTATCAAGTTTCATCAAGATCTTTTAGGAGAAGAAAAGTTACTAATTTTGTCTAAATCCATCCACCTATATATAAGTAGCAGTGCCCCTTATACCAACGTCATTAAAGTTTGTATACAAAACAAATGTACTACCTGTAGCTACTGTGTAAAATTTCATAAAAATCTGTTAGATCAGAGAAACGTTACTAATTTTGTCTAAATGCATCACCCTAGAAGTGACAGTTCCCCTTATGCCAACGTCATCAAAGTTTGTATACAAAACAAATCTACTACCTGTAGTACTACTACTACTACTGTGTAAAATTTCATAAAAATCTGTTAGATCGGAGAAAAGTTACTAATTTTGTCTACATGCATCCCCCTATAAGTGGCAGTTTACCTTATCCCAACGTCATCAAAGTTTATATATAAAACAAATGTACTACCTCTAGCTACTGTGTAAAATTTCATAAAAATCTGTCAGATCGGAGAAAAGTTACTAATTTTGGGTAATTTCATAGAAGACGGGCACTTGGTTGAATATAGTAAGTATTACCAACTTTTTTATTTCAGAGTTAAATGTTAGTGATCTTTTAGTGACTTTTACATGTTAGTTCTAGGGTTTTTTTATACTAGGTGTCGCCGTGATTTTCTTTTAATTTGATTGGTTATAGTTGTCATTTGTTCTAGAATTTTCGTTAATTTTGATTGGATAATGACGTTATCAGTTGTTCTTGGTTGTTTGACGTGAGTGGTGTTATGTTGTGTCTGATGGCTAAAGCTATTGAAAGTTTGTAATTTTATGATTTTTGTGATTTTCTTTCGATTTGATTGGTTATAGTTGTAATTTATTCTAGAATTTTCATTAATTTTGAATGGATAATGACGTTGTCAGTTGTTCTTGGTTGTTTGACGTGAGTGATATTACATTGTAGATTTGTCTGCATTTGTCGAATGCGCATCATCATGCTTACGAAAAGGCAAGTGCCAATAATTTATTTTGTGTGCACAAGATTGGATTTTGAAGTAAGAGGGAAAGGAAGGAATCCGTGTTGTGAAATTATTTATTAAATTTTGTGTCGATTTTGGTTTAGTTCTTTCGCTGGTGAATAAGGATTGTGTTGAATGTTGAGGAGAAAACCGTTTTTCTGTGGTTTAAAGGAATTATTTACGTTATTTTCTGTAGATGTTAAGGTGTAATAAGTGTTCGAAGAGAATTTCATTTAGTGTAAAGACGTGGTTTATTTATGCAAAGTTGACTGTACGACAAAGTGTTGGTTTAGTTCTTTGTTGCTTGTATGGTTTAAGTTTAGATTGCCTTAAAGCCTGTGTCATTTATACTGGAAGTGAAGTGGTTGTCGATGAAGACGTCAATGAGAATTGAATTTTATTTGATAAGATGATAAATTATGTTTTGCTTTGTGTTTTCGTGATTTTTGGGAGTAAAGTGCCGACGAAAACTGCCAGAAAAGTACTATCAACTATGAAGTTGAATGCTACAAAAACGCCAAAAAAAAATCAAAGGCAAAAATTAAATATATTTTCATTTTTTTTTTTTGGAGGGCTTGTTCTTCTTTAAAAATATGAATATATATTCGATTTTTCGATGTTTGGTGATATTTGGACTTCTGTTGGCAGAACGTTTTGGTAGTTTTCGTCAGCCATGTTGGATTTTGCCCGTCTTCTAGGAAATTACCTAATTTTGTTTAATAGCGCCCCATATAAGAGGCAGTTCCCCTTATATCAACGTAATTAGAGTTTCTGTACAAAACATATATGCTACCTGTAACTACTCTGTAAAATTTAATTAACGTCTGTTAGATAGCTGAAACGTTATTACGTTAGTTATATCACTTCTGTTGCTCCTGCATATTTATTATTAAATCGAATTTTATTTAACACTTCCTTATTACTTACTATACAAATAGTCAAACATAGGTTTGCATGTAAAATGTCGAAAATTAAATTTCACTGAAACGAGTCTTCCACAGAATAGGTGGTAAGTCTAATCCAGGAAATTGAATAATTTGCTTGATAACCTCACTACAATTTACAATTAACTTATTGAAGGATGCGTCTGGGATAAATAAGATTTATACATTTAACAATCATATACACTGCAATTGCTGCTCACAACTCACAGCAACGAGACCAAACGAAACAAAATTGGGATAAATTTCAGAACACGGATTCTTTCCTTTACCTCTTACTTCAAAATTCCAACCTTGTGCACAAAAAAATAAATTCTTGGCACTGGAAACAGCCTTTTCGTAAGCATGATGATGCGCATTTGACAAACGCAGACAAATCTGCTCTTTTTTGTATTTTAAGATATAATTGTCAGTGAGGAATCCGTATACTGAAATTTCCTCAGAATTGAACAAATAAGACTTTATCAAATTACAGGATTTACAAAAATGTGTGCGGACGAGTATTTTTATTATCAAAAAGCGGCAATGTCCCCATAAATGCTGACTTATGGTAACCATGGCTTAGTGGGTCAGTTCAGGGGTTATAATGAAACTGGAAGAAGAGTAAAAACATTAAACTTGTATACTTTTAAATGTTTAATATCTCTTAGAATTATTAATTGTAACCTACCTCATCAACAATTTATTGCACTTGTACGAAAGCTGAAACACAGAGTAGAACTTTATTGCCATAGAAACAAATCAAGCACAGAGACCAATGATGCCGTGAAAAGGAAGCAGCACCAGTGTTGCCAAGACATAAATTGTATCAGAGTTTACACCACAGTCTAATAGATACAGTCACGCAACTCATACGTCTAAAATATGCCAACATTTGACAGCTGGCGCGGCAGTAGACCTCTACCGGCAGGCAAGTTAAAAGTGTGCACACGACATATAACACATCAGAAAACGGGTTTTGCGTAATTTATTTTATATTTTTATGCTGTACATTAATTGTATAGGTACTTACTAATTCTACTTTAGAATCCTGGAAGAATTTCACACGCAGTTAATCTACAAGTTTCAGAAGCTGGGAATAAATGTAATTCTTTCTGCTCCTTACAACTGAATCATTGCCCTGATCACTTATCATGGTTTGAAATAATATAATTGTTTGTACGTGGACGGTTAAGTCAATTCATTCCTAAATATATTTATAAACCATTGGAACTCTATATTTCCTGTGAGAAGAGTCAAAATTGTAGGGCATATCTCGTAGGGTACATCGCGTGGTGAACTCCTCTCCCTATTTCCTGAGAAATTAACTATCATCCATACCGCAAATTGGGGTAAACTCGGCCGCTGAGGTAAACTTAAAACTAGAAAAGGGGAAGATTAAAACCTTAATTCGACAGACATTGATTTATGAAGTTCATTATTTTTCAATTTTTTTATTATTATTTTGAGTCGCTAATAGTGCTGATATTATGGTTTAAATTTTTATGGAAAGTTTACCGCATTTTACATTACATTTCCAGTTTTCACACATAAGCTTAATTTTAACTTACCCTACCTATATAATACGTAATTTACATGCACTTACTGTTATTATGACGTAGGTGAGAACAAATGAATACACAACTTTGTTGAAACAATTGTAACTTCAAATAACTCAGAAAATGTAGGCCTAATTTTATTTTCAGAGCAGAAGTGGTGTAAGTCAAAAATGGGTAATGAGGGTTAAAGTAAACATTCTGTAAAATACAGCGCAAAGTAGCAGTTAATATTGAATTTATTTACTTCTGCCACACGATGAAATGCATGCGCCACACAAGTAAAATGAGTCAATTTAGGATATACAACAGATAATGCTTGTCCAGCTTTGACCATATAAGGGGCAGCATCGCTAATAAAGAATAACACATTATCGTACATAATACCCTTTGGCCACAGGATACCCATAGCTTCGTTGAACAGTTTAACTATAGTTTTGTTATTGCACTTTTCTAGAACATCACAATGTAAAAGAATTCGTTCAGAATATTGTTCACTTAACAAACCGATAACTACATTACCAACAAGTCTACCTTCTTTGTCGGGAGTCTCATCAATGGAAACCCAAATTGAACTATCTTTAATTTCATCTCTTATCTTCTGTATTGTCTCATCGTAGATGGATGGAGCATACGTCTTCCTAAGTGTTGACTCATCCGGGATTGTATGTTGAGTATATTTTTCAAGGAATTCCCTGAAGACCTTATTCTTTAGTTTGTAGAGAGGAATATCAGCAGAGATGAGAGAACGGCACAGGTCGATGTTAAACTCAGATCTTACATTCGATGTTGTTGGTTGTGTTAAAAACAATTGTCTCTGCTTGGAATTTAGTTGTTTGTTGGCCTGATGTTTACTAGTTGTAATGTGTTGTTGCACCAGGAACTTTTGTGTAGATGATACTGCACACTGACACAAATTACAAAATAATATTTTATTGTCAGTTGATAAACCATCTTCTTTAAATTCTGAAATGTAACTTGTTAGTTTTGATTTTAAATTGACTGAATGACGTACTTTTGGCATATTTACCGTCTTTATAGTATGATTTACAAAACTGAACCTATGTGTACTCTGACTGGCATTTAACTGTTGAGCTGCACAACTGAAGTCTGTTAAAAATTTTAAATTAAATTAATACAGTTTTGTAACTTACTTTCCCATTGTTGATAGGACTGCTAATTTTCAAATAACTCTGATGTTAAAGGGATTACTGAACATGTGTTTAAATCTCTATTGTTGAAATGTATTTTTAAAAGTTAATGGAATTTTGTTTTGTTTTATTGTTAAACCTAATATAATATGGACTATTTTATATGAAATATGGAAAATATATGGAAATTAACGAAAATATGTACTAAACTCTAAAATATGGAAAAATATGGAAAATAAAAGTAGGATTTTTCAACCCTACACATTGTGAAACATAAAGATAATGCAAAATATAAATTATATTAGCTTTATAAGTAAATATGTATTTACATATAAATCCTTTCCCTGCTAATTATTATAGTAACAGAACATAACCTTCTGCGACAGTATTTTATTTCCAACCTGCTTGACGTTTTTGCTAGTTGTCTTTCGATTGCATATCCGAGAATAATCGAAAACCTGAACTTTAATCAATAGGTGTACTTTAATGACATTTATTAAAGGACTGCTAGCAGGTGTATAATTACTACATTTCGGCATGGTCGACCATAAAAAAATATGAAAATAAATGTTAGCATTACATAGTTATGATAGTAGTATATTGGAAAATTTGTGCATATAGCCTGATTACAATATGTAAGTAATCCTATCCCAACCTAAGCAATGATAGTCTTGTTTCCTACATGTTCCTATAATTATACAAAAACAAGGATTATCTAGTTTGCAATCTGTGAAATTCCCCCTTTAAAATATTACTGTATATAATATATTATTACTAGGTACTTTAACAATATAATAGTTAATTATAAAATGTATAAAATATATAGGCCTAATCCATTACCACTTGGACTCTTACTTTGAGAGAGGAACATGGTTAAGGGTGTTTGAGAATAAGGTGCTTAGGAAAATATTTGGGGCTGACAAGCAAACGTTCTGATGGGGGCAGATAAAAAAGTTAATTTTTTTTCTTCCACCATGTTAATAATGTCAAAAGAAGTGCTTATACAAATTTTGGCCACTCGACCGCAATTACGAGGACGTCCAGAAAGTGATTTTCCCTTGGGCCGTATATAGAAAAAAGCACAATTGCATGAAAATATGTACTGAAACAGATACAGCAATTGTTCCTCTATATGTTAACATATCCCCCACTGCAATTGAGACATTTGTCATACCATGGGATCAGTTTCTGGTGTCGTAGAAGTCAGCTGCTTCAGATCGGAACCAGTGTTTGACTGCGTCTGCATCTCTCTCTGTCGATCCCATGATATGAGAAATGTCTCAATTGCGATGGAAAATATGTTCAAAAATAGCTCAACAATTGCTGTGTCTGTTCCAATGAAATTGTGTTTTTTTTTTCTGTTAATGGCCTCTGGCGAACTTATTTTTTTACGCCCATCGTAACTGCGGTCGAGTGGACTTTGTAAAAGCACTTCTTTTGACATTAATATGTTGGAAGAAAAAGTTTAACTTTTTTATCTGCCCCCATCAGAACGTTTGCTTGTAAGAGGGATGAAGTTACAGGAGAATGGAGAAAGTTACACAACTCAGAACTGCACGCATTGTATTCTTCACCTGACATAATTAGGAACATTAAATCCAGATGTCTGAGATGGGCAGGGCATGTAGCACGTATGGGCGAATCCAGAAATGCAGATAGAATGTTAGTAGGGAGGCCGGAGGGAAAAAGACCTTTGGGGAGGCCGAGACGTAGATGGGAAGATAATACCAAAGTTTCTTTAAAAATGATTTCCGATAAATTTTATTCTTTACAAAATTTTGATAGGACTTATATTTAATGAGATAAATGAGTTTTAAAATTAAAATAACAACATCTAAGACGGTGCAATGAATTAAGAACAAATGACTTCGTCTATAAGGGGCCTTGGACAACAACAATCGAAACAGGGGCCTTGGACATCAACAATCGAAAGCTATTAAACATAGCCTACAGAGAATGTTTCTGTGTTAGTATGAAGTAATATCAGAAGCTAAATTAACCGATTTGTATAATTAATTATTATTTCACCATTGGAAAGTGTAGTTTCTCTAGATGGACATAATGCTATAATATTACAGTAACGTCTGAGTAAATCGAGGACAGGTAAGATTAAAATAGCTTCTTATGCACAGAAAATTTGATAGGCTATTTTGTACATTCGTTTTCTGTATTTCTTAAAATAATATTTATGTACACTCATTTTAATCTCAGAGAATTAATGAACAACGAGAGTGTATTGATTTAGTATGCAGTAATAGTACATTAGCTTAGCAATCCATTATTTTATAATTCAAATTTTAACTATGCTCAATTGAATCGTGTTAAAATACATAAAATATATATTCAATAAATGCAATGCAAAAAAATTGGGTAATGAGCGAAGCAGATTATCTTGCGCTGTTGTAAATGTTGTTCCCTGGATCAAACGTCCTATTTTAATTATGTAATTACTTTATATTTATTTCTAATAGGTGCAGCGGAGCGCATGGGTATGGCTGGTATACAATAAAATTACAATAATTACAGCAATAAAATAAACGTATAGGCGTATAAATATAGACTGCATTATAAATAACACCCACGCCTACTGTAAGGTTCATTCCATGCCAAACCAACGAAATTTATTAAAGAGTTATTCAACCTGACCACATTGGATTTTAATGAAACTTTCAGGAATTCTCTCCCCAAAGGTCTAAATTAAAATAAACTTTCAGAAAACTTATTGTATCTTGTTAGGTTTTGATGTAATTCATTTTTAATATCGTTTCCACTAACTCTTTCAATCTGGAATAATTCTGATTCTGTAAGTAATACAGACTTGTTTTACACCTCATTTTAAAGGGAATTTCACAAGCTTCAATTTGATATGTACTTCTGTTATCAAACGTCCCATTTCTTCTGTGTTGATTTTAAAAGTAATTTCTTGTTTGCTCTTCGAGTTTCATGTTCTCTTAGACAATAAATTCTTCCTGTTGTTGTTGTAGGATCCACTTAGTCAATGCCGCAATTTTGTGCAGAAGTAATATATCAGGAAATTTGAATATTTCAAGAACGGAGAAGGTCCACGTGGTGTTATGTTATCTTTTATTTAACGACGCTCGCAACTGCAGAGGTTATATCAGCGTCGCCGGATGTGCCGGAATTTTGTCCCGCAGGAGTTCTTTTACATGCCAGTAAATCTACTGACATGAGTCTGTCGCATTTAAGCACCTTAAATACCATCGACCTGGCCCGGGATCGAACCCGCAACCTTGGGCATAGAAGGCCAGCGCTATACCAACTCGCCAACCAGGTCGACTCCACGTGGTTCCAGAAAACTTATTTTTACTTCATTGCTTTCTACCCCTAATACACAACAATACACATTAATTTCAGCATTGGCAGGCAACAAAACCGACAATACTCTCGATTACACCAATCTGGCTTTCAGGAAGTAGCTCCCTGTAATAATTCAATACTCTTGATTACTCTGAAAATGCCCGGATTCGATTCCCGGTTGCGGCAAGTTACCTTGTTGAGGTTTTTTCCGGGGTTTTCCCTCAACCCAATATGAGCAAATGCTGAGTAACTATCAGTGCTAGATCCCGGACTCATTTCACTGGCATTAACACCTCTATCTATCCAGGCGCTAAATAACCTAAGATGTTGATAAAGCGTCGTAAAATAACCAACTAAAACCTCTGAAAATTAGTAGCTTTTCACGAAAACTCTAAGTCTCATTCACAGGACTGTAATTGTAGAATTGTTGAGTATCCACCCTTTATTGCGTTTGCTTATTGTATCTTTTCCTCTATCCCTGATCCCATTGATATCCTGTTCTAAAAGTTTCAGGTTTTGTAGTTTGTAACAATAATGAGAAAATATATTTTTTCAAAATTAAAAAAAAAAAAAAAAAAACATGATATTTTGAAAAAAAAAATAGATTTTGATCTCTTCCATTTTCGTATTATTTGACCAAACATAGTCAAAGTTAGATATCAAATTGAAGCTCGTGAAATTCCCTTTAAAATGAGGTGTAAACCAACTTGCAGAATTGGAGTTATTAAAGATTGAAAACGTTAGCGCAAACGAATTTTTTTTCGCACATTTTCAACGTCAAAACCTCACAAGAGACAATTTTTCTAAAAATATATTTTAATTTAGATCTTTGGGAAGAATAATTCCTGAACGTTTCATAAAAATCTGAGGTCAGGTTTGAGCGACTGATTTGGTTTGACATTAAATGACCCATAAAGCATATCTAAGCAATCGTATACTTATAAATCTATATATATTACACCCGATCATTATCAATTTAAGTAATTAGAATTAGTAATTAATTAATTACATGATAACTTATAATACATTGCATTACAATGCACGAAGTGTTGATTTTCGTCACCTGCAAATCTCTCCGCCATTTTGACATATTTTGCTGCCCTGCGTTAGATAAACAAACAAACAAACAGACAAACAAATAAGACATATAGATAGATAAATAGATAAATAAATAAATTAATTTTTTTGGCAGCATTGTGTGATGCTATTTCATTCAAATGATTAATTGGTAACCTACTTATCTGGGTGAAACTAGCGTTTCTGAGGTGGTTCTGATGATTTCTGAATTATCAATTTAAGTAATTAGAAAACCATTCAATTTTAAGGGATTTTTTTTTTTTGACATATTTTGCTGCCCTGCGTTAGATAAACAAACAGACAAACAAATAGACAAACAAATAAGACATATAGATAGATAAATAGATAAATAGATTAATTGGTAACCACTTATCTGGGTGAAACTAGCGCTGAGGTGGTTCTGGTGATGCAGTTGAGCGTATATGCAAAGACATATAGATAGATAAATAGATAAATAAGTAAATAAATTTTTTTTGGCCACTATTTCATTCTGCATAAAAGAGCCTAAACTAACCAAAACCAGTGCTGTCATGGACGCTATACATCATATGGGAACCTACAATTTTTTTTTTTTAATTAGGGCCATACATCATATGGGAACCTACAATTTTTTTTTTTAATTATCATATGGGGAAAAGAAAATTTTTTTTCTGTACGGAGCCATATAGCATATGGGTGCCAAAGTTTTGTACGCGGATATCTGTACAGATCTTAGATCATCTCTTGCTGTTCCTAATGTATTTTGTTTGATGTTCCTAAACAAAAACTGTCCACCTCTGCAGGACTGGAATCCAGGATTATAAAAAATAATGGTTGAAAAACAATAAGTGCTGCAAATACACACTCCAAGATTCGAGACAAGTGTGCATTTACAGTGTGGCTACATGGTATACGCTATTCCTTAAATCAAGCTTGTTGTACAATTAAAATGTAAAGCAAAACAATTTCTTTACTTCTTCTCTAATATTAAAAAAATTATGGTCAATGTAGAGTATC
Organism: Periplaneta americana; assembly: GCA_025594305.2. NCBI lineage: Eukaryota > Metazoa > Arthropoda > Insecta > Blattodea > Blattidae > Periplaneta > Periplaneta americana. The sequence goes on from JAJSOF020000041.1 coordinate 15,777,136, forward strand.
CACCGCCCACTGAATGAATATTTCACACTTTTATCACTGCCAATGCTGCGCTATAAACCAATTTTCGGCAATCTAATGTAAAAGACTGCCTACAGATATATGGAAAGTTTAAGAGAAAATACACAAATTCAATCTTCTAACCCGATTCTTTCGTTTTTATGAATTAAGTAATTTTCTGGAAGACATCGTTAGTTATAGACCACTCTTACACTAAACCTGAGTAATTTAAGCTTATTAATCAGATATGATTCTACTTACTGTTTTTTATATCGTCATCTGTATGTAATTTCTATTTGATACATATTTCATTGTTATTTTCCAACCAAAGATCATTTAGAACACTGAATATTACTTAATATCTCCTATCTTTCTTCAAATAGTGTTTATATGCCATGTTAATTTTCATTTGTTTTCGTAAGTTAACAATAATGCACATTGGGAGCAACATATAAGAAATTATTTTCCTACACAATCCACGCTATATTCACATTGTTTTGAAATGATTAATCGAAGATGGTTTGCTTATTGTTTATTACACGCACATTAATTGTATGTAATTTCTATTCCATACGTTTTTTTCCTATCCCAAGATCATTAAGAATGGTGAATAATATTCATGCATGTTTCCTGTATTTCTTAAAATATGTGACATGTTAGTTTTTATTTGTCGTTATTTACGTAAAAATGATGCGCCAAAAATAATAATAATTTCGTACTCATTCCACATCCCTATATTCACATTTGTTTTCCAGTGATTTATTAAAGAATGTACCGGTACTTAAAAGACTAATAATTTAGAAACATTTTACATAAATCATCCTTGTGCCAAAAGAGAATGCTCCCTGGACCAAATTGTCGTATTTTGCAGACGTCGTCAGTAGTACTCGCTGAAATGGGTAATAATATAATATAATTATGTTGTACGTAGCAAGATTGATTATTCAATTGATAGGATATTTTATGAGGTTGTCATGACTGAGATATCTATTGTCAAGCAACAAGTTATACTAAATATGTTTAGGATTAGTGTAAAACTGGCCTATATCTCCTATAGTGGGCGGGACATAAGTAACATTCAGCAAAATTATTAAATGGCAGTTGGAGAGATAGAGAGAGGAGAGTAAAATATATTTCAAGGAAGAAAACAAGGGGTGTGGCATATGGCCAAGAGAAAAATTACCATGACAGCACTGACCAAACCAGACCTGTTACAGACCCGTATATGCAAGGTGTAAAAGTAGAGTACGAAGGGAACTACCCACGCGCTAGTTTAACCCTTACAGATGAATTATTATACAGGGTGTTTAAAAATACGGGGCATAATTTCAGGTATGTATTTCCCACATGTAGACAATCAAAATAGTTCATTACAACATGTGTCCGGAAATGCTTCATTTCCGAGTTATGGCCTTCACAACATTGAAATTCACCGGAACGTTTTTCTTTCCGCAGGTCGTCATTACAGAAGATGTTCAAAATGTCCACTTCCTGCTTGAATACACACCTCACATCAATGTCTCATTGACCTGCGAACACGATCCCAAACTCCAGGAGTATTGCGTATGTCCTCAGAACATGCCACAATTCGATTCCGAAGGGATTACAAATCAGGCACCGGAGACGAATAAACCAATGATTTTAAATGGCCCCACAACTAGAAATTGTCCACATCTGTGGAGTAACGGTCAGCGCGTCTGGCCGCGAAACCAGGTGGCCCGGGTTCAAATCCCGGTCGGGACAAGTTATCTGGTTGAGGTTTTTTCCGGGGTTTTCCCTCAACCCAATAAGAGCAAATGCTGGGTAACTTTCGGTGTTGGACCCCGGACTCATTTCACCGGCATTATCACCTTCATATCATTCAGACGCTAAATAACCTAGATGTTAATACAGCGTCGTAAAATAACCCAATAAAAAAAACAACTAGAAATCGAGAGGGTTCAGATCAGGTGAGCGTGAAGGCCAAGCAATTGATTTGAATACATGTCGCACAGTCTAACGCCTACACAACACTGAATGTAACCTTCGCCTCGGAATGAACTGTCAGAGTGCCCTCTTAATGTCTCCTTTGACGGCAACGACCTGCGGAAAGAAAAACGTTCCGGTGAATTTTGAATGTTGTGAAGGCCATAACTCGGAAATAGCGCATTTCCGGACACATGTTGTAATGAACTATTTTGGTTGTCTACATGTGGGAAATACGTACCTGAAATTATCCCTCGTATTTTTGAAACACCCTGTATAAAGAACTTCAAGTGTTATTATTGTCTCAAAGTTCTCTGTGTAACAAATTATTCAGTCAGAATGTCCATGTGATTATGTCAACTGCAGAAGACGGAAAAGATATTGTCGTAATATGTACTTAGATTTCCAAGTAAGGACAAGGAGAAGTTACAAAAATTGTTTTCGAATTCAGCTTTATAAATTGAACGATTTTCACATCAGAAATCACCGTAACTACCTCAGCGCTAGTTTCATCAATTTAAGGACCAGTATAAAGGAAATTTGATGATAGTGAGAAAGAAATTCGTAAGGGAGGCAGTCAGAAGGCATCGTGGTTGCATAAGCTTACTAGGAGTCGTTACAAACAACTATTCTATTTCATTTGTAGAGAGCAAAATACCTACAGTAGGGTAAAGGATCTAAATCAATACGTTTACGATAGTGGATATAAAACTGTCTAGAAAAGTAACAGAATTACCGTACATTGCAATTAACACTGCATCAACAGAGAAACCTTACGGGGTATCGTAAATCTAATAAAAAAAAAAAAGAAAATTGTGTAAAAAATGCATTCCGAGCGAATTTTGCAGCCTGATAATATCCCGCCCACGTTATGGACATAATTCAATACCGTTAGTCTGACATACAACGAATACTAAAACAATCTGATAACCAACGACGATGTACAATTTTAGTAACATACAGAGCGAATAAAAATACAAAGGCATATTGTAGCAATAATTCAGATGAAAAGAAAATTATTAGTATAAGCTCTTAATTCGTAAACGAAAAAAAAAAAAATCTGTCAGTTGTGTAATGTACATAAAGTAATATATTACGCCGACATTATGAACACACAATGGATTTAATGTGGACGAGATACACAGTTATTATTTATCTGCTTTTATATCGGATAATATAATACAGCTGTAAAATGAAAACATGTAGGCGTAGAAAAGAGGAAACATATTGGGGGGGGGGGCAATAATTCTTCCCCTTTCGGATAAATTTCAGAACACGGATACCTGCTTTTGCTTTCTAATTCAAAACTCCGACCTTGTGCACACAAAATAAATAGTGCCTTTTCGTAAGCACGATGCGCATTCGACAAACATAGACAAATCTCCTCTTTTCAGTCTTTTAAGATAACTGTTGCCAGTGAGGTATCCGTATACTGAAATTTTCCCACATCATCTATATGTGTTGAAAAATTTGGGTAAAACAGGCTTCTGTATGCTACAATTTAGCGACACATTAAGGTACATTCTAACATAACCTCACATTACAGTGAGAAAGGAATTCGCGGATGGCATGAAGTAAAGTCACAGGTGGCTGTGTGGTAAAGTCACAGTCTAGTATATAAGCTTACAGTCACTAAGATTAAGGCCGTGTCTCAAAGCTACATTTTCAGCTGAAGTGAACTAGATTGTTGACTAAATAGCCGGATGTGGCGTCAGAAATTATGATCCAAAGCTACATAGTGCATAGCAATGAAGTCCGTAGTAGCTAGTAAACGAAAATGCTTGCTTGATTGTTGACTTGTTCACTAAACAAACATGGTATTGGGGTTTTGAAATCTGAAAATGCTTTGGAAGTGAAATAATATAAATATTATGTATAATAACACGTTAACTGTGAACACTGACATTGTTAGTACCTTCTGTACAATGTTTTAAATATTATTGTACCTATTAAGTCCTTATCTTTTCCACATAACTCGTAATGAACCTGCATCAGGACTCTGCCTTCTTAATTCAGTGCTGCACCGTGGTGTCATGGTTTTTAGAAAAAATAGTCTATAAAGAAGGCCATGTTTCAAGCACACATTTCCAAAGCTCCCTAGTGTGTAGTTTACAAGTCACCTAGTTGCTAGTCACTAGTGTGTAGTATGGACTTGAGCTTTGAGACACGGCCTGAGTTAAGGTTGCTAGGAACAATAGACTGTGCAGGTACTATTTCGCATTGTCTGTAATGAGGCAATAGTATCGATCCTAGTGGTTAGTAACTATCTATGGATGCATATTTATTACATATTGAGCTTCGTGACTGTATATACTAGACTGTGGTAAAGTATTACCACAGTCTAATATATACAGTCGCGCAACTTCAACACTTTTTTTGCCAACATTCACGACACTAGCGCTCAAGCGGCAGGCAAGGCACTGGTCATAGGGTTGATACAGCCAGCACGTGCTTTAAAGGGATGCGAGATGTTATAATAACGTTTTAATCATGCGTCGGAATAAAGGCAATGTGTGCAATGACGAAAATTGCAGTAACAACAAGTTTAAATCTCCGAATTTGTCGTTCTTCAGATTCCCTAAAGACCAAGAGAAAATCATAACTCAGTCATAACCTATAATCCACGCTGTAGGTAGCCTACGTATTGTGTTCTATAAAACATTTATTAGTTATCAGTTACCTATTTGTATGTCAGGAAGGAGAGTTTAAATAAAAACAAAGTAAATACCTGTTACAATATATTATTTTTTTGCAGAGATCATGTGTAAATGTGTACCGATTTTGGATAATGTATCTACAGTTTTTAATGCAAGTAATTCCATAATTTTTGTATTCGTGTTTTTTTCTTTATATTTTTCAAAAGTTGAATGTTATATCCCATTCAAGTAGGGATTATGGCGTTAATTTTTTCAAGAATTCATGGCGTATTATAATCCTTTTGCAAAATATTCACTTCTCGAAGAAATCCAGACTGTGTCGATAAATTTCTGATGTGTTGGTGTAGATTCATGTGGCAGACGTATTAAGTTCTCAAGAAATAAAAGAGCCTTTTTAAATTTAATATAAAGAGCAATCTTTTCTGTAATAATTTGCATAACTGTTATTGGTGTTGATTTTACATTACCAGTGATTATTTGAGCCGTTCAGAGCAGAAGTGGTATAAGTCAAAATTAGGTAATGAGGTTTAAAGTAAATATTCTGTAAAATACAGCGCAAAGTAGCAATTAATATATCCTTCGTGCTATTCACTGACTACTAATAGTTTAAATGAATTCAATATTAACTGCTACTTTGCGCTGTATTTTACAGAATGTTTACTTTAACCCTCATTACCCATTTTTGACTTACACCACTTCTGATCTGAAAATAAAATTAGGCCTACATTTTCTGAGTTAATTGAAGTTACAATTTTTTCAACAAAGTTGTGTATTCATTTGTTCTCACCTACGTCATAATAACAGTAAGTGCATGTAAATTACGTATTACATAGGTAGGGTAAGTTAAAATTAAGCTTATGTGTGAAAACTGGAAATGTAATGTAAAATGCGGTAAACTTTCCATAAAAATTTAAACCATAATATCAGCACTATTAGCGACTCAAAATATTAATAAAAAAAAATTGAAAAATAATGAACTTCATAAATCAATGTCTGTCAAGTTAAGGTTTAAATCTTCTCCTTTTTTATTTTTAAGTGTACCTCAGCGGCCGAGTTTACCCCAATTTGCGGTATGGAAAATAGTTAATTTCTCAAGAAATAGGGAGAGGAGTTCACCACGCGATGTACCCTACGAGATATGCCCTACAATTTTGACTCTTCTCACAGGAAATATAAAATTCCAATGGTTTATAAATATATTTAGGAATGAATTGAATTAACCGTCCACGTACAAACAATTATATTATTTCAAACCATGATACGTGATCAGGGCCATGATTCAGTTGTAAGGAGCAGAAAGAATTACGTTTATTCCCAGCTTCTGAGACTTGTAGATTAACTGCGTGTGAAATTCTTCCAGGATTCTAAAGTAGAATTAGTAAGAACCATATACACTTATTGTATAGCATAAAAATATAAAATAAATTACGCAAAACCCGTTTTCTGATGTGTTATCGTATGTCGTGTGCACACTTTTAACTTGCCTGCCGCTAGAGAGCTACTGTCGCGCCAGCTGTCAAATGTTGGCATATTTTATACGTATGAGTTGCGTGACTGTGGTATTACCACAGCCGTATTACTCTATGTACGTGTCAGGTACTCTGCCATCTAATATTGGTTATTGGACTGTGGCGTCCGTTATTTTCCACATGCTACAAATTCTAGCATGGGCTTGAGGAATCTGTAATACTATGATCTAGAGTTTTGCATACGGCGTGATCCAAACTTCAAAATAGCCGACAATGTTTTTATTTTCATCATCATAGCTTTCCTACAAATTCAGACACACACCAGTACAATACAAGAAATAAAGATAATATTTTTATTTAAAGTTTTAACACAACTCTAGGTCAATGTTACTTATGTCCCGCCCAATATAGAGACATAGGCCAATTTTACACATATTTAGTATAACTTGTTGCTTCTTTGTCAGGTTAGGTTTGGTTAGTTTAGGTTTTTGTTATAGCCTACCTTGCATATACGATTATAGCGCAACATTGGCAGTGATAAAAGTGAAATATTCGTTCAGTGGGCGTTGGATACTCTACATTCACCGAATTGATTGAAAATTGTCATAACTGAATAGAAAAAGAACGCCTTACTTCAAAAAACGTTATTTCCTCTTTTCCAGATCCTGACTTCGAGAAGGATGTCTTCTCATGAAAGACGCGATGGTTGAATTGACTCCTGACTTCAAAACATACTGCAAACGGGACTTATAGCCGAAAACGACCGACCAGTAGGTTTCTTCAATCAAGTTCCAAGTTCTGTATATTTGTATTTGTGTTGCATTTAATTATAGTTATTACTTTTATGTATATTATGTAATTAATTATTAGATTGTAAACATGACATGTCCCATATCATGTATATGATCAGTGGATGTAATAAATGATTATGATTATGTTCCTCACTTTGTTTTTAACAATACTGACTTGACTGAAAACTCTCTCTACTTCAGCATTCGAATGGGACAAAGATAACGCAGAAGTATGATTTACAGAATTTACAAAAAGCATTGTCTGTAGGAACAGGACATATCCAGTCTTTTAATTCCCCCAGATTCTCCTATTATTTTCGATACTTTTGAGTACATTTAAGTTTCGCAATGATTAATGTTATATTTTATTACTCACGTGAAATTTAATTAAAACACAATCACTAATTTCAATCACATCACATCACAGTATGATACCTAGCTGAACTATCACATAGCAACTAATATTATTTTAAGATTGAATGCAATGCAGTCTGCAGACACAAATCTCAACGCACATGCAACCTTGAATGGTGTGAAATATATAATGAGTTCATGACATCATCACATGCTCGGTGGGAAGGGAGAGGATCGGAGGAAGTGTCCAATACCGATGCTGCAATGCGTCATTGCATGCTATTGTGCAATGTTGTGACCGTTGTTAAGTTATAGATCGAGAAGTAGATCCACGTATGCTTGTACAAGTAATAAACATTGGAGTTAATATAAAAATATTCAAAATGGCCAGGAACGACTAAATGAAGCACAGAATTGCTAGATCAGTATTCGAAATGGTTGGATTTAGCTACTACGTGGCCATATTGGCAACACTGCTTTAACTAAACACATGGATAAATATAACTTACTGCCATAATCTTCGAACAGATGCACCGCAGATATTTCCTAGAATTACGGAGTTTTAACTTTGAGAAAAGAGCTAAAACAAAATTCTTCCAAGTCATCCCTCAGAAAATGCTGTAGTAACGGTATTTCTATAACTACCTACGTAGGCTATAGGTATTTCTGTTCTTTTTATTTCAATAATATTGTACTTAAGCTTAAGTATTCCGTAGTGACCTAACCTCATCTCTCCTTTCAATGGTTTAGTGTAGACTTTTGCAATGAGAACGCCAAGATTTTTTTTATGAAAGAGAAAACTCGATTATTAATTTGCGAATCCTGAAGTGGAGATTCATTCATGTTTGAAATGAAGATGCATTTTGTATATCACGCGCTTCAAAATAGAAAATAAGTATATAAAATAACTATTTTTAATATAGGCCTACACGTACCTTACTAACACTTTGTGTATCATTTCCAATCGCTTTTCCTTCTTCTCTGCAAAACTTGTATTGAATATTGATACTAAACCTTTGTGTTATAATAGTAGACTCTATTATAAAAATCTTCTGTACATACAGAATAGCCCACAAAATGTATACCCTGTTTGTTCATTAATAACTTTGGAACAAATCGAGATTAGATTCGGATATTGTAGCTTAATGTGGGTATTTGAAATAGCCACCATCAACATCAATCGATGCTGCCGAACTGCTCCACGAACTACGGTCTACGTTCTGTATCATTCATAGACAAATGACAGAGGTATCATTGCTGTCTCTGAGCGTCATGACAATTTCTGCCGCTAGGTTCGCCTCGCAATCCTATTATATGATGAATAGTTCCATTACTAAGGCCCGGTTGCAGAAACACCGATCAAGATATGATTGGCAATCAAGGAGGGTTTGATTGGCCATCAGTTCTATTTCTGTTGCAGAAAGAACAATCAGTGTTTGATCGGAGATCAGTCTTCCATCAGATTTGATCAACAGATTTTTGCTGGTCAAGTCACTGATCATCGATCAAGTAGGCTATTTATGTTGTTCTGTTTGTAATGCAGTTACTGTAATTATATAGTAAATAGTTATAGCGTAACAATATTGTTTTCGACATAATGGATTCTTCTGATGAAGAAATTTTAGAATGAAAAAAAAATATTATTAAGAAGAAGGCGTTTCCGTGATGGACATGAATTGTCTTTATGTATAATGACAGAGAATTTGAGCAAAGATTTAGGTTAAGTAAGGATTCGTGTGTTTTGTTACTTTCAAAAATTGAAACAAATAGGCCTATATGCAGACAGACAAATCGAAACCTTTCACTTTCTCCTATGAACCAAGTTCTAATAATGCTGAGATTTTATGCTGTTGGAATTTTTCAGATGGTCTTGGGTTATCTTGTTAGGGTCCACAAATCAACTATTTGCCGAGTAGTTAGGAATGTTACGTATGAAATTGCTTTGTTATGGCAGGGTCTCATAAATCCCCAAACTTCAAACAGGGAACGATTTGAAATCCAGAGAGAATTTTCAGCCATGTCAGGATTTCCAAGAGTAGCCTAATATTGGTTGTATAGACTGCTCACATCCCCGTCCAATCACCTGGTTGAAATGATGCCGAACTTTATCGAAATAGAAAAGGTTTCTTTTCTGTGAATATACAGGCAATATGTAGTCTACACCATCATTGAAATTCTGGAATGTTGTAGCCCGTTGGCAGGGTGCTGCACATGACAACACAATATTTTTAATGAGTAGGTTACGAGCTCCATTTGTAAACAGAGGGATGGGAAATGGAATTATTTTAGGTTATGGAGGCTATGCATATTCCAATTTCTTGTCGACTCCCCTAGCAAATCCCACAACAGAAGCCCCCTCACGTTTTTTTTTCTTTTTGCTTAATTTTTTTTCACTATATTGTAGTCTATATACAAATACAATCCGCCTGTTTCCTTTCTACAAAAAGCAACAAACCAGCAAAACATTCACTTGTTTTCCTAGTCACCGCCCACTTGATGCATTCGTTTCGCGACTTTTAAAGAGCATCAAATTGGCTGTGGTTGCTAAATAGCGCTGTTGTCAAATGTATTTCTTTCCCAAATCAGCAATTAGTAAATTGAGAGAAGTTGATTGGAGATTCACGTTTGTGCAACGCAACGAACAATCAAATAAATCAGACATCAACTGACTGGCGATCAGGGACTGATTTGATTTGCGTTTCTGCAACCGGGCCTAAGCATTGTGTATCGTCAAAATTCTTTGATTAATTTTGCATTACGGATCGAGTACGAAGATTATAAACATAACAACCATTATTATTATTATTATTATTATTATTATTATTATTATTATTATTCAACTAGTATAGTTATTAGTTTGTCTTGCCTTAAGACAATCAGTAGGGTTATTTGAGGAAAAGAGTATGATTTACCATCATTTATAGTGGCGAAATATTCCACGACAATGGTTAATTATTACTGCTGAATATTGACACATATACGATTTGCATTACTTAGGATGGCGAGTTTAGTGTAACGTACTCCCCTCATCCTCCAAGCCACATCAAATATTATACGACATTACGAGAAATAAATAAAATAAATAAATAAATTACTACAATTATTCGTTGTGATAAAAGTACAATTATCACTGCATGGTGTTCCGAAGATTTTACTTTATGTTTTCATTAAATTGACATGTCATGAGTGACCACAGAAAACAGCTCAGGGGAGCGAGATGCAGATATTACTAGAAATGAAATGGGGATCGGAGAGAGCAGATGCGCATGTGCCTATGGGCGGCAAAAAAAATCGTCCCTGAGATATTTGTTTATGTTTTGGAAAATAGTCAAATTCGAAAACCATTTCTAATCACATACTGTATATAGCGGACTAACTTTTTAATTAATTTAATTCTAACTCCTAATTTAAAAACTGTTTACACACACTAAAATATCATATAACATTTGCTATTACTATCCACTACAGGTTAATCATCAGGCCTATTAGATATTTATTTCACCACTGCAAGGTCTGCAAGAAAAATCGCACAATTGCAGTAATCATGTATTGTGACTGCTGTTTGCAGTAGTAGAAATCCTAACACTTCAACTTCAATATATTAAAAAAAAAACGAAATGGATAAGTTAAGCTCACTTGCAAATGATTAAATTATGAAGTCAGGGAAATGGAAAATAATACAGTACCTTAATTCTTTGGAATAATAATAATAATAATAATAATAATAATAATAATAATAATAATAATAATAATAATAATAAGTATGTAACTACAATGTTCATGTAAAATATATTAAGTTTCTTTCATTATTTCCGAAAAGGTACGGTGTATGAATTGAACAACATGAAGTAATACCTTAGTTTATAATATGTAATATCTTTTAATATCAAGAACGACAGCCATTCATTTTAATATATTTAAGATTTAGAAGTTTTGACCATAAATTCTTGTATGAAGAATTTAATATGCAAAGGTGAGACCTTTAAATGTTCCAAATGTCGATGTCATATAAGTGTTCTGCTATGAATAGCTAGGAACGAACAGCGCTCCGAGCAGCGGAATTGGTATTACAGGAAACCACTTTAGATCCATATTTCAAGTGCCATGCGCCAGCTTGTATAATCTCGTAAGCAACGTTCTGTATAGTGCCCAGTGTGATAACTGCACATGGCATTTCGATTTGATCTGGTAGCGCATACAGTGTTGATTTTTCCTGATAACATCCTTCAAGTTCCTCCATAGATAGAAATCGAGAAATGTTAGGTCTGGGGACCGTGCTGGGTACTTGACAGTACCTCTTCGACCTATCCATCATCCAGATACACCCTGACATATAGATGGTAGTGGGTGGGGGAGCCATTTTATTGCAGATTAAACGTCTCGTCTCCATACAGCTCTCGGATGGCAGGTACAATAAAATGTTGTCTGAAGCATCTCGATGTAATTTACATCGCACCGGTAAATGTGCATTCAAAGAAGAATGGCCCAATCAAACCCCGAGAGGAGAAACTACACTACACATTAAGTCCTGGTAAATTGACGGCTGTTTTGATGAATGTGCGGATTTTCGGGGACTCAGTACACGCATTTGTGACGGTTTACAGTTTTTCAGGGATCTAGTACACGCAATTGTTTCAAGGTATTTTATCAAGTTCCTATAGTGGTTGACACATAAGAAAGCTTCACCCAGAATTGTTATTGTTAGTATTACTATTTGATAATTATGATATCTTGAATAATTATAACATTGAGGACATACTTAGTACCTGCAGCATAAACAATAATAAACAAAGTGATACAAATAGTAATAGAGCAGAATCTCCACATCAGGGAAACAGAAGAAGTAGTATAACACGTAACAGAAAAGATAGAAGCTTAGAGAGTACAAATCGGAATGGCAGCGGAGTGAGAAAGCATGAGCAATCCAATAAGATAAATGTTAAAAATGGTAAATTTACAAGTGTGAACGCTATACTAGACTACCTTAGAAAAACTGAGAACGATTCTTTCACAAATCCCTCAAGAAGAAACAAGAGTGAAGAAAGAAGACCGTGCAGGGAAGAAGATGCGGGAAGCAGAGAAGAGGCGGCTGGCGGGGCGGTAACACAGACTGAGAGGCGATCGAGTGAAAGTGCTACAGAGAGAAGCATCTGTGGTTCCTCCAAAAAGTGCAGTGAAAGTGAAAATCATGTTCAAATAGTGCAACAGTCCTTGGGTAGTTCGAGGAGCGCTAGAGGAAGTGACACACCGTCTACACTGATGAGGTTGGCGGATTCTACCGAGGAAGATGAAGTTGAGGACGATCACTTAATTAGAGGTAAAAGGTCATATAGAAACACTAGCAGAAAAAAATTATGAATTATCAAATACAAATAATGATAGAAGTACTGAACAAAACTATTTACTAAGAGGTAGGCAACAACAAAAACTTAACTTTCCTATAATCAGAAAATAAAAAAAAAAATTAATCTGAACAAGAAAGATGTATTTAGTAGTAAAATTCTTTGTTTATAAAGACAACATCAAATTAATTCGTATATTTCAAGATTTTAAATTTCAATAAGATTACACATAAAATAAATTTAATAAAAAGTAGAATAGTAATTAAACAAAAATGTGAGCATGGTAAAGAATGTCATAACTGTAATTGATATTTGATTTACGTAATTAATATGGCAAGTATGTTTACGAGTATGATGCAAGATGTATAAATAAGCAAATAACTTGCTGACAAGCATGTAGCAGAAATTTGGACTGACCTACTGTACGAACTGAAAAATACTGATTCAGCTATTGCAGTGTGCTGGCTATATGTCAACAACTGCTAACCTGGATGCAGTTTGATGACAGGGAAGAATTAGTTAATAGGCATAAGTGAACCTATAATTGAATCGGTGAGTTGGAAAAGGGGTCAAGTCCATCATTTTTCATACTGGCATTTATTGGTGATACCTGACTGCTATGTCTGTACGCATCGTTTGATAACTAGGAGTCATGTCCCATCCAATGTGCATTAGATTAGTATTGAGTTGGAGAAGGGGTCATGTCCAGAGTTTTTTGTCTCTCCTGAACAATTTACTTTTCAGGACATGGCCCCTTTTCCAACTCAACGATTCAATTATACATAAATATGGAAGTTATAGAATAACTTTAGATGTTTAAAGTAAAAAAAAAAAAAAAAAAAAAAAGATGAAGAAAAAATTAATTTAAAAATGTTCATGGTAGAAAATTGTGAAAAGGAGCAGATAAATAAGTTTTAAAGGTTTAATAGTTATCACGAATGTTTTAAACATGCACTAAAACTAGATGTAAGTGCAGGTTTAAACAATTAATTACTGAGATGTGCGATAAATTAATTTGTTTAGGAAATTGTATATTTATTATGTATAACTACTTTTGTATATAGATCATTTTTTAAATTATTAAGTTTGTACTTTTGTGAGCTAATATCAATAAATCTATCACTATCACTATCACTAATTGATAATTATTATTATTCTTGTTATTACCTCTTAGGAGTTCACCCGTGTAATTCTATAACACATTGTTTTATAATATTTTGCAATTACATTCTTCCTATAGTATCTAAATTAAATTGTTTCTAACCACCCTTCATTTGTTTACTGTTAAAATATCTGTAACCGCATTCTCAATATGGTAACTGATTTATGCCTGAGAACAATTTCAATCAATATATCTCCATGTTTCTTTTGTTTAAAAATTGAGACAGGGAATCAAAAACCCACTAACTCCAATTTTTGACAAAATTGAGTTATGGGCTGGATGATGCTTTTTAGTTTGTCCCGCATGCGTGGAAGGCAAGAATACACTAATGTCGACATTCTTCTGCATTCTGGGGGCTGTTTTAAAACTCGTGGAAGTCAGAACTCCACTTACTCCATGGAATAAGAGAGGTTTTGCATTCCAAGCTTAATTTCCCGGTAGGTGGCAACACTATCGCTCAACCAGCTGAGTAAAGTAATCCGATACGGTATTCAGAATGTCACAAAAATCTATGAAATCCATGTAGGTAAGACTATTAAAGGCACAATATCGAGTCGATTAACTTCTATAAACCCAATACAGATGCATCATTCCCCAGTCAACTAAAGTACAATTCAGCATTACCATTGAAAGAAGAAAGCAAAAGGACTTACAAAATTTAATGCAGTTTATTTCTGAGGAAAGTAGGATGAATTACCAAACTCTGTTTGCGGACAATAATAAGCTAGAATCTAGATGCACAGGAAGAACATGAGAGTGAGAGAAAAAAAAAACAGAATCTGTAACATGAATGAGACTGTGTTAACATTTTAATATTGTTTGTGGTTTTATTTGTGTATTTTGATGTGCTTTATGGTAATTTGTGATTTTCCGTATCATATATTTGAAATTTAAAAAAATGTAGCAATGTTTTTTTTTTTAAGTAGGTTACTTTACGACGCTTTATCAACAGCTTAGGTTATTTAGCGTCTGAATGAGGTGACGGTGATAATGCCGGTGAAATGAATCCGGGGTCCAGCACCGAAAGTTACCCAGGATTTGCTCATATTGGGTTGAGGGAAAACCCCGGAAAAAACCTCAACCAGGTACCTTGCCCCGACCGGGAATCGAACCCGGGCCACCTGGTTTCACGGCCAGACGCGCTAACCGTTACTCCACAGGTGTGGACTGTAACAATGTTAATCTTAATGATAAACTTCCATTTTCTCGTATATTCCAATGTTTCATAAGGGAATTATGATATACTTATCTTTTTTTTTCTCCACATGGCTCATATTTATTCACTTTTCTTAATTCATACAATGTGTAAGTCAGAAAACCACTAACTCCAGCAGTGTTTATTTAAAATTGTAGCGTAAGATAATGTAAAAATTTAGGTTTTGAAGTATTTAATTGATAAAGAATGTAATTTTACACAATAGTAATAGATAAATGTATAATATTTAAAGTTAGTAAGATAAATAATAAGTTTTTCTCTCTCCTGTAAAATTTGGTTTATTGGAGTTAGAGAGTTTTTGATTTCCCTGTCTCAATTATATGAAAATTAATTTTATGACAGCAAGCGATATAAAATTAATGAACACGATTTGGAACCACAGTGGCCTACTGGACAAGAATTTTTAGAAGCATTCTCTGTTTATTATAGATTGCTGAACTGAAAAAGGGCTGATTTCTGTTATACATCCAAAGTTTATGTCACATACGTCATACACTAAAAATTGTTGGACATTTCGGAAAGTTTGACCATTAGCCCTATACTCTTCTTCTCTTCCACACCGTGAAGCAAATAATCTTCATCAAATTAATGTTAACTTAGTGGTATACAGTATTCATAAAACAAACAAATATATGAAAAAGTAAAATTTACTTTAAGAAAAATGTAATTGCTAGTCTGTATTTCCTAACACAGTTTCAAATTACAGACATATTTATGAAATTAAAATAACTTAGAAAATAAACAGATACAAAATACAATTTATTTGTTCGCCATTATCACAATTCGTCCAGTAGGCCTTTTCTTCTAACAGAAATAAGCAACCTTTAATAACCAATAATTGCTACAAAGAAAAGAGAAAATATCTGTGACTTGGAAAGATATTTGAAAAAATCGAATACACATGAATAACAATAAATAAAATGGCTGACTTAAACAAAATGATTTATTAAGTGTATCATATACACGTGGTAAAATGAATACCCAAGGCCAACTAGTTTAATATAGAGTTTCTCTAAAATCTTTGAAAGTGTAATCCTATACAGACATAAAAAAATTTCAGGAAACAATTCAATCTTAACACTGAACTGCTGCAAGCATTCAGGAAAAATTAATGCTTTACTAGTTGTATGTACAGTTTGATTTTAAATGTGGTCAAATCCATCGATGAGAAAAAATCAACAATGGGAATATTCCTAGACTTCAGTAAGGCTTTCTATGTAGTAGACCACATTGTACTACTAAGAAAAATTGAAATGTCAAGGAGTCAAGTCTGTAGAAATAAAGTTTATAGTATTTAATCATGATATTCCAGGATAGGGCCGACGAACTGGAGGAAACAACTATTCGTTCTAATGCAGAGTATCCCTACAATGAGTTCTCCCTGTGGATATTAGGTTTTTTATGTCGTCATTTTTAGTAACTTGCGCAAGATGCTTGATCGCCTTTTTATTTCTACTGGCAAACATAAAACTCTGCAGTTTCTAAATGTGTGAAACCTTTCCCATGGATTTTATAATTGAAGGCTAATTAAATTTTTTAAGTGCTACTAGTATAATGGTTATTCTTTATGGTTGTGAAGCTTGGACACTCACTTTGAGAGAGGAACAGAGATTAAGGATGATTGAGAATAAGTTCTTAGGAAAATATTTGGGGCTAAGAGGGATGAAGTTACAGGAGAATGGAGAAAGTTACACAACGCAGAACTGCACGCATTGTATTCTTCATCTAACATAATTAGGAACATTAAATCCAGACGTTTGAATGGGCAGGGCATGTAACACGTATGGGCGAAACCAGAAATGCATGTAGAGTGTTAGTTGGGAGGCTGGAGGGAATAAGACCTTTGGGTGGGGGCCGAGACGTAGATGGGAGGATAACATTAAAATAGATTTGAGGGCGATAGGATATGATCGTAGGAATCTTGCTTAGGATAGAGTCCGATGACGGGCTTATGTGAGGGCGGCACTGAACCTCTGGGTTCCTTGAAAGCCATAAGTAAGTAAGTAATTACTACTGGTATAATATGAAAAGCATTTCCCAGATACCTAGGGCTTGTCAACTTTCGTCAGTAAAAATTAGGGACACAAATAATGTTACTGATAATTTTACTGCACTAATTATTTCCACACACCAATCCATATAGTACCACCTCGATTCATATGTAAAAAAAAAAAAATTCAAAAATTACCAAAATCACCGTAAAAAAAGTTCAAAAATAGTATAAATTCTTTATAAAAGAAATGTTAACACGTTGGAAACTATGAACCCATCCTATTGATGTAATTACTAACCTAATATAAACTAATCTAACTTAGCGTAACCTAACACAAACTAACCCAACCTACCTATACAAAACATTTCAGCCACTCTTCTCGGAAAACACAGAGACGTTTACGTGATTTACCACCAGAGCTATCAAATCCTATAAGACTTGAAGGGCTACGGTATTGTACAAGCCCTTTGTTGTCGTCGTTGATATCTATATGTATCGTAGAAGTGGTCGTATATATTTGTCTTTTTTTTCCCCTTTTTGCTGAAATCAATGAATGACACATCAAGTGGAACAAAGAGGGGATAATACTGTATGGCGCCAAAATAAAATCAAGTGCATAAGATGAGCACAGAGGATAGATGATTCAGTAAGTATCCTGTGATCAAACTTGCTCTAACTTGTGTATTATGATCACTGCACCCGTCACTCCTTTGACACATAAACGAGAATTAAATTTCTGCCTTGATAATGCTTACTAGAGTCATTTCTCAATTTCATCACGTATTGGAAGCATGTTTGTAAGAGACTGTCCGGAAGTATCTTCCAATCCAGAATAAATCCAACAGTATGATAGGAACGAAAGTCAGTCGTAAATTTAATGTCTAATACGACATGAAAGCGGAATATTTTGATGTGTATGCAAATTATTTCGGGCCGCGGGACGCAATGGTCGAAATCGGGACTGTCCCGGAAAATACCGGACTGTTGGCAAGCCTAGAGATACCATATCTGAACGAAGTCTCAATTATGCTCATTACTGGGTAGGGTTTAAATACTCTGCCCCTCACTAATACCGATATCATCATTTGAAATGCTAGTGACTTGTGTAATAGCACATATGACGTCAATTATACATATAGACATAAATATTTCCTATTGGCGCTGCAGAATGTGAGAAAATAGGTTGTGAGAAATCTTAATTCTGAAAAAGTTTCTTACAGATATTACATTTAAAAGGCTGTTGGCAACATATAATCCAACGTCTCAGAATTTGAAAAATCTTCGCCTCAGGTATTGCATTTCCAAGGGTTTTCGTCAGTATGGATTTTGAGAGATGTAGACTGTCAGCATTTTCCCACAAACATGGCATTTAAATGGAGTTTCGTACCTACATGAATTTCGAATTCTCCAAATTTTGAGAAAAACTTCCCGGAAGTATCGCGTTTGTGTGCGAACATAGCTTGTAAGAGTCGAATTCTGATAAACTTTACCCATAAATATCGAACTTATATTACTCTTGACCCGTATGCGTGCGTACATGCATTGAGAGAGCTCGAACTGTGAAAAAAATAATTCCACACGTATAACATTTGAATGGCTTTTCTACAGAGTGCGTGCGTGCATGTCTTCTAAGAGAGCTCAATTGTGAGAAAAATTTCCCACAAGTATCGCATGTGAATGGTTTTTCGCCCGTATGCATGCGTACATGGATTTTGAGAGAGCAAGATTTTGTAAAACTTTTCCCACAACTATAACATGTGAATGGCTTTTCGCCCGTGTGCATGCGTACATGGATTCTAAGCGAGCATAACTGTGTAAAACATTTCCCACAGGTATCACATTTGAATGGCTTTTCTCCAGTGTGCGTGCGCACATGCGTACTGATATTTTCAGATCTTGAAAATTTTTTCCCACAGATATCGCATTTGAATGGCTTTTCGCCAGTGTGCGTACGTACATGGGTTTGAAGATTTCCATATTTTGAAAATTGTTTTCCACAGGTATCGCATTTGAATGACTTTTCACCAGTGTGTTTACGTACATGACTTCCGACATTTCCCGATGTTGAGAAACGTTTGCCACAGCTATCGCTGTTGAATGACTCTTCGTTCGTGTGCGTGCGTACATGGCTTGTAAGAGAGCCCGGTTCTGAGAATTGTTCCCCACATGCATCGCAATTGAATGTCCTATTTTCGGTGTGACTGTGGGATTGTGACAGCAAATTGTTCTTTCTTGTATGCAAGTGGCTGTAAATCTTCGATTCAGGCGCAATTTCGGAACGGTTCTCTGAAGCGACACAATTCTCTGGACTGATGTGTTTCTCCTGCGGTGTTTGAATCTCGTCAGTGTCTAAAATGCTGTAATAAAAAAGAACACAATAGCGAAGTTGCAAATCCTGAAGACAGGAGAAATAATCAAACTGAAACGAAGTTGTGTAACGTAGTAAATTCATAAATTAGAAATCGATAATGTAAGGATTTTGTACAGAATATCAGAGCAAGAATTCCGTGGCTCTACCAACATCTAGTATATACAGTCACGAAGCTTGAGTTGTTGAGGGTACTAGGAACAATAGACTGTGCAGGTACTCTTTTGCATTGTCTGTGATGAGGCGATAGTAGCGATCCTAGTGGTTAGCAACTATCTATGGATTCATATTTCTTACTATTGAGCTTCGTGACTGAATATACTGTACTAGACTGTTGCTTTACTATGTGAAGACATTCCATACCTCAATAATGCAAATCAGATCCCAATATTAAGAAGTAAAATCTGAGTAATACAATTGCGAATACACTTTGGCGAACAAGACGAGCTCTGCAAAACCTTTACTCGTATTACACTACTTACACGGCATTTCTCCATATAAAGGAGTGAAGAAGAACGAAACCTCCTGAAAAGCGACAAATTGAAATTCTAAATATTCAATACCGGTATTTGTATACTGGCGAAAATAAATGTCAATGTTTATTCACCCCACGTTTTGTGGTGCACAACAACTTTGCATTTCTTCATGGCATCACTAATGATATCACAGGCTTCTGAGTAGCGATGGTCGAAGAATTACAGGAGACTTGCTGTTATCTTACTATACATTGCGGCAACACATGAGATTAATGCTCTACGTCATCATTTACTTGAACCAGCAAAACAAGCACAAAACGAATACATGCACATAGACTCACCTCTCAGTCAAGACATCAGATTCCACTGTCGTAACTTCCAGCACAGACTCCTCTTTTACTGTAGACACATCAAATGTCTTTTCCTGCAAATAAATATAACAAAGAAGATAAGTAATAAACGCAACATGTATCCTGAATTATATGCAGTGAGGTCAAATATAAGAGCAAGAATGAGAGTGACAAAATTGGATTAAAGACGCATTAAAGAACATTGTAAATAAACAATGGCAATGCACGTGATTCATACTTCATGAGCATCTTATGATACTTTACAGATTTTCATCAGGAACCCAGCTGACTGCGGAAAAAAATATTTTTAACTCATCTACTCGTGGAAATATAGAATCACTTCTCTTCTACTGTTAGATATTGCAAAGAGTACAGTAGTGGCAAAAAAAAAAAAACAAGACCGACCCTTCTAGCTGATTTCAGAGCCTTGTTCACTCCAGGGCACTATAGACTTGTGACTAAGACTTTCGTGGTCCGAATCCTGCCTGGGAATGAAACTTTTTTTGTGCCTTATTCAAATTTATTCCCAATACATTTCGATTGCGACGATATGTTACTACTTAATTAACTTATTATTCCCAGAACATGAATTTTGCCACCTATCGAAAAGTATTGGGAATAAATTTTAATAAGGAACAAAAAGCGTTTCCTTCCCAGGCAGGATTCGAACCACGAAAGTCTTAGTTACCAGTCTATCGTGCTCAGGAGTGAACAAGGCTCTGAAATCAGCTACGAGAGTCGGTCTGTTTTTCTTTTTTGCCACTACTGTACATATGCTGCATGTTACCAGAGAAGTGGCGGCCTCTACTGATGGGCGACCATTCACAGAAATCTTAAAATATGCATTGCGAAATTGTTACTCCTATCTTCGACAGTACAAGACTCTGTTTAGATATGTTACAGTTCTCATCACAGCTGAAGCCGGCATGATCAGTGTTAAACTTTATCATCAAGTGGATGGGAGAATGAAGAAGAGTGCAGAAGACAGACGAAGTTTTAGTAGATTGAACATTATTATGGTTGGAGACTTGAGCCAGTTGTTTGCCATTCGTGCCAACAAGCAAACATTCTGATGGGGGCAGATAGAAAAGTTAAATATTTAAATTCATCATGTTATACAAATTTTGGCCAATTGACCGCAATTACGAGGGCCGTAAAAAAATAAGTTCGTCAGGGGCTATTAAAAGAAAGAAAACACAATTTGACTGGAAAGATTTATTGGAATTGACACACCAATTGTTGAGCTATTTTTCAGAATATTCCCCACCGGAATTGAGACATTTTTTTCTCATATCATGGGATCGATAGAGAGCTGCAGACAACTTACAAACGCTCATTCCGATCCGAGGGAGCTGACTTCTACGACACAACGATACAAAAATTGATCCCATGGTATGTCAAATGTCTCAATTCCAGTGGGGGATATGCTGACAAATAGCGCAACAATTTCTGTATCTGTTTCAATAAATCTTTCCATGAAATTGTGTGTTTTTGTAAACGGCCCCAGGGAATATCACTTTCTGAAAGGTCTCATAATTGCGGTCAAGTGGTCAAATTTGTATTAGCACTTCCTTTGACAATATTAACATCATAGAAGAAAAAAATTAACTTCTGCCCCCATAAGAATGTTTGCTTGTAAGTCGATTTACTGTAAAATCAAGTAATGTCTTCTCAGCATTTATCACACTCTAAACAGATCCTGACTGAATCATGTCTTGTGACAGTAGGAAAGACTCAACGTGATGCTCCAACACCACTTGACTGTTCCTGCACAAAGAATCTGTGATAGTAAATATAGTGTGTCGCAAAACTACGTGACAGAAAAACAAAATTTGGAACAATATGTTTACTACAATAATTAGTAGATATAGCTCGCACAAAGAACGATTACAGAAAAGCAATGCTGGCGTTGCTGTCTGTTTTGACGTGTGTATGTAGGCACATCGTGGAGGGAGAGGTGCAAGCCGATGGAAGTACTGTCTCTTCCAAGAAGATGAACAAATGAGGACATCGCTGTGAAAATAAAGAACGTAGCAAGAGAAAAATTTGAAACTAATTAAACGTACAACATATGTTTACGAATGAAATAATTATACCGTGTGATACAAGACACGTACTTATATGCAATGTGAACAAACTAAAACCGTAATGTAACTATCACAACGCAAGACTGATTCTATCAAAGTCATTTCTCTTCCGACTGTACTCTTGAATATAATTCAAGCTATCTCGTGACGTTTCCTGTCGCCCGCTCTTCCTTATCGCAGTGTTTCATTCGCAATCCTTCCGTCGGTATTCCCTGCTTCCGAGATCTATACATTAACGTACAAGGATAAAAAATTTTACACAGTTCAAGTTAACTCCTGAATTACTATTTTAAAACAATCTGCGTGACATGTCACTCTGATTTTGCAAATATTGTTCCATTCTTGCAGGAAAACATTATAAGGTTTAGGAGGATTTCCCATTGGTTTTAATGTAAGGCCATTTGCTGAATTTTGTAAGGTGTCATACACAACTCATCTATGTCATGTAGGAATGACAATAACGAAGTTTTTCTAGGTGATCCGTTTTAATTTGTTTTCTTTTCAGTTGGTTATTTAACATCGCTGTATCAGCTACTACCTTATTTACCATAGAAGGATTTGGTGACAGAGAGTTAGTATTTGGCGAGATGAGGCTGATAATAGATATATCTTGAACTAGCACCAACAGATAGCGCATGTGTACTTTGAGGGATGCGCTTTTCGTGTGCATTTGTTTTTCGGTATATAAACATTGAGGATATACGTAGTGTATTAGTATATTAAATACCCTTAAAAATACCTCAAAATGCCAAAGTTTTGTATGTTACTACATGTAAAAACTAGGAAAAGCTTTTCATCTTCATTCAGGTCCCGAAATATTCTGAATATATGCTTTAAACCTTAAAAAATAGACCTAATTAAATTGCGCTATTAAACAAAAGTATCTACTTCAAATAAGGAATTGCTGGCTACAGTTTCATTTAGGAAGAGGGGAAAAAAAAAAAACTTAATAAAAACATATGCAACCTCTACAGCGAGTTATGTTAGCTTAGACACCATAGATTATATGCAGTAGTTGTAGGAATCTCCGAAGTTTACGCCTGCAGTAAACTCTCGATAAACTGTGATGTTTATTATCCAGGACAATCCGTAGTGAAATCCATTTCATGAATAATGTTTTTAATGTACTCTAGACTAATTATTAAAACCACGTTCTAACTTCAAATTTTTTAAATCATCCTACACAGTATTCAAAATTGCATGTCCTTAACTTACAAAACGCATGAATAATAGTGATACTACAGTACTGCGATCATATTACATCAACCTATCGAACATTGCACTTCATCTCTCTGCAACTACAGAAAAAATACGAGGAATTCAATCTCGATAATCCCTTCGCTATAAAAAAACACATTGGTGGCTGCATAATCCTGTTTTTAGTGTACGGTACTTAAATACTTATGATTACAGAGGCAACATTCACCTTCGAGAAAGTTCCTACGGTATTTTTTAATTCGTGCACCTCGTTCTCAAAGTTCTCATTTTGGTTCATGAACATTCAATTTACTCGTATCTACAGTATATTCTGCATACTGCAGATTTCCCCACTCATCTCTTAAGAGGAATCGCTCAGTAATACAGATTTACGCTGTTATTTATTGAAATTAAATTAAATTACAGTATGAGATAAGAAAATACTGAATTATATTAAATTATACTAGGTTATACAGAATAATTGTAAATATAATTTTGACACGCACAGAAAGTGGGAAAACGTAATCAACTGTAGCATACGACATAATATAGCCCTACAACATGTTGTGCCACATGAAATGCTCCTGCCATCTAACAGTAAAACTTCGCATAAAATATCCCTATTCGCCATTGATTACCTGACATTTGCTTTAGAGTTGGGGAAAACCTCGAGGAAACCCAACAAAGTAATCAACCCAAGTGGAATAGAACTCACACTACAGCACAGCTTCAGATCAGAAAGTAAACACCTCTGCCGACTGAACTACGCCAGTGGCCCTGTGTGTTGTAATATTACTTAAACTCTGACTGTGTAACTTAACTGAACTCGTTCGCAAACGTTTCAACTGCTGCAACACTCTGTTAGGGAGACCAGTGTATACATAATTATACAGTATGGACACTTCGCGTCGGTACCTTTGATGTAGCAGGACTGATTTCAATGACCTTCAAACCAGTTTGAGCGTGAGATTCTGCTTTCTCCCAGGAATTGGCACTGACATCACACCAGCTAGCAGTCGACACAGCGGAAATATAACATATACAATTAATACATTTAGCTACATTATGTACTCAAATAACATAAATTGGACCGATGAAATAATAAATCCGTCATTAACTAGAGTTCCTTCATAATGACAGTTGAGACGATGACCCGAACAACAATTAAAATATGTAATGATTTGATAGCGCTCGAAATGGAAAAACAAAACTCCTATGAGAAGTATTGTATACAAATATTAAACGAATCTGACGCATAATTTCATAATGCAATATATTATTTTATAATATAATTTATTATATATAAAATATAAAAAATTATTATTACAACTAGTTTGTCACTGAGAAATAAGGAAAAGCTGTTAACTTGAATTTATTTGAAGCAAAGCGTTACAGGATTATGCAATAAGGTAGGTGATGTTTGGATCCTGTGTCTCAACTCTAAACTCAATTATTATCTTAGCGTGTGTTCGATTGGGTTCGATTACACTAACCTCTAGCGTTTGAAAGTGAAACTAAATGCCGGTATACAGAGAAACAAAACAGTGTTCATTCTTTGTAATCCCTATTCGGTGATTCGGTGGAGAGACCAATACCCATAATAACTAAACTTAAAGCAGTTCACAGTTCGATAATGACACCTCACTTCTGCTGACTAGTGGTAATGCGACTGTAATTCGAAAAGCACCAGCTGCTTATTCCCTATTCTGTATGACTCAAATGCACTACAGAATGCCGAAATAATATGTCTCATCGAATGTATTTAGTGGATGAACCGACAGCGCATTCTCGTCAGAAACTAAACAAGACCCAGAAAAATTTCCCACAATATCTTCCCAACTGTCCAAAGGTAGATCTGAACTTCACAATGATACCAAGAAGACACTATTTATGAAACAACTAGGCATACATTGCAGACTAGCTACATATTACACTAATCAGACTTCAGATGCATAGAAACAATTTTTTTTTTAAGTGGCTTAGTTCACGACGCTGTTCAACATCCCAGGTTATTTATCGTCTGAACGAAATGAAGGTGAAAATGCCGGCACAGGTGAAGTTACGGAGAGGTATGGGGGGGGGCAGTGCCCCCTCAAAGTTGTCTGACCTCTTTTTTTTTTTATTAACATTAGAAAATATTGAATTCAAAAGATCTTTTTTGCTTTTGTTTATGATTAAGTTTCTGTGCTTAAGTTAATGAATTAATATCTTCAGACCATGTGTCTGGACTATAATATTTATTTTAAATTTCTGAATGTATAAGAATTTCTATAGCTCATTTGAGGAATGTAACTTTTTTTGTAGCAGTCTGTACTCATGTGTTAGAAGTCTGCAGGTGTTCAGGCCGCCACTTAGAGAAATAATAACAACATACTGCACAGCAATGCAGAAAGAAGTAAAGTGATCCCGGTATAATGTGTAAACTTAAAGACGAGATTAAATAAAATAATTAGAATTTACATTACATAATATATCTTCAAGAAGATAAATTTCACATAAAAAAGTTTCTGTTAGCACTATTACGTAGTTTTATTCGTGCACGCATGTGTTTCTGTACGAGAGAGAAAAAGAGGGAGATTGTTTTAAGGTATGCCCTATTATAATTTGTAGTAGACCTACAGTTCAAGCCCTATACAACTCGGTCAGAAACATCGCAGATATGGATGTAACACTGTAAGAAACATGCCCCTGAAAATACCTTTATTAAATGATCATATTCCGATATACTGTACCACAGTCAAGCTATAACGGATAAGGAGGTAAATGATATCTCCCATAATCCCGTTATATGGGGATTCTATGGTTTTGCTTTGCCCCCGAAACGGTTCTCTCTCCATCTATGAATGTTGGTGAAATGAGTCTGGGGTCCAGCACTGATAGTTACTCAGCATTAGCTCATATTGGGTTGAGGGAAAACCCCGGAAAAACCCTCAACCTGGTAACTTGGCCCGACCGGGATTCGAACCCAGGCCACCTGGTTTCGCAGCCAGACTCGCCAGCTGTTACTCCACAGGTGTGGACACACAAATTGTTCTTCCTCTGACACATATCGTCAAGTTAGATGTACTGCCTGATAATAGATTTACGTATCAGCCAGAAACCTGGTGTTTTTGGAATTATAATACTGCAAATTTTTTTTTCTATGAAAATTCTCATGCAATGTCCAGTGGTTATCATCAAAACCATTGCAAGTAAAATAAGTGAGGAAATTTCTTCGAACCGAAATGAATATCTTCTGCAGCCAATAAAAATGAGAAACAATTAATACTGTCGTGATACTTTTAAGCCTTAATAATGTCTATCAGAGAATTGTGAGCGAAGTTCTGTGCGGATGTTGTGAGAGGCGAAACACAACACGAGCTCGATATTAAGAGACTTAAGAACATAACAATCAATACATTTACTCACCTCAGGGTCACACTTCTCTACAGGAAATGTAATTGGCACTGCAGTGTCCTCAATTTTCACTTCCCACTTCAAATCATAGTTGGAGTCCGTGCTCTCGGCTCCTAACCCCTCCTGTAAAATACAGACATCAGACATTTGTACTTAGGCTCGTATTCATAAACGAGACTTTGGATGAAGACTTTCCAAAGTCAACTTTCGTAGTAAAGTTTAACTTTGTTAAAAATCCTATTCATAGACAATACTCCCGAGACTTTGACTTTGGTAAGTCGAGATTTGACGATCTTGTTCTAATGTTGACAATCAAAATCACTGCTTTGTAAACGAATTAAATTAATAGATAGTTGAAATAGAGTAGGCACTGCCACAATCAAAGCCATCTTTTGAGTCACAAATCAATGAAACAATTGAACATCGGTACATGTTAAGCGATTGTTTACCGTTCTTGCAGCTTTACATAAGAATAATTATTCGAGGGATTATTGTGAACTTAACATAAGTACAAAAATTGACATTTTTAGGTCGTTACACCAATCGAAAATAATTTGTTCTTCTAATTGGCCACAAAAAATCGTAACTTAGTTCGAAAAGTCTTGTATATAACACAATTCGTAACTACAAAATATGATGGTAGGAAATAGTATTGCCTGTTAAGAATTTTGTTGTGACTAAAACAACGATTGTAGTCACATTAGTTTCACATTAAGCCCTCAAATTATTTCAATATAAAATCATTTTATTCTGAAGATACAGAAGATAAGAGTTTGCCACCAATGACAGACTATGAAAGAGACATATTATCCTGCTGTCAGTTGGCAGAGTTATTCTCTGCATGTCTGCAGAAATTACTTAAAAATTATCTGAAATCAATATGCAGAAAACATTATTATGACGACCGCAGGATTATAAATTAACTGCATAGCCAACTGTATAACCTATCCTTTATAGAATTAAATAGTCAATATCATTATAAGCTATCAATCTTTATAGCGTAAAATCGTGATGAAATAAGTTGTATTATTTATTGGTGGAACAGATAATCCTTTTTCATATTCATCAATGAAAGTTGAAACATGACGAGAATATTTATGTGGTGTTCGAGTAAAGGGGTATAAGTCATTTTTTCGTCCAGGTGGAATTTTGTTCCCCAGATGAACACACAAGTTAAATTATACAAGTGGGTGTGCAAAAATCAAAGAATACTAGCAGTTGATGTTTTTTATTTGCGTAGAAAATTATTTGTAATAAGGGTTCCAAGTTTAATTTTCATTTATCTCCGAACTCATTTTTATGACTTATCTCCCTTTACCCAAACACCACAGATTTAATACTGTGTTTATCAAATCTGTAACTAGATTTGAATTTTTAATATATAATAATACGCTAAGGTACATGGGAAGCTTTAATAACCTTCTGGATGTCCTCAATATTCTCGGCAAATTCAATAATTTCCCAAATATCAGTCATTTTCCTTGTGTCTACGAACGAAAGTCAAAGTCAAAGTCTAGATTTTCGGCGACTTCGAAGTAAAGTCACCAATGAAATTTACTTTCGTCATAGTGTCGACTATGAATAGGAAAATGTCCAAAGTCGTCTATGAATACGACCCTTAATAATAATACTCCTTTAGAAGATCAATTCATTTGTTAGGCCCTTAACACGACACACAGAATGCAGCAAACCATAAGAATGAAGAGCAGCGTATAGTTTATCTTGATGATGTAAGACTCAGTCTCCTCTCAAGATGTCACTGCAATTGAGACTAGACTGACTATATATTTCAACTGTGATGATTCGTACATCTGATGTCTTAATGCAGGGAAGTTAGTGTCAGTTACTGTGGACCATTGTGATGTATATCCCATGCTAATGTAGTGAAATACACGAAATCAGATATTCCGTTTTCCTAGAGTGCAGTACAAAAGCTTCTCTTAGAAAAATAAAAATAAGGAATTTCACCCTGTTTACATTTTGCATGGGTTAAATCAATTAATTAATCAATCAATCAATCAATCAATCAATCAATCAATCAATCAAAGGACATTATGGAGCATGTTGATTCCATGTCGATTTCACAAAACTCTTACACTCTGCTCTCTCTTTTGCTAGTTCTCACCAATTGGTAATTCCCATTTTCATACATTCTTTCTGAATTTCATGTTCCCATCTACTTCGAGGCCTTACCAGTGGTCTTGTGTTGTTAAAGGTGTTCATATATATTCGTTTTTTGCTGCTGGAGTCATCCATACATGTAACATGTCCTGCCCAATTTAATTTTTTGGTCTGTATTACATCTAAAGTTGACGGTTGATTATGAAGTTTGTGAATATCATTATTATGTCGAATTTTCCACTTGTTTTCAAGTGGGTAAAAAATTGGACCAAAAAGTTTCCTCAACACTTTGTTTTCAAAAACCTTTAATTTGTGTTTTTCCTTTTTAGTTAAGCTCCATATTTCCGATCCATTTAAGGGTACAGGTTAGATTAGTGTTTTGTACAAAATGATTTTTAAATTTCTGGTAAAAAAAAGCAAGATAATAATTTATGAACAGCATAAAAGTTTTGTTTGCATTATGTAGTCTGTGAAGTATTCCATATTTTCTGTTATTAGAACTGTCTATCAAAACACCAAGACAGTTGAACTGGTTGACTGTTTCAAGAGTATAACCTTTTTATTTTAAGGCTACTGGGGATCCATTTTGTTTTAATGATTGCCATATATTTTGTTTTACTGTCGTTAATATTTAATCCAATGTTAATGGGTGAAAGGAAACTTTTAATTAATCATGCTAAACTACGTAAAGATACGTATATTGCACAGTGGATTTTATTTTTATTTTAGTAGGTTATTTTACGACGCTTTATCATCATCTTAGGTTATTTAGGGTCTGAATGAGATGAAGGTGATAATGCAGGTGAAATGAGTCCGGGGTCCAACACCGAAAGTTACCCGGCATTTGCTCATATTGGGTTGAGGGAAAACCCCGGAAAAAACCTCAACCAGGTAATCTGCCCCGACCGGGAATCGAACCCGGCCAGATGCGCTAACCGTTACTCTACAGGTGTGGACTGCTCTGTGGAAAAGATATGGTACAAATATTGGGTAGGCCGAAAAAATCTGCTTACTTTATGTCGTTTTATTCAGCCAATGTTTCTCGGCTATTCTATCAAAATCTTTTGTGACAAAGATCCCACAAGAAAATAATGACCACTCATTTCCATTCCCAAACAGAATACAGGTATAACAGTACAACTTAATTGTTTCTGAATACTCTGTTAGCCAAGGGATATTTCTTATACGAAGAAAATTGAAATTTTCTTTTTGTCTTCCTCCAGCCGCTATTTTAATATGTAAATGTAATCTCGATCTCCTATCATTGGAAGCTCGTTTTGTTTCATACGTCCAATATGAAAAGGGTTTTTCATTCAATTTTGCAAAGAATGGACTCAATATTCTCTCTGTATGAGCCATTTTACACAAAATTAGTATGTAACACGCATACACTTTTGATTAAAGTAACACTCAACACTGCAGCACTTTCACAGAAGACAAATATATCGCGGTTGAGGCTAGCCCTGCATCCTGCTACTGAGTCGTAGCAAATCGATTCCACTTCCTCTCTGGCCTTCCCTCAAGCTTGCGAGTGCTAGCCCCTGTGAGCGAGGCCATCACGTACTGCTGCAAAGTTTTTGCTACAAGCCTCTCGCAACAGTGACTTTAATATATGAAATGATCGAAGTGAAACCAAGTGTTACAATATATCGTTATTACGAACATATACTGTTCATCAACATCATCATAGCACTACAGTCCAAAGTGGACCTTTGCTTCTCTCACAACTGCTCTCCACTTCCCTTTGTGCCCAGCCAGTCTCCAATTCCTCACTCCCAGGCTTGTAACATCTCGCAATACATCGTCCATCAACCGCTTTCTCCCTCCATTCTTCCGTTTATCATCGTCTTAGGAAGCATTTCCTCCTCCATTCTCACTACACGTCCTAACCATCTCTGTGTAATAGATTTAATAAAGCTTTAAAATATTCTCGCCTTTCAATAGCTGATCAATCTATTTGTTCACTCTTTTCCTCCAATCTCTCCTATCATGCACTGGACCATAAATCCTACGTACAACTTTTCTTTCAAACATGAGAAGGCTATTCTCATCTTCCAGTTTCATTGTTCATGTTTCTGCTCCATAAGTAACTATTGGACGAGTGAGTGTTCTGTATAGTTTAAGTTTTGTTCCTTCAGATGGCCTTCTTGATGTGAACAGTGTGAGAACGAGAAATAAGCTCTATTTCCATACATTATTCTTTTATGAATTTCATTCTCCATTTTATTTTCATTACTGATTGACGATCCAAGATAGGTGAATTCTTTAACACTTTCGAAATTATAATTCTCCATTTCACAATTTCTCTTACATTTCTCTGTTTATCCAATCTCATATATTTTGTTTTTTTTTTCTTTCGTTTACTTTTAAGCCAACTGTTTTCCTTCATTATCTAAAATCCTAAACATCTCTTTTAAATTGAAGATGTTGCGTCCTACAATCACAATATTACCAGCAAACCCAGAAACTTGCCTGGATGTGCATGCAACTGTTCCTGTAACTTCTAATTTACTAATTATTTTATGTAATCGTAGATTAAAAAGAGTAGTAGATAAAATATTACCCTGTCTTACTCCAGAGGTTATTGTGAATGCGTTCGTAATTTGAATGCCTACTATTACTTTGGCTAATCTCAAATCTAATGTCATTTTAATCACGCATATCAATTTCCAAAGTATTCCGAACTCTTCAAGTATAACACAGATTTTATTTCTATCCAGGCTATCAAAGGCTTATTGGAAGTCGATGAAGAATAAATGCACATTCATCTTATACTTGTAGCATTTTTCCAAAGTCCTCCTTAAATTGTCAATTTGATTTAATTTATTGTACTTAACTTATACTCTTACTAGATATAACTCAAACTGTCCACATCTATCGAGTAATGGTTAGCACATCTGACCGGGAAACCAAGTGGCCCGGGTTCGAATCACGGTTGGGGCAAGTTAACTGATTGATGTTTTTTCCGGGGGTTTCCCTCAACTCAATTTGAGCAAATGCTGAGTAACTTAAGGTGCTGGACCCGGACCCATTTCACCAGCATTATCACCTTCATCTCATTCAGACGCTAAATAACCTGAGATGTCGATACAGCGTCGTAATCTACTTAAAAAAAATAATAACTCAAACTTTTTGAGTAGGCTAAGCCATTTCAGATCTTCGCCACTGATATTGGTATCATATTTACTATTAGTTTTCTATTATATTTACTAATTTCTTTCATTTTCTTCCTTATTACCTACAACCAATAACACAATAAGTTTAATCTGGAATCTCTATATTTTACCCAAATTTAATGGCACGTGCCGTGACTAATGACCTTCAGCATGCAGTAATTATACGAATCTTGTCACTTTTGACAGATGAAATGTGAGTTTAATAATATGTGAAATGTAATAAAATCTTATTGCATTATGTAATGTAAGAATCACCCAATAAACATAAAGTGAACTGAAATATGGAGTTTAGGGTCTTTACTACAAGATCTCTTCACTCTTACATCTGGCAAAAGATTCGCCTCTTTTGTATGTGCGTCATCACTTGATTGTACAGCTAACAGGTCGAACTCAGGTTCCGTCTTGCACACATCCATTACAACTGGAAGAACAGTGTCAAAGAATTAGATATTTGATGTTCGTGGTACATTGGAAATGCTCTGCTTTAATTTAGGTCTAATAAAAAGCTATCAATTCAGATAGCTTTATATATCAGTCATACCTGAAATGCAATTATAAGTCCGTGAGGTGCAGTAATTGACTACAAATACTTCCATTTCCCACCATCATTTCTATACTAAAATTCATAGTCTATATGAACATAGTTAAATAAGAGTTGAAAACGATGAGTTAAACATGTTCAGAACCTACCCTGAGTACTACATTTTATTGCGTTTTAGTAGTGCAATTCAGTACTACTGTACTTCAATTCAAGATATAAATAGATTTAATATGTTATCGATGACTGATATCTAAACTGGTCTTTCTTTCGACGTTCTTATCAACCTAAACAATAACTTTATTCACAGCAGTGAATTATTTTTTAATCACTTTGTCCATGACAGCAACACTAGCAACAATACACATTCATACATTTTCAATTCTTCACAAACAAGACATTACAAAGAAAAGGGCTAAGGTACAATTTAAAATTAAATTTAGATGCAAGCTGTGGATAAAATAATGTATGGCACACGAGAGTAAACACATTTTATGCACTCGTGGAAATTATCATCCTCGGCCTCGCTTTGGCACTAAATTTTCCACTTATTTACAAATGGCTTTCACGGAACTCAAAGGTTCATTGCTGCCCACACATAAGCCAGCCATCAGTCCCTATCCTGAGCAAGAATAATCCAGTCCCTATCATCATATCTCACCTTCCTCAAATCCATTTTTATATTATCCTCCCATATCTACGTCTTGGCCTCCTCAAAGGTGTTTTTCCCTCTGGCCTCCCAACTAACACTCTATATGCTAAATTTTCCAATAGCAGATAAAATCTAATTTTACTCTCTTACACTATACAATACTATTTTTAATATAAAGAGTTAAACTGTATTTACTGTGAAAGTTAATGTACATTAGAAATATATTTAAAATGATACATGAGTAATAGATTATGTTTCCAGATACGTGCCAGTGTCTTATAAAGAAAAAAAAAACATATTTTATCAATTTTTTTACATAAAACAAGACTTGAAAGCAAGGGGTGAAACATGTGCAAGAATCTAGCCTGGGTACTGCATTGTTGCGTATCTAGTAGTGTAATTTAGTGATTTTAAATAGACTTGTTTTGTAAGATATGTCATAGCTCAAATGATGAATAATCGTTCGCGTTTGTAAATTAAAATAATCTGATTGGCTATGTACTGTTTATTTCTAGTAGCGCCATCGATGTAGCTCAGTCTGCAGACTCGCTGGCCTGCTGATTCAGAGCTGTGCTCGGGCTTGGGTTGGATCCCCCATTTGGTCTCATTGAATGATTTCTTCCGAGATTTTCTCCAGCTGTGGTACTGAAGCCGGATGGTCTATGGCGAGTCCTCGGCCTCACTTCATTTCACCCCCTTTGGTCTGATTATCTGGTTGGGTTTTTTCCGAGGTTTTCCCAAACTATAAGGCAAATGCCGGATATCTTTTGGCGAATCCTCGGGCCTCAACTCACCTCTCCTCATCTCACTACATCTCGCCAAAATATTGTAAAAAATTGTAGAAAATTACAAAATTGTAAAACTGGTTTTTTCCAAGGTTTTCCCCAACCATAAGGCAAATGCCGGGTAATCTTTTGGCGAATCCTCGTCAAATCTCACTACATCTCGCCAAAATTTGTAAAATTTGTAAAAATTGTAAAAATGTTTGTAAATAACTGTCATTGTAATATTGTAAAATTTTGACTTGTTCCACATCTTAAAGCTTCATTGCTCGTGTAAGATATCTGGAATATAATAAATTAAATGAAAGAATTTAATTCAATATACAAATAGAGTTAAAATGGTTTTACTGCGAAAATTACTTTTCATGTTTATTGTGATTTACCTATACTAAAAATAAATAAATAAATAAAAATTGAAGTTAAAACTTTTCTAAAAAAAATATGATCACCTTACTTGTTTCCTTTTTCAAATTGAAGGCGATCTCTTTCCAAATGTTGTCTATTTATACAACATTTTTATAATCATTGTGTGAAGGATCATAGAGCACACGTTAAATTGAAACAAGTTCTATGAGTTTTGAGTCATCATATATATTGAAATCCATTTTTGCGACAAAATCGTTGAAAACTGAATCACGTGAACTGCACAAAAAAAACACTACAACGCACACGTCTGCCGCAGCCTCACTGGTCTCCGACGAGTAACTGTAGCGGAAGCATGCGATGGCCTTGGCTCGATGTACAAACCAAACCGGTTCTACTGGTTTTCATTCACCGTGTCAATGCTGTGACGCGTGCAGCAGTTGCTCGTGATCATCGCATAAATGAAACTGCACTTTAACATCCTTGTACGGTAACAATGAAGAAGACAAGGAACGCCATGAACAGCTGCAATGATCCACGGTACGCCTAATGCGTATTTACACAGTTTTGCCAGAAATTTGTTCCACGATAAGGTAACTAGCAAGGGGCTGCCGGTATGTGTCAAGGTTAGTGAGTTAGTTGAGGGGATATGTAAGGTGACGTGAGGCCGAGGATCTTCAAATCATTTAAATCTTTTCATAGATTCTTCGGTGTTGTTTTCTTATATTTTCTACAGGATATGTAATATGTATATAGCTAGGTTATACGAGTGATTTCACAATGTAGACTTACTACGAATTGGTGTTCCTATGCGTATCATCCCTGATCATAATATAACGTAATCAGAAGTATCATTTACAGTAGAAACAAAAAAAAAAGAAGAAATGAAAGAGAACTAGTAGCAAAATATTTGAATTCTTTTTCCACAATTCGTGTAAGTGAACGAGTCTGATGTTCATTTAATATAATAGATCAGTAAATGAATCACATGGATGCTATTCATAGACATTTCGCTAGCCCGCGCTACAGCGTAAAACTGATTACTTGTACAGGATTCATATCACATCATATCGCTAACACCGGTTTATGAATACGAAAAACGTTAGTTCGCTGATCATTCACCGGAAGCCCACACTAAGAATGTCTATGAATATGACCCAAATAGTTTAATCATCTAAAACTAGTATTTACCATACTCTGTTGTACTGATGAGACTATGAACGTTCCATACGGATATCGATCCCAACAACCAAGTTGCAAATTAATTTCAAACTGCTATTATTTCACTTCTAAATTCTCAATGACGAAAAAAGCAAATTTTGATTAAAAATGATGTGTTGTAAGATAATAAAGTTTCAAGCAATACAAACGTACACACAGATTTATGATCCCGGTACTTCGAAAATTACGTCAAACCAGTAAAATTATCACTGCCTGTAACAATCCTAGCCCACTTAAGATTCAGATGGCCGTGACACAATAGTAACTAAAATTTGAATTATTTTGCAATAATTACTTCACATTCATGCTTTTGTTTTTGCTATCAATATGACTGTGGAAGAACAAATTCCGGATAGGCGCATACGTGCATTTTTAATTTTTCTATAGTTTAGTTACCTAATCAGAAGTCCACAGCCCAAAATGAAACTGTTCGTACAGATCGACGAGTCATAACTCCGTATTTAGGTATAGTGCCCCCCCCCCCAACTACCACAAACAATATATTACAGGTCATGTTTAGTTTAAATTAGTTTTAAATGAAATGTTACAATTCAGAAAACAATAAATTACTAGAATCAAAATACATACATCTTACTTGTGAATTCTAAAGATTTCCTTCGCACTTCCCTCACAAAGCATTGTTGATGTCAACAAAGTCGATCTGACGAAGCACATCAGACTCGATGCAGAGAAACATATTCAAACGTATTCATTGTTGAAACAAAATTGATTTGTAAAAGCCAGGCTGTGTTTTGTTTTTAAGCATTGGTTGTTGGTGGTAAAATTATTACGAATATATCGATACCTAGGAAGTATGAAGTAAATTGAAAAATAATCTCCAACTCTTTGCGAAATAAATCTTCGATTATCGAATTATATAATGTACATGTTGGAAAGTGATTAAATAGTATTGTTTACGATATACAGATGGCGCAGATAAAAGTAGCTCGTGTAAGTATAGAATAAATACCGAAGAAAATTACTGAAACGAAGTGCTGAAAAGGACTCACCTTTCATAGACGTTGTTGAAAGGCGCTCCTTATCAAACACAGCTGTGCACGACTAAGGACCGTTACACATTAGAAGAGTTTTCGCTAAAATAGCGAGAAATGTGTTGCGAGAGACACACACACACACGCACGCACGCGCGCACACACACACACACACACACACACGAGTTCTTCGCCTGCAGTAAAGTACTCATCTTTGTGGATATTACGTGAAATATGATTGTATCCATTATCTATAATAAATAGTAAGGTCAGAACGTAGGCTACGGCAGTTTTATGGTTGAATAAGACAATTTTCATAAGTTGGTGCGAAAGTTTTAATTCCATCATCTGGCAACTCTGGACTTACTGATTCCAAATGGACTCATTCGGGCGGAAAGGGTTAATGTACAACTTACCTTGTGTGGATTACATCCAGAGATGTTGCTGTTGTGAGACACACCGAGCCATCTGATGGAATATATTTTAAATATCCAAATTGTAGTAAGCAGTAAGGTCCACACCTGTGGAGTAACGGTTAGCGCATCTGGCCGCGAAACCTGGTGGCCCGGTTTCGATTTCTGGTCGGGGCAAGTTAGCTGGTTGAGCTTTTTTCCGGGGTTTCCCCTCAACCCAATATGAGCAAATGGGTAACTTTCGGTGCTGGACCCCGGACTCATTTCACCGGCATTATCACCTTCATCTCATTCAGTCGCTAAATAATATAAGATGTTGATAAAGCGTCGTAAAATAACCTATAAAGAAAGTACACAATGGTGGCGCTGAGTTGCAGCCCTATCTAATAGTAAGCCATTCCTGAAAGCTATGGCTGTGCATTGAATATATTATTAATTTCTATTGTCTTCGTCTTCTCAAAACGTGGATAGGTACTTTTGTCAAACTATACGTAGCGCACTGCTGGCAAATACTTTTGTCAAGCTATACGTAGCGCACTGCCGGCAGATACTTTTCTTAGGCCAGTAACACACTTGAAGAGTTTTCGCTAGCGAGAAATGTGTTGCGAGAAAGAGGCAAAGAGCCTTCCTCCACACACTTGGCGAGTTCTCGCTATCACAGATCACACCTGGCTATGATCATCTATGCACTGCCTTCATGCAGAAAGCATTTTTCTGATCATAGTAATCACTCGTTGGGGGAAATATTATAGGTTATGTATTTACGTATATTGTCGTACTTAAATATATAACGTGTAAGTATATTGTCGTACTTTACAAATTACGTACGAACGCTTTGTTGAATCTGAGTATTCAGATGATGAGGAAATGGAGCGACATGAACATATTTTGTTAATGAAAAGAAAAAGTAGACCTAACATTAAAGCCAGAAATACCTGAAAATCACATTGTATCTTACGAAAATAAGGGCGAGTTTTGGACACTGGTTTCGATTTGAATAATGATACGTTTAGGCATTATTTCAGGTTGAATGGACCTCAGTTTTTTGCCATTCATGATATAATAGAGGATTCTTTGCTATGTTCTGATTAAAATTACGTAAACTGTTAAGACATATAGATACATTATTTCAATTGTTTAATCAGTACTATTAAATCTCATCAAAATAAAATATAGCCCTATTTATTTCAGATAATCTGATATTTGTCTCCAGATTTCTTCTTTAAGTTTTGTGTTTTTATAGTTTTCATCCCGTGTATCATATAAATAGGCCTACGGGTGACATCGTACAAGTTCGATAAGTTTCTGCAATTATCAGCCATCTTTCCTCATTTTCAAATAAAAACAATACAATTCATCGCCACCTGTGATATCTTTTTCTACATTCAATCGTCATAAAGAGTATAAAATATGTCAAACATCTTTGATAAATGTGTAAAGAAAATTCGCTGAGCTACCGATCCCAGCGAGAAACCGCGCGAGGTTTTTGCCTCGAACGAAAATCTCTTCCAGTGTGTGGACGTCCATTTGAATCCATGTGATCAATTTTTTAATTTTCTCGCAACACATTTCTCGCTGGCGAAAACTCTGCAAGTGTGTTACGGGCCTTAAGCTATACGTAGTGGCTCGGGCTGTGCCCACGTAACGCGCTTGTAGACTGACTACAGTGTGCGAGCGGTTGGGTGGGGGTATTGGTGTTGTGAATTCAAACAGGTTCGGACTGCAGCCAATGCGGACCATACGGCGATGCATGTAGCGATTTCAAATTTCTTCGTGGTTTGTTGTGTTCTCTTTATTGTGTCAAAAACATTATTTTTCAGTGAATATGCTGTCATGTTATTGTGTTTTTAAGACTGTACATTGTGCTTAATTAACCTGTTTCAGTTTTAGGACGAATATCAATAAGAACAGTGTTAAATAACTGCAAAATAACAATGCGCTATTCTGTTTTCCGTGTTTATTGTTCGGAGCTGATGCGACTTGGACAAAAGCAGGGGTATATATGATTTTAAACATTTAGCCAAGATGGATTAAAAAACAGGAGGATTCTGCAAAATATATAAAGTAGGCCTATGTCATTGATTTGGCCATGTTAGGGAAAGTAAACGTCGCATATCAGCTAACAAACAGGAAACAAATAAACATAATGAGAAAGTGAGACAAAATTCTGCACAGAGCACCAGTCGTGTGATTCATGATGTCTGGAATGTAACAGAATCTCTTCCTTTCAATATTTGTGTTCGGATATCATGTAGCGAAGTCTGAATGTTAGAGTGATGGTGTTGCTGTTTTTCGAGATACAAGGATAGTTGACTAGTGGGATACGTTGTTATTTTTGGAGTGGTGTTTGTATTTACTGCCGAATATGGGCACGAAGTTATTATTCAAAAGAGCTTTTCACGACGATTGTCGTCTTTTACGGCAGCGGATGTTGGCATTGTGTTCTGCGGTGAAGTGAAAGGTCTTTCTTCGTAAGATGTGATTTTATGCGTGATATAATATGTGACGTGACAACATTTGAGTTCCAAGCGTTCTATTCAAGCGTCTAGTTCGTAAGTGATCGTGCAGCATAACGGCTAAAATTACGGAATACAAAAAGGAAAAACGAAGGTTCGAGTGTCGACAACAGTAAGGTACGTAAAACTATGTGTTAATGAGAAACTAGATAATGTAGAAATAAATCAGATAAGAGTAGAGAGGCGGAGTATAGAAAATGTGAGGAAGTGGGGAACAATGTATGGGTCGGAGATTGTGTGGGAAGATGGGAGGATGGAAGGAAAGGAATTAAGAAAAAATTCATTATTTTCACTTTTACGTTTTCCTAGGTATTGTCATATTTTTTCTCGAAAACGGGCGATCTCTCATCAAAATCCGTTGGGGTACTTCATTTATATATCATGTGTCATAACAGTGTGTTTTTCACTGCCCCTGTACGCTATGGCGCCGATCGCATGTAACATAATTTACTGTAAAACCATGTAAGAATTCCATCAGCAAAATTAATGGAAATATAATGTAATACAGTATTTGCTAGAAGGAGTGTAGGTGCAACTAAAAGCGAATTTGTATTGCTAGTGTTCTAATTTCTAAAATTGTGTATGGTATAAGACTTAATTTTTTTTTTTCGAATATATGGAAGCAAACCCTTACCAAATTCATATCATGGCGAGAAAACACTTTCACAGATTTTGCACTCATGAAAGAAGGCATACATACAGTGAGGTTGAGTAACGCGCCGATTGAGCAAGGCTGTGTATTGCAAGGATTCAATCATCAAGGCAGGATAATGCATGTGCAGGTAGCCACTTGTAGTTAGATTGAGGGATGCTTTGTCAGCAAGTGGCTGTGCTTTCCTGTGTTACTAGGTGCATTCACTATATGTAAATATCTGCTAATTTTTAAAAGAATATATCAGAGAACAAATTGTTAAAATCAGACCTGAAGTACTTATGATTTATCAAAAGATTTCCTATGCACATGGCAGGGGTATATTGGCGCTGAGAAGCATCTGTTTTAAGTTACTGCCTGTTATTGTTAAGGCGAATCTTTACTACTCTACTCCCAGTATAGGAAATTAAAAACAAACACTGAAAATACCTTGAGTTTTGTAGTGTGGAGTAGTAGAAACTCGATGTGATCACTGGGAGAGCTGTGGTCCCACCCAACCCGCCCTAAATAGGTTTATATAAGAAAATCGTCGTACTTGAAGGAAGAAGGCGGCCATATTCCGTCGTTGTGACGTTATTTGAGGTGGAGTGGGAGAATGATTGCAGTGTCGCCAACTGTGGTAACCATTCATATTATCTTACAGACCTAACAATACCTAACCTAACGTGCTATTGTAACATTCCCAACGTTTAGCACACCTGTTGTAACATTCCTCACAGTTTCATTTCGTTTGCCCATATTGGCATCCCTGCTACGCGTCTGCTGGAGTCGTGTAGTGGAAGTGAAGTGAAACTGCTATTATGATAATTACGATTCCGAAGTTGTTTCTGTGTTATCTGCAAGAATTGTGTAATTGCAGTGATAATTCCATTTATATTCTACAATACATATTGAAATGTGTCGTGGCTGAGATAAAAATGATCTAAATTGATTTCCAGCGCCACAATCCTAGTGATAAATGTGTAAATATTCGTTAGGAGTCCGTTGGAAGTGGCAGTAGAGTAATAAAGTTTGACCATTGTTAGTTTTAAATATAGTATCATTTTACGCATTCGGCTAAAATATGAATACTAAATGCAAGTAGTAACCTTATGTGCAGTGTCCGTACCTACATTCTGTGGTTGTAGCTGCGGAAGTTCCCCAATAACCAGCCGCGATCAAATAGCACGGAACACAAATATCTTCACCGTATTTATATATTGAAACTCACAATTTTGCAGCAGTGATTTATAAAGACAATAAATATATATTATCCCTGGTTTACTTGTAAACATTTATAATTTTTTGCTTACCATTAAACCTGGAACATATTGCACAGATACCACATTTGAAAGGTATTTCGTCTGTGTGAAGGAAACTATGTTTCTTTAGAATTCCCGATTCTGGATTACTGCACATACATCATATTTAAATGGTCTCTTGCCTCACTGTAGTGGGCGTGGAACTATAGCTAACGCAAATTTGAGAAAGTTCGCGAATGTAACATTTGAACAATATCTCGCCTATGTTTAGGTGAACGTGTTTGCACTACGTGTTCAGTTCAAAGTGTGTCATGGCTCGCTGTATGCCGTCATGTGGCTAGTCGTTGAGTCTAGAGAATTCAATCTTCTTACACTTCCACAGAGGCGTATTACCTATGTGCCAGAGAAGTTGCCTGGCAAGTACGGCGTTCGTTCTGAAGAGTACTTACCGATACGTACGGTAACACCTGTAGTGGCAGGAATGTGAATTGTGAACTGTTTGAAAACACGTCCTGAGGCGAGTTTTTTTCTTACTGTGGGGATATGTGGCGAGGGTTAAGACGATTACTTATGTATTTGTTGACATTAACTTCGACGGTCAACATGGACACGGAGCATTTGATTTGTATTGTGGAATGATGCCTTACGCAACCGATGATAACAAATACCCTGCGTACGACTTGTCCGAGAAAACAGAGTTCGAAAGAGGTTATAGTAGCACACAGACCATTCAGACCACCATCTATTGCTACGACGTTCAAGTTATACCCTACTCGTTCTCGAGTTCAATTCAGATTGAACGTCTTGATTAACGACGCTCGCAACTGCAGAGGTTATATCAGCGTCGATTGGCCGGATTGTCCCGCAAGTTCTTTTACATGAAACTCTGACCTGAGCCTGTCGCATTTAATCACTTAAATGCCATCTGACTCGGGATCAACCCGCAGTGAAGGCCAGTCCAACTGACCAGGTCGACTTTTGATTAAATGAACAAACTCGCTTCAAATTGCTCACAACAGTGACGTCATGACAGACTTTGAAATTAACACCCAGTATGTGTCCAGCTTGTAAAAAAAAATTTCCACACCCATCACATTTGAAAGTATTTAGCCACTGTGTATCCGTGCATGTTTCTTTAGGTTTCCCAATTGTGAAAAACACTTTCCACACATATCGCATATGAATGGTCTTTCGCCTGTGTGAGTG
The DNA here is from genome assembly GCA_025594305.2 of Periplaneta americana. Classification (NCBI taxonomy): domain Eukaryota; kingdom Metazoa; phylum Arthropoda; class Insecta; order Blattodea; family Blattidae; genus Periplaneta; species Periplaneta americana. The sequence goes on from JAJSOF020000041.1 coordinate 15,819,829, forward strand.
CGAACATGTATGCTTAAAACTGACGATCCAGAGAAACATTTGCCACACACGTCGCATTTGAATGGCACTTCCCCACTGTGAATGCGTAGATGTTGCTGTAAGTGTCCCAAACGTGAGAAACACTTCCCACAGATATCGCATTTGAATGGTCTTTCGCCTGTGTGGATGCGTGAATGTCTACTTAAAACCCCCGATGCTGAGAAACATTTTCCACACACTTCACATTTGAAAGGCCTTTCTCCAGTGTGAATGCGTACATGTTGCTTTAAGTCTCCCAATCGTGAGAAACATCTTCCACACACATCGCACTTGAATTTTCTTTCGTCTATGTGTATGCATGTATGAGTACTTAAAACTTCCGAGTCTGAAAAACTATTTCCACACACTTCGCATTTGATTGGCATTTCTCGTGTGTGTATGCGTGCATGTCTACTTAATGCTGCCGCTGAGAAACACTTTCCACAAACTTCGCATTTCAATGACCTTTCCCTTGTGTGAATGCGTACATGTTTCTGTAAATTTCCCAATTCAGAAAAACACTTTCCACACACCTCGCATTTGAAGGGCCTTTCACCAGTGTGTATGCGTACATGTTTGTTCAAATTTGCCGATTCTGAGAAACACTTTCCACACACATCGCATTTGAAGGGCCTCTTGCCTGTGTGTAAGCGTGCATGTTTCTTCAAATTTGCCGATGCTGAGAAGCACTTTCCACACACCTCGCATCTGAATGGCAATTCGCCTGTGTGTATGCGTGCATGTATTTTTAAATGTGTCAATTCTGAAAAACCCTTTCCACACACCTCGCATATGAATGGCCTCTCCATGGTGTGTATACGTCCATGTCTCTTCAAATCCCACGATCTTCTGAAAGACTTCCCACACTCATCGCAATGAAATGGCATCCCATGTGTCTGTAGGATTGAATCGTCTGTTCTGTTGCTGCCACAATGTGTCAATTTGTCTTCTTCATTATCTATGTCAACGTGTTCTTGTGACACACTCTCGTCAACGTTATCCACAATGCTGAAATGAATATAAAACTTTATTGGTCTCCATAATATGTGGTTGATGCATTATCTCACCTTATGAAACAGAACATTTGTAAGGGAGTTTTCTATCATTTTTGTTCCTTTCTTTGCCAAGGAGTCTGCTATGTCATTTCCTTGGATTTTACAACAGGAATGTATCCATTCAAATGTCATTTCTATCTATAAAATTGTATTAGTATTCTGAATTTCAATAATTTTGCTATTTGTAAGTTCAGTTCGTGTAATTCCTTCCAGGATTGATTTGCAATCACTCAAAGTCACCACGTTGTTAAAAAAAAAAAATATGTGAATTTGGAGTTATCTAAGAGCTGGAAACTAAAGAATTTACTGTAAATTCCTGCACCTGCATTCCCATTTTCATTCTTAAGTGATCCATCTGTGTAAACATGAATCCATTCTGTTTCAAGGCATCCTGTTTGAGGTCCCCAAAGCTATTGCTTTAAAGCAGTTTGGTTGGCATAATTTACATCGTATATTTTGTGTTCATTGAAATTCAACTGTAACTGTAAAATGTGATAGTGGATGGTTTGGAAGTGGGAGTTTTTCTAATTTATTTGGAAATTCTAAATAATGTTTCTTAAGGATATTTTTAACTCTTTGGTAAGAGCCTTCTTGGGATATGAGATAGTTTCCTATCCTGATAAGATCTCTAGTAATTGTTTGGAAGTGTCATTAGTACCTAAATAGTGTGGTACTTTGTTTTTATATTTATTTTATAATGGGGATGATTTCGGTAACTATCTGCATTGCTACCATTGGAGTAGAATTAACACCACTCGTTACTAAACTTAAAAATAGATTTAGCACTATTTTTATTTTGTGTGAATGTTGCTGTAAGAAACGTTTCCCTTCCTCTTTTCTTAGAATTCCAGATTTTGGCTCGAAAAACCCTTTGCTCTCAATAAATGAAAACAGGACTGGTGTCCAATGACATTACAAATTTTCAGCGAGTTGCTCTCAACAACAGTCGCTGTTTAATGTACGAAAAACATGAAATTTTTAAGAATCTACTCTTTTGCTGTATATATATATATATATATCCAGTAATCATGGTGATTATAACCACCTTCAACTGCAACACATACAAACATTCACATATGGCACGCCAAGAGATAGTGTAATTGCCAACTGTTACTTTCCACAAAATTTCTCACATTTGATTGTGAAATGTTTATTTATTAACAACAATGGAAAAATTCTAATCTAATCTTAATTCCATTTAAGAAAGAAACATGTAAATAAACACACGTCTCTGAAGCCCTTCCTATCCAGTACAGGAGAATAGATCTATATGGTACCTAGTACGTGACAGCAATTTGTTCTGTGTCTGGACGTACATCAATTAAATATTTTCTAAGTCTTACTGGCAAACTTACTTTTTTAATTATAAAAACGAGAAGGAAGATGATGAAACTGTTATAAAACTAATTACGGATGTCAAGAAAAAGTGACTTGATAGGTGTCGTTGATAACGAACTTTTCGCAAAACCGAGATAACATAACAACGAGGCTATGTAAAGTTGCGTCAGCAATCAAAATCTTAACCCAAATAAAGAGATGGAAATGGATAATCAGCTTCTGTTCCTTGTACTGTATTAGAATAGATCTTCCTGGCAGGGGATTTGCATGGCGAAATAAATTGAAGTAAGATTCGGAATACAATAGGAAAATACGTAGAATCCAATCACAGCTGAACATGGACTAAAACAGAAATATGTTCTCAAAATGAATGGAAAACCAAGAACTCTTAACAAAAATTCATATACATTCCTGATTTTTCAGCTAAAAATTAGTTATCGTATTATATTACTGCAAATTAGATCTATTTTGATACATGAAACGTCAACCTATGTGACATTTTTTTTTTACATTTTATTACAGATAAGTAGATTTTATAACATTTTACTGCAGCAAAATAATCTATATATGATTAAAAATACAATAACAAGCGCAGGTATTTTTTTTTTAATTTCATACAAGAATTTTATAGTTTCCTCTATGAGCTTGTTAAAATATAATTACAAGCTTAGGTGAAGTTTGGATATATTTTTAATTGTTATAATAGACTTCTCCCCTGATAACAGTTTCTCGTGTTTCCTCTATCATGATCTTGTTAAAATATTACTTACAAGTCCTGTGTGGGAGAATACAGTATTTAAATTAAGAACACAGGAGTAACGTCGCGGACTACATGTGAAGGTCAAGGACAATTTAATATTAATGTTGGTGACCTTAAATTGAATAAGCGGTTCATATCCGAAATAGAAGTACATTGATGCACCAGCTTGTACACTTCAAAAATACTACAAGCATCATCTTCGACTACAGTAACATTTGCTTAACACACTTATGTAGAAAGATAAATATTTGACTATGAGCCTATAAATGTGATTTAGTATTGTGAAAGCTTAGCTCTTTTGCATATTAAAACAACAATAGATCCAAAATGAATCAAAACTCTGGAACCATATAACTTCTTCCATGTGCTTGGTTTTCGACAATGTGGAACATTTAAAGAACTGCCATTAAGATCTATTTTAAAGTCACACTGAAATGATACAAAATGTTCTATCTGCATTCTCAATTTTATCTTCATATATCAATCTCTTTCTTTAACCCCAAAAGAAAAAATCAAGGGGTGTTAAATCTGGACACCTGGCTGGCCATTTTTTTTAATTCTCGCAGACCAATTTTATGTCCAGATAACTTTTCGTTCAGTCTGCTGCAACATTTCTGTTTATTTAACCTACTAGAATAAGAAGAATTAATTATATCAATTCTTTCGTCTTTCGATAATGCCATCACGAAAATCAAGAAATTTGTTACAGGAAAGTTTCAAATAATCACAACAATGCATTGAAACTGTCACAGGTTAATCAAACAGTAAAGCAGGAAAAGTTAATTACCAGAATTGCATAAAAATACCTTTTCAAAGCCTCAAGAACACAATGTTACAAAATATCTGTAGGTGCAGTAACTAATGTTTGATCATAATGACAGTTATCGTTAAATAACTTGAAAACGATTAGAAATATCTCAAAACGGATTGCACCATTGTTTTTCTCAGAAAATTTCACACGATTTTGAGTACCACTTTCCATTCAAAATTTCAAAGTTGCATTAAATGACGGCTTTTGAGATAGCTGAGGGTTAGAATCGAATGTGTCACTGGTAGAGCATTTAGTCTTAAAACTTTTGATTCACTCAGTATATTGGTTCTTAATCCGAACCATTTCCTTAAGATCTTTAATACTCGAAACAGCTTAAACAATATTTTCACAAATGTATCATATTTTATCACGAATAAAAGTGCACGTGTCCTGTATCCACGCTATCATTATGTAACCTTCATCTGATACATTCATATAATTTCCAAAAATACACAGAAAACATTACAAATATCGAGAATAATCCAACAGAAATATGTTTACAGACCAAGAGGCATTATTTTTCTCATATGGACGTTGCAATGATGTTTAAACAAAGCTAAAGGAGCTAAACGACACAGTTTTCAAGTGAACGAGAAAAATAAATATAAGATGCTAATGAAATGAGAATGTTCTGTGTAGTTGTGAAACTTGGACTCCCACTTTGAGGGGAACAGAAGTTAGGGGTTTTCGAGAATAAGAAAAATATTTAGGGCTACGAGGGATGAAGTTACAGGAGAATGGAGAAAGTTACACAATGCAAAACTGAACAATTGTATTCACGTCGACATAATTAGGGACATTAAATCCAGGCATTTGAGATCAGCAGGGCGGCAATGAACATTTGCCGAGTTCCCGGAAAAACCCTAAGTAAGTAATGAAATGAGAATACAAGTAAAGTTCCGGTTACTGTATTTGATTTAAATATCTAACATTTTTCAGTCTACATGAGCAAGTGTAAATAAAGTTTTTAGAGAAATAAAAATAAAGGTATGAAGGGGTGAAACTGATACAATTAGAATTAAAATATAGAAACATATTCCTGGTGATTAAAGACGAAATGATGGCTGAACAAATTATATAGAGTGTTGTTGCTGTAACAAAAATCCAAAAGAACACTTGTAAGAGAAGTGAAGATTGAACGACATGTAATTTTAAATATCACACAACCATTGAGAAAATCAAGTAAGATAGGTAATTATAAATTAAAGATGTTCGTTCTTACAACTTACAAATGGCTCTTAAGGAACCCGAAAATGGTTCATTACCGCCCTCACACAAGCCTACCATCGGTCCCTATCCTGTGCAAGATTAATCCACTCTATTCCTTTGCTGTGGTCGTGCCAGAGAATCAGTCCCATTCCGAGGCTTATTGTAGGATTCGTAACAAGCTGTTTTTACGGTGATGGATTGTTGCCCTTAACCAAACCCCCAAGCTGGAGGAACACTCCTTATCAGCTGTTCAGCTATTCAATATATTCGCAGCTACCAACCAGTCAGAAGATCAAGTCTCCTCTATCTGCAAAGATGTTTATTCTAATGGAAAAATCCAAAGAAATGAGATAGATCTCTAAGAAAATTGGAGATGGAACTTTCATTCTACTGCACTTATCACAACATGTGAACAACAGTGCAACTCGGGAAGTACCAGCTAAAAAACTCCTGCTTCATATTTGACATTATGCAGCAATAAAGATGTATACACGTATACGGTATGTGATGATGACACAATTAGTTTTTATACTTTCCATGGCACAATTTCAAACAGGAAAGTTGCCAACATTGCTTAGGGATATAGTGCTATTGGTATATTACATTATGTCAGCATTATAACAAAAATGCAAAAACTTGTGGAGAAAAATTTGCAGCACTCGAATTGCGCAGCATGAAAAGGAGCGAAGTAGCAGCACAATGCACACAGATTGCAGCTGCAATACTAATATTGCCAATCAAAGCAATAACATGTGGTCGCATACTAAAAGACATCATGGTTCTCAAGAGACAGTAGAATAATACGTAAAGCAGGACATACGGTAATGGTAATTTTACTGAATCTTATGTCAATTCAGTACAAAAATATGCTCAGATGTCAATATAAATGTTAAATGTTATGTTTTATTTAACGACGCTCGCAACTGCAGAGGTTATATCAGCGTCGCCGGATGTGCCGGAATTTTGTCCCGCAGGAGTTCTTTTACATGCCAGTAAATCTACTGACATGAGCCTGTCGCATTTAAGCACACTTAAATGCCATCCACCTGGCCTGGGATCGAACCCGCAACCTTGGGCATAGAAGGCCAGCGATATACCAACTCGCCAACCAGGTCCACACGCCAATATAAATAAGCACATAAATATATTAGAAATAAAACTGTACTACACATTATAAAATTTTTCCTCCGTCATCATTAAATGAAACTATGAAATATCAGTAGTAGAAGAAGCATGACCAGCATATTACACTCACCTTTCAGAGAACACTTCATCCTCGACTGATGATACTTCCACTTTCTGTTCCTCCTGAACTCTGTCCAGATGAAACAGATCTTCCTACAAAAGTGAGTAAATAATGAAGAAAGATTTAGTTACCCATATATATTGAAAAGTGACAATGAAATCTCTTCCTAAGAATAAAAAGTTTCTCCACGCTATCTAGATTATTGTTTCCTGTCTACCAGAAATATATTTTCGCAAATAACTAGTTTATTTCAAATAAACAATGAAATCAGTTTAAGTTGAGGAAATATCGAAAAAAAATCAAACAATTTATTATTAATAGTAGGCCGGTTATTCCACACAAATTTTCAAGTATATGGCAGCGATGTCATGAATTTTTTGGACTTTTAATATAATAATATTATTATAAAAATAAATTAAACTATCAACTATGACCGCCATATTTTAGTTATATGGATGACTGACAAATGGGCACCAATTACATGTTATCCATCATTAAAATATTCTAGACACCCTATATGAAGTGTCATCGAAACTAAATAGACGCCATTGTAAACCTGAATAACCATATTTTAATACCTTAAAGACTAATACGAATAATATTAAGGCATGCTTATAAAAACGCCTCATTGAAAAAAAGAAATGGTTTTATATTCGAATGCAACAAATTAAATTCATGCGAATTTCATTTGTATTAAAAAAATCTTATTCCTAATCCAACTCCCAAGTTTTATGACTTTATCTAAAAAGCCTGTGAATAATTAACTTAATAAAACTATTAATTTTTATTCTGACGGTTGAAAATCGCTTGCTATGTGTGTGGTGGTCACAGTGTTCGCGAGACTTCATAACGATGAGTAATTTCAAACGTCCGTCTCCCTGACCTTGATCTCATAACATTCTGTGCTTGCTGAGCTCCTTTGTTCCGGTGAGTTATTTTTATTAAAAGCTGACATGACATTTATGTCACCACAGTGGAATCAATATACCCTAAAAATTAAGCGCATGTTTTTTCGTCTGTAAAAATTAATTGCATTTTGTGTTCCATATTTTTTTTAATTATTTTACGGTGGGTAACTATTTAAAAAATTATACTTTTTTTTTTTTTTTCATTTTAAGGGTATTTATAAACAAAGCTCTCCTTTTTCGAATTGCATTGAAATCACTTTTCCATCTTCCTTTATATAGTAAGAAAACTTCAATGAATGAAACCGTGTTCTTTGTTAAACCGATATTTTAAATTCTGAATGCTGACAAATTATGAAAGATATAAATATAGTACTGCTTGAAATTCTTATTTAGAACATACAAAATAACCTACTACAATATTTTTAACTTTTGAGACATCACAGTTCAAAAACATACTTTTTTTTTGCATTGAATGGGCCAGGCATATTATAAATTAATTAATGGCTCTCATATACTTTAAAATGCACTGTCTGTACATCTGTATACTGATAATGAACCACTTACATCAACTTCAGACTTCAACAAAGGAGAGCTGATAGGCATTGGAGTGTCTTCAACTTCACACTTCACCGCAGCAAAGCTAAAATCCACCGATGTGTCTTCAAAATTCACATCTGATGTGGGATTACAGCTGTGGTCCACGCATTCTGTCTTCATGCACTCCACTTGCAGATTCGATAAATTTCTTTCCTACAGAACATAAAGGCATCACAAGAAATAACTTTATTCTGCTATTTAAAAGTTGACTTCATGTACACTAGCCATCAATCTGGTTCTGCATGGCAGTCATTTGCTAACAATTTCTGAGAAAAAATGGAGGTAGAATGGGAACCAAACCTTAAGGAACACAAGCAACGACTAGTAACAGCCAAGGTGTTCCATCTGAAAATAACTTACATACTATAATAAATATAAGACCCACTTGTACGATCGTGGAATAAATATTGGAATAGCTATTCTTGAAATAGCCCATCTGTAGAATAAATGGAATAGTGTGTTTATTCCAAGGTTACCTATTCCGTAACTGGCGAACTGAAACATAGGTTGTCTTTTTTTAGTAAATGGTAGATACACTATTTACAGATGATGTTTAATGTTTTCCTATAAAGTGTATTCGTCTACAATACCAGTCATTGTTGACGTTTTTATTCCCTCACTGAACTTATCATTTGTCACTCATTTATCTGCCCCAATCAGTAATCAGTGATTTTTGTTTATAAAATGTATTCACAATACCAGGCTATAAAGAAAAAAGAAACAAGTAACTCAAAACGAGTTAGAAATCAAAACTATAACGCAGAAGATACACTTAAGCTAGTTGAGACAGTGAATGACTATAAGAAAGTGCTAGAAAACAGACAAACTGATGTCATAACCTCCGAACAAAAGATAAGGGCATGGGAGTCCATATTAGGTTAGTAGATAGATAGACAGATATTCATTCCATAATATTCTTACATTTGCTTTTTAGCATAGAATAAAGAAAATGTCCAATTCTTACGTTTAACATATAGAATACAAATATGACATATGTACAGAATTAATACCTTAATGACAATAATATTTTATACAATGCAATGTGTTTACCATTTAATAGTATTAAAATATTTACACAGTACTATAAAATGTCAAGAATTCATCTACAGAATAGAAAGTGTGAGATATTAAGTAAGATTTTAGTTTTACCTTAAATAATGCAGGGTTTTGCTACACTATTGAACATTTTTATCGCCATGTAACTTACTCCCTTTGATAGCATGATAAATTTGATGATGGCGTATGAAAATAATTTTTTCTGCGGGTATTTATATTATGTATGGCTAAATTAGTTGGAAAATTTTCTTTCTTACATAAGAGGAAATTTATTAAAGAGTACATGTACTGATTTGTTAAGGTCATAATCTCTAATTTTTTAAAAAATAGTCCACATGATTCTCTAGCCTTTGCTCCAACTAAAATTTGTAAATATATTTTTACTATCTCTCGGATTTCCCCAAAATATTATTCAGGAATGAAAATAGGCGAAATTGCAGATACTGCTGTTTAGAAATTGTTGTAACGACCTATAGCAACTGAGCTATTTTCTGTAACATCAAATGTATTATTAATATGCAAACTAAGAAATGTGGTTGCTGATGTTTCTAGTAATAAAAGTAATGCTCGTACAAAACTACAGGACTGAACAGCGTAATAGCATCTTATTCTCAAACACACTTAACCTCTTTTTATCTCTCAAAGTGAGAGTACAAGTTTCATACAGAACAAAGACAATATAACGGTTTTGTAAATTCTAATTTTCAGGTTTTTTGAGAACGGACTCGATGACAAGAACTTCTCAACCAAATAATAACAGTCATTTCCCATATTTATTCTGAGTTTAATTTCCTCCCGAGTGTCATTTATATTTGTTACTGTTGCTACAAGATATTTTAATTTTTCCTCTCTTTGAAGGATAAATTTCCAATTTTTATATTTCCATTTCGTACTACGTTCTGATCACGAGACATAATCATATACTTTGTCTTTTCGGAATTTACTTTCCAAACCTATCTCTTTACTTGCTTCAAGTAAAATTCTCTTGTTTTCCCTTATCGTTTATGTTGGGGTTTTGTAACAAGCTGTCTTTTACGGTGATGGTTGTTAGCTCTTCGCCCAACCCCCAAGCTGGAGAACCACCCCTTATCGGCTGTCTACAACTGGTATTAGCAGCTACCCTCCATATCTGGACAGACGCTAAATAACCTGAGATGTTGATACAGCGTCGTAAAATAACCTAATAAAATAATTTAAAAAAATCCATATCTGGCGGTCGTCTCCTCTATCCCCAACCTGAAGACGCAACATGCCGTGGTGATAGGGACCCACAGGGGACAAATTATATCGCACAGTTAATTACAGCGTGGAAATCTAATATAATCTACTCAATATAAAGTGGGATACGCATGCACTTCTCCCACTGTTAGACAAAAAAAAAAATATACCAATACTTTTCAGTTACCTCTGATAAAGTCTTAGTCTCTTCTGTTTCACATGTGTTATGATGTGGTTGGAAGTCCAATGGGACAACATCAGGTTCTATCTTGATCACATCCATCACACCTGAGAGAAGTGTTCTGTAATTGAAAGTGATTAAAACAAACATAGGGTTACCATGAGAAGGAATTCTATAGGTGGACATGGAATCTAAAATAAGAGGACATTGCTGAAAAAGGAGGACTTTTTAAAAAATTGATATGAACAAAATGGCTCAATTTAGTCAGTTTTCTCACTAGTTGCTGGATCAGTATTACATCTGTACCCTACTTACCTGTGGAGCCCACTTTGTGCACAAGAGCCTGAAGGGACCAACTTGTATCTTGTAACAAATACAATGGAACTGTTCACAGGACATGTCCTTGAAATTATACTTCACCATGATGATACCTCTGACTGTCTCCATTGGCATGCGATTTCGTTCTTTTGTCCATTGAGCAGATATTAGGGAAAATACTCTCTCAGCACTTCCATTGTGACTTGGGATAAATAGAATTGACATATTTTTAAGACTTCTGAGAAAGTTTCAGTGCTCACAGAACTACTGGAATTGAAGAATTTGCACCATTGTTTATCTAAACTTAAATCTTTGTCAAAATTAACTCGATTGGCATATCTTTGTACATTGCAGAATAAAATTGATAAAATAGCTTAGATTCATGAATAGTAATATTTTTAGAGTGTAAGAATTCAATGGATGTCAATAGGTCATCATAGTTTTTTTTTTTTTTTTGCTCCAGCTTCAACCATTGAAAGCAGTTAAATTCTTTCATATGTTTTCACCATTTATTTATATATACTATGCATAATATCGCACATTATGCAATAATGATATTAATTCTAGTTGAAATGCGAAATACCGAACATTTCAAATTTTTTTAAATGCTTGCGGGACAGAATAAAATGATTAAAAAAGAGGACATGTCATCCTTTTGTCGGACAGATGGTAACTCTAAAGAAACAGAGCAGTTGGGGAACGCTTACTACAAGTTGCTGTCACTAATTCTTCTCCAATTTCTAACCACGTCAGGAACTGATAATATCTTACACGAAAGCTTGGAACATATTTACAGTCGAGCCGTTCTTATTTCCGGCAGGGCCACGCCTTCTCGACTTTTGGCGCGACGAAGGTAGGCAATAGCGGTGTTGCTAAATCTCTGTCAAGCCAATAGAGAACGAACGCAGTTCTAATAGCTGGTTGTCGAACAATCAGTCAGTAGTGCAGTGTTATTGTTGTTAGTGCTGTGTTATCGCTGAGTTTTCAGCATCATAATGGCGCGGAGGAGTCGGAAGACCATCAATTCGCAAAGCAGAGAAATGATTCTTAGCGTTATAGATTATTTCGAAAATTAACGTGAAAATAAGGGTAGTTTATTGCCTTTAATGCAAGTGGTGCAAAGAACAGCTGATGTGTGTGGTGTGAACAAGTGTACTGTTTCTCAAATAATGACAGAGACGTACGGACAATCCGGCAAAGAAGAAAATAAACGGAGAACTATGGCGGCGGCGGGTACCAACAATGATTGTAGCGATCTAGGCGTAGCACCTCTAAATTGAACAATACCGGTAGGCAAGGTTCTTCGTGTAATTTTTTTATGGCGCAATAACTTATCATGACAAAATTTCTAATACTAACATATTTTACTTAATTTACAGGTTTTGTGGTTTTAGTTATTCATTCACATAAAAAAATGTTTATTTATTCTATTTTACAGCTTTCTCTCATTTTAGTAATTTCCAATATTGTTTCTGTATTTACGAAAATCGTTATTTCAAATGGTCGGAAAAACCAATTATAGCACAACATGGTAAGTCTTCTGTGTCCTGGGATTCTGGGATCAACAATAACAATAATATGTAATATTATGTATTCATATATTACTAATTATTTATCGTAGGAAATAATTTTTATTTCGATGTTTAAGACTAGACATGTGCTAAAACATCGTTAAGAATACAAGGGTAGACTTGACAACACAGTAACATCCACCGTGAGCGGGAAGTGGTATGTCGTCTGCATAACCTTGACGACAACCACTGCCAGTGAAGCAGCGTGTCAGCTGACCAGAAGCTGTCGTGTGATTTGCTACCGGAAATAAGAACGGCTCGACTGTAGTACAGATATTACGACGAAAAATTTAGCTACTACACTTATTTTCTCTAAAGAGAATATACTTGAAGCAAAGGAACAGTGAATTCAATAATAGTGGTGACTAAATATTTCTCTGAAAATAATTGCATTATTTTCTTCATATTTTTCTACGCATTAGAAATTATATATCTGCTGGTAAACTTATCATTAAATGGGATTGCTGAAAAATGCAGATATTACATGGAGACACATATCAACCATCTGTTTATTTTTACTATGTGTTTCACTTTCAGTGTACTTATTTGAGCACACTGTACCGTCAAATGGGCAAACTTGGAACAGTGTTTAACTTGGAACATTATCATAGGGTATTTTCATTTTGTCACAGTAATACCAAACTGTAATAGAACCAATGTGCTGCAGAACAAAGTAACAAGTGAAGATTATGTTATCAAATTAAACAATGTTCCAAGTTTGCCCATTAACTCCAATAGCATATATTATTAAGCCTTTGAAGAAAATGTTACTCTTAGTGCGTACATTGTAAATTTTATGTTACTGTTAGAGACCGGATTTTAAAGGGAATCCCTTTTTTTTATTTCAACACGAAACATGAAATAATTAATTAGATGTTCAAAACTATCATCCATCGACCAAATTATGTGGTTTTGACTTCCCTTTTTTCCCCCTTTTTAACAACATCTCTTATTTTGGTCGTTTTTTGACAGAATATCGCAAACATTTAAATAATTTTTCCTATATTTTTTTCCAATAGGCCTATAACTTTCTGAGCAAGCAAAAATAAATATCGTTCTTCTTCTGATTCCAGACATCGAAAAACTAATAAAGTGTGCTGATTTAGAGTTCGAGATAAAAATACAATTTTCACATCCGGTTTCAGTTGATGTTGAGCAGTTTACATGTTTATAAAGACATTCTGCATTCAAAGAGGTGGACATAATGAAATGTTGAATGTGTTCAAATACAACTTTCCTTATGTTGCGAAGCGATAAATATAAGCTTGTGTGTGCTATGTGTATCCATGAATGTGCTGAAGTGTGTTTTCAATTAAAATGGCACCCTTTCGAGGGAGTAATATAGTCCTTTTTGAAGTCTTTTTTTGACTACATCAAATACAACACTTTTCTTATGTTGTGAAGAGAGAAATGTAAGATTGTGTGTGCCATGTATATCCATGAATGTGCTGAAGTATGTTTCGGGGAATAATATAGTCCTTTTTCAAGTCCTTTTTTTTTTTGGCTATAACTCCCCCTTTTTTTATCCTTTTTTGATGAAAAATTTTCCCTTTAAAATCCGGTCTCTAGTTACTGTACTTTGTATTCAATTTATGCATAATGTCACGGTTGTGATAAATAAATATCACCTGCACTCTGTCTTGTTAATTCCTTGTTTATACTTCAAAATCTGCTGTATAGATCCTAAATAGGCTATTTCATGTTTCACTTTTTTATACTCCACATCAGTTTGTGTGAGCAATTCTCTACATTGCATTACCACAGGAAGGCGAATAGTAATGATTTTATGACTCAGACTATGAGAGTAGTCCACAAGGACTTCCGGATTTATAATATAGCGTGTCCCAACATGAACGCCGGATTTAATAATGTGAATAAATTTAATGAAACAAAAACAGATAACAAAACAGACAGCACTACCGCCAACCCAATAATAAGAAGATATTGTTGGGATATTGCGCCATTGTCTTGTTGGTTTGACGGCTCTGTTTTCTATTCTGTTATCTGTTTCGTTGCATGTATTCACATTACTGAATTCGGCGTTCTTGTTGGGACACTCTTTACACAAGTAAATATAAGAATCAGGCTTGCCAACAAAAAAAAAACTGTGAAAATCGCACTGCAATTTGTCAGTTATCAAGGGTGCTGGAATTTACTTCGTATTCGATTTTTGGGGATTCTTTTATCATTGGATATAGCTTAATTTTCGTGAAGTTTAACAAACGATGACGTCACAACCTGTGCGACATAAAACAATGCAAGTAAATAAAACTATCTAAAAAAACAATAATTGCATAAAATTTTATGATGTCCCATTCTGGCACAGAACCCATCAGCTCTTATTGAAAATAGGATATCAACACAATCCCATAGGTGAAATTTCGGCATCTCCCCATCACTATACACGGGAGAGAAAACGCACTTAAATTATTGAATTCATAGTATTCAGCTTCACGTCACTCAGATATTCCCTCAACTTACCCACTAACCTTGTCACAAACGTCGGCCTCATGTCACTCAGATATCCCTTCAACTAGGTTAGGTTTGGTTAGGTGTATAATATTATGTGATAGGTTAGGTAAGGTGTGTAGGCTATTATTATTATTATTATTATTATTATTATTATTATTATTATTATTATTATTATCATTATTATTATTAGAGGCCGGATGTTGATGACCTAAAAATCTACTTAAGAGAGGAGGCAACTTTCTGGAATTTGGCTAAGATAAAGGAAAAGAACATGCAACAAAATGAAAGTTTTAAGGGAAAACTATAGATTTTAAACAGGGTTTACAATGTCTTTCAACCAAGAGTGTCCATGTCAGTGCCTTCATTCTCTGTCTCCTTCCGCGCTTCACTTTTGTTACCAGATCTTCCAGATGAGAAAGCGTGAATGACAAAACAAATTGTGGGCGCAGCGTGCATTCTTGCAATCTTTGTGTTAAAAATACTGTCTACTACGATAGACATCCCTTCCGAACCATGTTGAGGACACAACGTCCTGTCCAGGACATGGTGAAAGTTTCCCCCCTTCCAAACATAAATTCTGAAGACATCCTCGTACCGACAAAAGAATAGTAGCGGCCAAAGTCCTCACTTAAACTAAACTGCTGTGAAGCATTTTATATTACTTCCGTTGTGTGAAGTGAAGCCTTCAGTGGAATGAGGGATGAATTTTAGAGTCTGTTCCAAACTATAAAACTCAAACTTCTGTTATTCACTTATTCAATAGGTAATTACTACTGACCTGTTTGGTTAGAAAATGATTTAAGAGACCTGTAAGTAAAAAAGAAAGTAAAATGCATTCCACACGATCTATAAGGTTTTCAAAGTATTAAAAATAACCAAAAATGCCGAAAAATATATAAATGACCTATTAGTTCAAAAACATAAAAAAATGCAATATAATAAATCACTTTTTTACTTTGATATTAACATAGAAAGGATTTCTGTATTAATAGGCATCGTCCTAACGTGAAAAATAATATGACTTTTCACCAGCATCCTCTCACTAATAATAATAATAATAATAATAATAATATTATTATTATTATTATTATTATTATTATCATGTTAGCGACACTAAACCCCCCTTCTATCTGTCCCCCAAATTACGTCACATTCATGAACTATGGCGGTGTTCTGCATTCATGCACGAAGATTTTGGTACATAAGTAGAGTGATCATACGTCCCGATTAGTCGGGATTGTCCTGTTTTTTAACCTTCAAAGACCTGTCTCGACTTTTTTTTAATAGGCCTAAATAGGCTTTTGTTCCAATTTTTGGCGTAAGTTTGTAAGTTATAAACTTTTTTACGTGTGCCGAAAATAATTATTACGTATTATACTTGCACACTGTCGACTTGGAAGATAGTTCTATATGTTATCGACTTATTAATAATAGCAATTCTTAAGTTGGTACTAACTGTTTTGTTTATTGATAGAACGAATATTCCTAATTTTTTTACAGTTTTCTGTTCAGTTGCCAAGCCAAGATCAGTGTGGGTTTTAAATCAACTTAATGCGACTTTATAGTGAACATTAGAACTGTGTTTGGAACAAGTGCACAATACTCGTAACAATGCTAGAGAGGCCATGTAAATTTACAGAAGTGCTTGATAAGAAATTTCCTTCTTTTAAAGCTACGACAAATAACTATTCAGCTGAATGTAAAATTTGTAACAATGTTGTGTCTGCATCTCATGGTGGAAGTGCAGACTTGAAGCATCATGGAGCTTCTGATAAAAATAAAACAATTTTCGATCGGCATCTTCCTATAAGTGAGTGTTATTTCCTTTTTGTACATTCATTCATGTTGTTGTTGAGTTCTTGCCTTCCTGGTTAGCTAAAATACGTAAGTTCTACCTTCTCATGGATGTTGCTTAAAGAACCGCCAAATTGGTAGTCGAAAAGAAGAATATTGTGAATGACAGTTTATTATTTGATGTAATAATGGTTTTCCACTAGGCATTGGACAATGAAGCACAACACTTCGAAATTAGTCAAGCAAAGTAAATCCTAAATATTAACACGGGAAAGAAATTTGCAATTTAATCAATGAAATAATTAATGTTAAACCATTCATTTAAAACAAAACTGAATTTGAAAGTGAGCACTGAAATCAGCTTATGGCACATCAAAAATGATGTAGCTTCTTCAGTTCTTGCCAATGTGATGGACAGTTGACTGAATTACTTCACATAGCTCAATATTTCTTTCCAATCTCAGCACATAATGTAAACTTTTTGAGAGAGTTTTCAGTTTACTATCATCATAATGGACAGATGAGAGAAACAGGTTCACTGTGAGGAGTGTAAAGTGTATTTTACTGTTTCAACTTCAGCAAATATAACTGCAATATTAATTATTAATATTGGTTGCAAAACCTGAGTTGCTGAATGCAATAGCAGCTTCTGTTAAGTATGATTGTAGTAAAGAAAGTAAATTAATCCCTTTAGAAGTCTAATTTCTGACTTGAATAGACAGTAATAAATTTGAAAGTGCATTTAATTTCTTCTTATTCCTATAATACTATTTTTATCAAGTATAATTTGTAATTAACATTTGTTTCTTCTTTAATGTTATTTACGTTTCATTTTGGTATGTGTCTGTCTTATGATGAAGTTCAAATAAATTAATACTGAATTTTAGAAAAATCATGGTGTTCCACTTTTTCCCTAAAGAAAGTGATTAAAGTCCTACTTTGACTCAAAGCAATTATGCTCAGTCTATATTTAAGTAAGGTATCGGTATGTATTTTGGGCGGGTTGGCTGAGCATGCAGCTCTCCTAGTGATCACATCCAATTTCCAATACTCCATATTATAAATCCAAGGCATTTCAGCAGTTTCCTATAGTGACAGGTGCATACATAACCTTCACCGACGTAAATATTGGAACTTACCTCTCCCACAATTGCAGTCTTACGGAACAAATGCAGAACTATACACCGAAACTGTAAACTTTATTGCCTCTGCCTGAACTCTCAGGAACGAAACATATCAATGCTGCTGTGAATGTGGCGATTAGAACTCACTGCGCCAAAGATTCTCTGTCGTGTTAGCCACAAAATTTTTAAGAGACAATAAAAAAAATAAGAGTAATCTAGCACATTTACTCCATACTCTCTACTTTTCAGAATTTCGAAAGCAAAACACTTGCTTTATCATGGCTATCATAATAGTATGTGAAAAATTAGAACTAGAATGCAAATTTATTTACGAATTCATCAAATTCCTTGTCTCCCACTGGAGCAAAGGGCCACAACAAATCTTCTTCACATTCCTCTAATTTTTACCCAGTAAGTTTAGGTCTCCCCGGGATTTCCTAACCTCTCGCATCTCTTCTTCCACTCATCTCCTCCTCGGAAAGGTCTGTGACGACTTCCTTGCCAGTAGGGCCGAATTTAGGTATAGTGCGGCCCCTAAGCAGTGTTAAAATTTGCCGCCTCCCAACTCTCACAAAATTTAAAAGCAGCTAAATACCTACAGGTCACGTATAGTTTAAATTAGTTTTAAATTTACAATTCAGAGCAATAAATTAGTGGATTCAGAAGACTTTACTTGTGAATTATAAAGATTTCCTTTGCACTTCCTTCACAGAGAAAGCATTGATGATGCCATCAAGTCGATCTGACGAAGGACATTTGACTCGATCCAAAGAAACACATTCTAACTTATTCGTTGTTGAAACAAAATTGATTTGTGAAAGACAGAATGTTTTATTTTCAATTTTTAACTCTCGCAACCTATCTGGAGTATTTTCTGACCCCATACTTTTTACATAAGCTTGCAAGTTGGCAGAATGTAATTCTATTCAGTCATTATTCTAGATATGCTTCTACTATTACAGACGTAAACAAATTATTAGACTGAAGTGATTTTATGTGTAACTGAGCTGTATTTATCGGCAGAAATGAACAAAAAATATATTTTGCACAGAAATAATGAACAGAAAATTGAGTCTGGAGGTTGCTAATATTTTGTGAACATTCCCTCATTCTTTATTAACACGTTGATTTTGTCAGGGATGCTAGAAACCAAAGTTTGACACTTTCTTTGAATATCAGCATCATTTAGCCAGATATCAGACAGTGCTTAAATGAGTCCATGTTTTGTTATAAGCCTCTTTTTGTTTACTTTCTTCTTCAGTATAGTTCACAGATTTTCAATTTCGTTCATGTCCGATCTTCTCGCAGGCCACGGGAGAACAAACTGTTGAATATTTCTGCAGTATATAATTCAAACACCAGTAGAAACAACACAGCCAGACAAAATATACTTAACCATTGGAAAAATGTACCAGAAGATGTAAAAAATCATATTTACAACAATAGAGACTGTAAATTATACTCATAGTTGATATGACGAATTATATTATGTTTCCAAGAAAAACGTACTAGTCTAATAGTATGTCCACGTCTGTACACTCTCTAAATCACTTTGTATATATTTGTTCTTTTACATATTTATTTGTAATCGCATTTAGAATATTTGGACTTGGGTTCACAAAATACCCCATTTAGGTTGTGCACTACTTCTCATTTAACTTCGTTTTGTTCATCTGAATTCATATGATTAAAATGTTGTTATGACTCTGTACTACCTCCAGGTGTTGCTACAATATGTAGAGTTGAGCTTAAACGATATTTCCAAGTATCTGTGACAACTGTGACTGTGACAATTAAATATCTGTGACTTTTATCTGTGATTTTGTCACACCGATATTTTATATCGATAAGTAAGCACAATATGCATGAATCACCGATATTTTGTCACACTGATAAAAATTAACAGGAAATATTGAAGAGCAGTGCAATGCGAATTAAACTATAAAACGTCTTTGGTGAATACGAATTCTCTACACATGCCACACATCAGTGGTGTATATGGGAAAATGCAACAAATAAGTTATGTACATGTACCATTAATAAATAAATACTAAGCTAACTCAACAGAAACATGTAAAAAGTTAACCTCATATACCAAGAGGTTATATCGTAGTTGATTGTATATATATATATATTTTATATATATATATATATATATATATATTTAATGTAGTTGGGTATGGAGAAATTGAGGTTATGTGATTATCCTAATCGTTTTAAAAATTGATCCTGCATTAACATTATAATATTGAGTCAGAATAAAAATTAACGAAACATCAGTATTCCGAAAAACAATGGAAAATAATTACAAAACAAAACTGTTGTTCAGACAGGATTTTACACAAGATAAAGTATTGGTAACCAATGGTATTATCACTATTTAAATCGTGTAGTCATTATATAATTTATAATAAGATGGTGAAACTAGCGCTGAAGTAGTTTCGGCGAATTCGAATGTGAAAATCGTTGCATTTATAAGGATTTTTTTGTGTGGAGAGACAGTTCCTCGGGTTAAACTAGCGCTGAGGTAGTTTAGGTGATTTCGGAAGTGAAAATCGTTGAATTTGATTTTTTGTGGAGATGCAGTTGATCGTATATCCATGGCATAACAAAGCCTAAACTAACCAAACCTAACCTGTCGCAGATTCGTATATGCAAGGTGTACATGCGGAGTACGAAGGGAACTACCTCAACGCTAGTTTAGTCGTTGATCCTATATGTCTAGGCATAATAAAAGCTTAAACCAACCAAACCTGACCTGTCACAGATTCGTATATGCAAGGTGTATAAGGGGGATATGAAGGGAACTACCTCAAGGTTAGTTTAGCGAAATGTTGCCCATCATATTAACCAGTTTTGTCTCGTTCGGTTTTAATTGAATGGAAAATACTTACAAATTAATATAAATTGACAGTAAGCTTAATATGAAAATGTGAAGATCTCAGGGAACACATAAAATATTTATAAAACATATATACAGACTAAAATATGAAAACAAAATGTCAGATTCATGACAAAAATAATATTGAACAAAATATCACGAAAAAATAATCAAATACCACCGCCCGATTGCTGTTATTGTATCATGCGCATGCGCAAACTCACGACGTAGAGGAGAAAATATCAATCACAGACGTTGCAACGGTGACAGAGTACTGAATACGGAGCAGATTTCGATAGCGATATTTTGTCACAAATATTTCGCGTCATCAGTCACAGGTTTATCTGTGATAAAAAAATACCCGTGACAAAATATCGGTTTGTGAAATATCGGCCATCTCTAACAATATGCAGCTGGTACTTAAATTCATTGTCGTAACGAACGCTGCTTCAATAACGTTCTGTGCTGGATACAGTTTCAATCATAAGGACTTCCTGATTATATTCAATAAAAGAGAAGAACACGACAATAATATAAATAAATATAATATAATTATAATAAATTACATAACACATCATATGGCATATATAAAATAATAAGACAACAAAAGTTTAATTAAATATTTAAAAAATAGTCCGCGGTCAGAAAATACAACAGGTAACTTAGGTTGTACGTAATTTTAGACTGGCCTGTTTCTCAAAAATACTACTGTAGTTCACCATAATATATTTCACCAGCTCTAGTAGATTCTGTTCCTCAAACTATTTTACATGTCTAGTAACTTGTCACAATTTTCCATTAGTCAGATGATCTCTTTCACTACAGTAGGCCTATTTGAGGAACAAGTTGAGACAAAATTTTGAACAGATACAGCGTATGTACTGCCCCCTCCCTCTCAATCCCATCCAGCATGTTCGTGGCAGTGTCAGTGGCGGCCTACTCCTCTCTAGACTGTTCACATCATCGAGTTAGTGATTATAGAGCGCCCATTGCGCCGCCATGTTTGAAGAAAATTGAACGACCGTCCGCCATTAGCTTAAGCGCCCAAACAAAATGGGCGTGGCGATAAGTAAGGTTAAAATCAAGAAAGCTTACAAATTTCGTTAGCATTAATCGGTTAAACTGAAGTGGAAAAACCTAGTGTTTCGTCAAATACGTGCTAGTAACTTAATCTAAAATAAAGAACTTATGTGCGCTAAATTTAAAACACTTGAGCTATTCCTAGAAGAAACGCTTAAAAGAATAACCTAAGCAAAATTGTCATGTGCGTATAAGAAGTACTAGCAAATATACTGAAGAAATTGTTAATGTTTCTAGCTTTTTTTTAATACTACCTACAACATTGCCTAATCAGCGCATCTGGCCGCGAAACCAGATGGCCCGGTTTCGAATTCCGGTCGGGGTAAGCTACCTGGTTGAGGTTTTTTTCCGGGGGTTTCCCTCAACCCAATATGAGCAAATGCTGGGTAACTATCGGTGCTGAACCCCGGACTCATTTCACCGGCATTATCACCTTCATATCATTCAGACGCTAAATAACCTGAGATGTTGATACAGCGTCGTAAAATAACCCAATAAAAAGAAAAACATTGCCTATAAAATGAACGAGTATGATTCGGATGATTTTATTAAGTTGTTTTCCCAGTCTCTACACGTTGCAAAACTATTTATTATACCATAAGATATAGAATGAAAGTAGGCCATAACTGTAGTAAACAATCTTTATCTCCAAGCTTGCAACTTGGATAAAACATGACCAAACACGCTATCAGTTCTTTGCATAATTATCGAAATGTGAACGCGAGGCCAACAACCGGCGCGTCTGTCTGGGCCCTGTAAGGGCGGTGGCACCACAGATTATTATTATTATTATTATTATTATTATTATTATTATTATTATTATTACTATTAACAACCACGTGCAATAATGGGGTAAGTAGTTATGAAACACATTCATACTTACCCAATTATTACACGTGGGTGACCAATTATGTTCTTTCATGTCCTTCCAGTCAAAATACTGACAACAATACGGCCTACCCGAGAGTCCTGCGCAATTTTGGATGCGAGTGTCGAAATATAATTTTGATATTTTATTACTATTAGTTTTTCACTGAGTTTGAAACGGAATTGCAGCATACTAGTTTTATCCGTATTTAGTTTAAGTCCATTACTAGTCAACCATTTATTTCGTTTATCGTTTGTCTTCGAAATATGCCTACATTTTATAAGCAATAGCACATCGTCTTCTTCTATAAGGAATAAGGAAGGA
Organism: Periplaneta americana; assembly: GCA_025594305.2. NCBI lineage: Eukaryota > Metazoa > Arthropoda > Insecta > Blattodea > Blattidae > Periplaneta > Periplaneta americana. Next base: position 15,842,658 of record JAJSOF020000041.1, read on the forward strand.
CACAAGAAGTGTCGTGAACACAAAAAGCAATGCTCGGAGGGACACAATTTGTCTCATTTCATATTTATTACCCACTGTTTCACCAGTTACTTTTTTTTTTTTTTAAGAGAATCTGCAAGAACAGAAAAATACTGTAGTACACACGGTATGTATGCCGGGCTTTGTTACACATTTACGCATGAAAAAATGCTGCTAATTAACAAAACTATGGACTTAACTTCATAAAATTTACCTGAAATATGATATATCAGTTGTCATTTTCCTTTTGATATTGCAGTTATAAGCAGCACACACAACAAGCATCTTTTTTTTCTGTCGTAGCTCTACCTCCGTATACACAACGTTGTAAGCGGATGAATTTTTACAACGGTAGGTTTATCTGCCGTGTTTCTAATTCGTTGGTTCACATCCTTCGTCCTCGTTATTTGTCTCTCCTATGTTGATTACAAATTAATCAAAAACCGATCGATGACTTCGTCAATTAAACCATCTTTCTCCCAATAAAACTTTTCCTCCTTTCCTACACTTTCATACGCTTTTCTCCAGCTTTCTGGTGTCACTTTTGGTAATGTTGTTTGAAAGAGAAGTCTTACATCACTGGGTCTGAAAGTTACGTTATATTTGGCTACATCGTTCTTTTCTTGGGCCCAAATTAATTCAATTGCACTGAAGTTGCAATGATATGGAGGAAGACGCACTTCGGTGTGACCTGCTAACTCTGCAATACTGTCAATTTCGTATTTTCTGAACCTGTCTTCTTAGTTTTGATAATGTCATATAATACTACTTTGGTGGATTTCGGATCGTATTCAATATTCTTTTCGCGTAACCAGATTTCCATTTCAGTCTTAAACTTGATAATATTGGGGCCTTATTTAGTTCCACCGAATGATAAGGTGAATTGTCCATAACAATTATACTATTTGGAGGTATATTTGGAAGGAGTTTGTTTGCAAAAAAAAAATCCCTGAAAACAGTACCGTCTATCTCCTCGTGATAGTCCTTTGTGGATTTAGACAGAAAATATAGAAGTCCATTCGGAACAAACCCTTCAGAAAACCCTGCGTGTACTATAATAAACCTCTGCCCTTTATCCAGAGGGACAAACATACAGTAGTTACTCTATGTCAATTTCACCGTCTGGCGTGTCATATAACCATACCTTTCCTGTAGTATGGTTCACATTCAACCAAGTTTCATCAAGATAAACGATTGGTCGACCACTTGCTTTCAGTTCTTGCATTTTTCGTAAATAATGAAACCTTTTTACTACAATGTGGGGTTTTTCTATTACAAATTTTCCAAATGTAATCTTCTTCTTACGATGTTTGGATGACGTATATACGTCCGTTGATGTGACATATTAATGAATTAAAACAATAGTACATTATTTCAACGAGCCTGCCGAATGTTAATTAAGAAGCGAGTTTCATAATTTTTAATTTTCGAAGTCATTTAATTACCATTATATTATCTCTGTTTTACATATCAATATTTTTATGCTCAACCATATTTCTAACTTGATATTATTAATTGTACTTTGTATCTGATCTTGGCCAATGTTCCGTATGTTAGACTTAGATGTGTTAAAACATTAGCGAAAGATAACTTTTTGATTTTTATTATGAGGAACAGATGTTCACCTATTCAGAGATAACATTAAAATTAAATTAGACAAATTGAAAAATAAATGACAATTTGAATTTATTTGAATATTATTTACAATTAACTCTTTTAATTTTGCCGGATTATAGTAACAGAACATAACCTTCTTGATACAGTATTGGATTATTTTATTAACAAAAGTGGTATTTCTATCACTCCGTGAGCAATTAATATATCTAATTTATTTAAAATGCATATCAGAGAATAATCGATACTTGCGGTTTTATAACGGTAGAAAGCTGACCTGTCATTGGCTGAACAGTTGTAACCTGAGTCGTCATTGGCTGGAAGACCTGACCTTTAATGAGTAGGTGTACTATAATGACATACATTAAAGGTCTGCTATCAGGTGTATAATTACTACATTTCGGCATGGTCGAGCATAAATACTATTATAGTCACAATCATGCCATATACGTCATCCAAACATCGTAAGATGAAGATTACATTTGTAAAGTTTCTTTTCACCCATAAGCAGTGCTGACTAAGATCAGACGCTATGGACAGTACTCTATAACAGAGTCGCCAGTATGAAAGGATAATTCCGAGCCTCTGGCGTGAGACGAACTCGATAGCTCGGTGGTAGAGCGTCTGACCGGAGAACAGGAAATCGCAGGTTCGATTCCCGCTGGAGGTTGTGAAATTTTTCTTCCATACCATGGCATGATTGTGACTATAATAGTATTTAATTCATAAAAATTTTCGTCCTACAATGTTTTCAGCATAACAGAAATTAATATTTTTTTAATATTTGTCGCACTACCAATATGCTACCCTCAACTAACTTAGCCTCCCTCAAAGCTTTGTGTATATCAAGCAAACTAGGATCGAAACTTGTTTTGTATTGGGAATAAATGGTCCTCTTAATGGCAGATGCAGTAAATGAGTCCAAATTCCAACTCTGAGGAATTAAACTTTAATATCGTATTATACAGAGTGAAAAAAATATGGAATATTGTTAATAACTTCTTAAATTATAATTTTACAAAAAAAAAATTATACAAAAACTGTTGGAGATAAACCATACAATATTGTATCAGTGTTCAAAAACAGTTAGTTCTTTAGACATACAAGCTGTGACAGTAAACTAATTTTTTTAACTGCATAATAAATTAAAATTTACATATTCCGAATCACAATAAAATTTTACATTCGAATGTGTAGAAACTTTACTCATTATCCCGTTTCTTATCTCTGAACTATTTATTAAACTTTTTTCATGGACTTCAAATTTGAGACAAAGACTGTAAGTACCGGTATGTAAAATCATGTTGAGTTAGCCATAGAACTGTAAAGAATACTATAACTAACCAAGCTTCATCACGAAAATAGTCCATTGTCTTCCTCACAGTTTTCAAATTGCACTAATAACAGATGATCAAGTTACGAATGAGTGCCAAACAATGATAAGAATTCCTGAAATATGCAACACTCGTTAGTGGTCCAGTGATCCAACCATGAACAGAATAACATTCTGGAACAATATCATGAATTGATTTTATATTTTGATTTCGCGCGGTCGAAGGATCATTGTCATACTGCGGAAATGTTGTGCAATATGTACAAGGATCTTGCTGGCAAGGTCTACATACAAACAATCTTGAGTGAGGTTCAGAGGCTCAATAAACTATTCGCGTCAGAAAAATCCAGATTCGACAAAATTATTGGTTTCACTAACTCATTTGGTACGTTTATTAATTGACAGATTTTAAAATCCGTTTGCTTAAATATTAATCCCTTAAAGCAGGACAAATAGAATATTCGTTCTGGTTAAAGTGTAGAATTGAATGCCGCATTGATTCGTCCCGATGTCTTTGGTTTTTCGTTGATATATTTTTTTATTTTAGTAGGTTATTTTACGACGCTTTATCAGCATCTTAGGTTATTTACCGTCTGAATGAAATGAAGGTGATAATGCCAGTGAAATGAGTCCGGGGTTCAGCACCGAAAGTTACCCAGCATTTGTTCTTATTGGGTTGAGGGAAAAACCCTCAACCAGGTAATTTGCCCCGACCGGGAATCGAACCCGGGCCACCTGGTTTCGCGGCCAGACGCGCTAACCGTTACTCCACAGGTGTAGACTCGGTTGAAAATGAGCTGAAATGTTCCAACTTGTCAGGCGACATTCAGAATAATATACGCGAAAGGGGTGTCAGTTTTTTTTTGGGGGGGGGGAGAAAAAACCGGAACAGGCTCCCTGAGAATGTAGAAATCACCCAGAAAATGTGACTGTGGCTTTAGGATATGAAGATGAGATTGATAAAATTGAAAAGCAGTGGAGAAACATATACTTAACGAAATGGGTCAATCACTCTACCACTGTATAATTTTTTAAAGAAATGTACCAATATGAAGATGCTGCTGGTGAAAATCCTTTTTCCGAATTAATTTTATTGGCTTTTTCTATTCTGATGTTGCCACATTCAAATGCGGAATTGGAACGAGTTTTTAGCCAGGTTAATAATTATTCTGAGTAACAAACTTAAAATCAGGGTGAAAATAAATACCGTCTTAGCGATTCTAAAAATTAGGTTGGACTACGCCGCGTGGGAAAGTGTTGTTTTCCTTTGAAAACCCATCAAGTGTTTTACGTGTTAGAACAAAGGGAGAATACACATAAAGGAAAACAAGCAGAGAAATCTGAAGATGCTGTGACGGGAACTAACTTCATAAGGGAGGAATAGGACGAGGAGCAGGATGATATCTATGTCTGTTACGCGAGTTAATGTTACATTGTAACATAGTTTGAGTACATTTAAACTTTTACTATAGTCTGTTACATTATATACAGTCACGAAGCTCAATACATAGTAAATATGCATTCATATATGCTAACCACTAGGATCGCTACTATCGCCTCATCACAGACAATGCGAAATAGTATCTGCACAGTCTATTGTTCCTAGTATCCTCATGAACTGAAGCTTCGTGAGTTCGTGACTGTATATACTAGACTGTGCTTTTACTTTCTGCGTGGTTGATACTCGCTAGTTCTCTCATTTTAGCATTTTCTGCCACTTTTAATAGTCAGTTTCTGACTTTTCCTCATTGGGTGTTGGCGTCACTGTTCTTACGCAAACTACTGTCACGCCTGCCTTGATCATACCATTCTGAAAGATTCGATCGATTAAAGTTTCAATATTATCCCAATTACTTTGTACTCAATTGATATTGAACGTGGCAAATGCTATAGACTGTTAGCAATTCAGTGTATTCTTCCACAAAGGTAGATGTATATTGTTACACTGTATTTTGTATAACCATAAGTTGCATGATTTATTCTTCACAATCCGACTTCAATCTGCTTTGTGGTGCACATCTGCTCAAAGTGGAGAAATGGAGCAATGGATTTCATTCTGTGATTCGTATATCAAAATTGAACTCAGACTTCATTTGAAACTATTATGCTATGCTATCAATGCGCACTATTGTTTTAGTATAATGTCGGTGGAAAATAATGATAATCATTTATTGCATCCACTGATGATATGGGACATGTCCAGGGTTGCCAGATTTTAGATCTACCAAGGAGGGCTCCTTTTCCATCATGTACAATACTTACGTTTTGTCTTAAAGAATGAATGTGGGCAAAGTTGAAATTTTTATGACTGTACAAAAAAAAAAAATGATCCCTTCATGTGCAGTTGAAACTAATAATTTGAATCTCAAAATTGTAATTTGGTGAAACGAGCGTTGAGCGACTTCCGCCGATTTTGGAATAGATACCGATGCACTTGAACTGCCAACATAGAAAACAAAAAATCACACTCAATCGCTTTCACCTTCATCTTGATGGGATATTAAAAGCCTAAACTAACCTAACCTAAGTGCATCGGTGTCTATTCCAAAATCGGCGGAAGTCGCTCACCGCTCGTTTAACCGAATGTTTATTAATTGATTACAGTGCCATAAAATTGATTGATTCCTATAGTCATGTTTATTTTAGGACTTAACATATTACCGCTCTAAACCCATCATTTAACATACAGAATACATTTTCAAAGTTTATATACGTATTTTATCACTGCACTGTTGCATTTTCAATGAGCTTTTTCCCATTCTCTGTGCTGTGGATTTCTGATGAACGTGTCTTTTTAAATGTTTATAAATATATTCGCCACTGAATTCACTGCCACAAACCTACGCTAGCTTAAATATTAGCTTTTTCGAATTTGCAAACCTACGTTGTTAAGAAAATTAATTCAAATTTAATGTAAGTATTTAAGCCTAGAAGAAAATAGGTACTAGATAACGATAAAGTTATAAACCGTAACTGATGTTAATTTTCTAATCGAGGGATTTTTGCGTCCCGTCTCGAATCGAAGTATGACTCGGGATTTTTATATGAAAATCGGGACATGTCCCTTCAAATCGGACATCTGGCAACCCTGAACATGTCATGTTTACAAACTAATAATTAATTATATAATACACATAAAGTAATAGCTATAATTAAATAATTAAAATCAATACAAATACAAATATACAAAACTTGGGACTTAATTGTAAAAAACTACAGGTCAGGTCGATTTCGGCTATAAGGTCCGTTTGCAGTATGTCTTGAAGTTAGTACCTGAGACAGAGAAATTCCAAGAATTCATCAACGCTATAGAAGCAGTGGTGTAACAGCAAAGTGAATAAGGTTCGTTTAAATCTTTGGAGGACAGATATTTCTTTCAGGTAACAAGGCAAGCAGTTATACATTTTAAGACCAATATGAATAAAACTATGTTTAAGTTATATAATGTGGTATTAAAGGAAGTGTTGTGAATATCATTTTTCTTCGTATGATAAGAATGGATGTCTTCATTTTTTGGGAATTGGTCTAAATTAGCTTTTATATAGTATACTAAAGTTTAAAAAATACATGTACATGGTAGAGGGAGAATGCCCAGAATTATAAGTACTTGCTACAGCTATAGGAGGGGAACAATTTAGTAAACTCCGTTTGTCTGCGCATGCGTCAATCTTAAAAAGTGACGCAATTCACGTCCTTCCTAATTGTCAGCCCTTAATGGAAAGAAGCGTTACTTACGTAAACTTGCAATAAATTAGAATATTTTCGCATTGTTTATACTTAATAATAATAATAATAATAATAATAATAATAATAATAATAATAATAATAATAACTCATGTTCTATATGGTTGTGAAACTTGGACTCTCACTTTGAGAGAGGAACAGAGATTAAGGGTGTTTGAGAAGGCTAAGAGGGATGAAGTTACAAGAGAATGGAGAAAGTTACACAACGCAGAACTGCATGCTTTGTATTCTTCACCAGACATAATTAGGAGTATTAAATCCACACGTTTGAGATGGGCAGGGCATGTGGCATGTATGGGCGAATCCAGAAATGCATATAGAGTGTTAGTTGAGAGGCCGGAGGGAAAAAGACCTTTGGGAAGGCCGAGACGTAGAGGGGAGGATAATATTAAAATGGATTTGAGGGAGGTGGGATGCGGTAATAGAGACTGGATTAATCTTGCACAGGATACGTACCAATGGCGGGCTTATGTGAGGGCGACAATAAACCTCCAGGTTCCTTAAAAGCCATTTGTAAGTAAATAATAACTCAAAAAGTAGTAGTCAAATTCGAATAAAGAAAAAATCATGTTCAAGAGTATTGTTTGCAGTTTTTTTTTTTTAAGATATTGAAGTAACCGTCACATTACAAATGTAAGACTTCGTAATAGAGGTTTGTTTTATGCTACTGTAGTATGGGAAAATATGTTTTTGAAGTATAAACTTTTTTTCTTTAAGAAATAGTGGGTAGTTGCAGTGAATGAAATTATCTAAATAGATATTACTGTATGTTGAAAAAAACGCCATGTTATTAGAATGGGTCAACAAGATATCATCACTTGTAAAGTATATATCTGACTGCTCGTGGTCCTTTAAGTAGTGCGTACATAAACATTATTTACCTTCATAACCCAATCATGCTCTAAAATAAGCATTTATTGTTTTGATTGGTTTCATTTATTTATAGGGACAGACAAAAATGTTTAGTCGGTTGTCTCCTGTCTTTTCAATTGGATTTTTATAACAAATTCTGTCCCGACATAACGTTTGTGTCGCCGCCTTTTCGCATAATATGGAAAAGACAAGTGGAAGAAATGTGTTGAGCACGTTAAAAATAAGAAAGAACCAGGGGCGAATGCTAGTCACGAAAGTTAGGCTTGCTCTTTTATTCATAGGGGAAGATGGGAGGATATAATAATTCATAATTAATAAAAATAATCAGACCCACATAAATCATTTATTTTATAATTATGAAATCATTTTGAGTCATGGATCATATTCGCTTATCAGATGTAGAAGTTCGATATGATATAACAAACATGGCCAACAAAAGTTTATTTAGTTTTTTTTCGACCCTGCCAACCAATGCATATTGTTTTATTTAGCTGCACTGAACGAGCGCACATATTCTCTATAATGTCTGTCTTCTCTTGAATAGTCCTTCGGGAAAATGGATTCAATAATAAGGTTTCAATAACACACAATTCCGAACTCATTGCAATACTTCAAATTAATGTTTAAGAATTAATAATACATGCAGCAGCTAACACATGCACAGCACATTCCCGCTGTCAATACTGCTCTGTGTAACGTTAAATAGTCCCTGAGTGGTGTAGATCTCGGACCAGAGCTTCAAACAACATTTAACAGAAGCATGTGCGCCTAGGACGGACTAAGGAGGAAGGCACTTGCGCGCGCATCATATTCTCGCTATTTCTACATCTTTCCTCCAGCTCCGAGAAACGAGCAAGCGTAGTGATACTTGCGGTGTGCAAACCTGCGGATGGTATTACGCCTATACAATGTTCCAAAAATCAAAATAAATTTTAATGTACGTAATCCCATTTTGAGAAATATACATTCTACGAAAATATTGGGCTTGTGCAGCAAGCATAGCATGCCCTGAGAAATCGCCCCTGGAAAGAACAATATTTTTCTAGTGCTAATGCAATAGACAGTGAAACTGACAGAATAATTTCGTTAGATGAATGTTTAACTAATAACAGTGATGCATCAGATGACTTGTCAATCAGTAGCGACAATGTTTCAGATTAATGGAGGAAAACTCCGCCTTTAGCGCAGCGGTAAGGTTTAGTAAACTCCCATAACGGAGTTTTGCCAGTTGTGAACCTATAATTCTTTGACTGATTTGTACTATTGACGTAATAGCTCTTTTCTGTAATTTGAATATAGTTTTGGCAATTGGTGAATTACCCCAAAACATTACCCCATACGTTATAACTGAATGGAAGTACGCATGATATATAGGGTGTATCAAAAGGTAAGGCAATCCTTTAGGAGGTGATATTGGATACGATTTGCTGCAAAAAAATGTTAATATAATTTTTCCGAATTCTTCCCCGTTTTTTTGACTGGCAAGAAGATACATTTTCTCATGAATGTGACACTCTGTGGACCGTGGCTAACGGAAAGACAGGCTATGGCCCGACGTCAAATTCTTAGTCACGACATGGCCAACATTGAACAAGTTTATGTATAAATGCAAGTTTAACAGGAGTTTAATATAGCAATAGCAATATAGCAATGTTTTTTAGAACTTAGAACAAGTATTTATATTAGGCGATTGTCAATATGGCCATGACTGGACCATGATAATCACGTGACGCCAATTCGTGCCGAAGCCTGTCTTTCTCGTTAGCCACGCTGTGGACCCATTTAGTATTTTATTTCCGGTAATTAATCATGGTAAGTACATGGATAAGCATAACCTACTCTGATATTTCATTGATGTCCCTCAGAACAAAATATCTTCTACTCTCACATAGGCCTACACAACAATTCAGCGCATCCAATCTTGCAGTGCAAGTTCCATACTGCTTGTTGTTGTATCTCTACTGGAGTTGTATGAATCTTTGCGAATAGATCCTATTTTATTTTGCTATCTCAGAACTATAGACATGTTGCTTCTGTGATGTGAAGTCTGGCGACTGCGCTGGCCAAGAAACTAGACCATTCCTAATCACTATCAGTTGAAGAAACCGGATGTAAGCTATAAGAATACAGTACACTCATCAAAACAGTGCATACTTAGCAAAATAAAACGAAAAATAGGTCTATAGAGTATAATAGTCAAATGTACATTGATCATCGTGCATCTCGAAAACTGATATGAATTCGGTAAAATGGTATTAACATTTTTTGCAGCAAATCAAGTCCTCTATTACGAATATCTGCATGGAAATATATGTCCTTGATACATTAAATAATATAAAGTCCTCTGTTAACTCCTTAAAGATTGACCTAACCTTTTGATACACCCTGTATAATAAGAGTAAATTCTAATGATGTAACTCGTTTCAACAATCGTAAAGTAAAAATATTTCTGACAACTTCAGTCTTCACTTCTCCGGATTTGTTTGTAAGGTAAATACTGTAACAACCCTAGAATCAACATTATCATCTGTGCTCGTTTTTGTGTGTGCGTGCGTTTGTTACGGAGGTGTGGAATTTTTATTAGACATGCTAGTAAGTATATCCAAATAGCTGATAAATTGCATGTCAAATCCTGTTTCTGCTAAACTGGAGAATTAGCTACGGTAGCTTTCAACCGTTCTGTTATGGTTACGTCCAAATGGAACTAAATACAGAATGTCGCCAACATAAGGGCATGACTTTATCCTGTGACGTCGTTAAAAGGAGAAATTTGTATATATTTTTTTCTCGCTCTACCTCCTTCATTCTCAACATTACTGAGGGATATCATCACTGCTAGCGATAGGTTAGGTAGGGTTTGTTGGGCTGATACCAACGAGTTAGAAGAGAAATATTATAGAGTGGTCATTGCGCCTCCATGTTTGAAGAAAATTGAAAGTGCGCCCGCCATCAAAATTTCGTTGCCATAAATCAGTTACGCTGAAGTGTAAAAACCTAGTGTTTCATCAAACTATAGTAATATAATATAATAGTAATATAATCTAAAATACAGGCTAAATTTAAAACACTTGAGCTATCCTGGAAGGAAAGCTCAAAAGAATATTCTAACGGAGCAGAATTGTTATGTACGTACGACAAGAGTTTCAAGAAATATACTGAAGCGTGGAAGAGAGGGGGTTTGGGTGGATTAGTGACACTCCTACGCAATTATGAGTATTTATTTAATTGTTTGTTTGTTTATTAATTAATTAATTTATTTATTTACTTTATTTATTTATTTGTTTACTTACTTACTTATTTATTCATTTATTTATTTACTTACTTCCGTGAACCATACCTTTTTTCTTTATTTTGTTGTTATAAATTACTGTAAGATCTTACTACATTTGCATTTTCTTTCAGTATATTCAGAACACCACTGTTATACTCCATTATACTCCATATACTTCGACTTGTCTAGAGGAGTCAATTATTTAAGAATATAGTCGCAAATTTTACTACCACTATTTCGATTGTCTTTTGTTTCACACGGCTTACTAAGGCCTGATGACTAGTGGCCAGCATAATCGATGTTGCTCCGCCATGCGTATTATCCAGTTGTTCCTAAGTTTCTTATTTTCTTTTTCAGTCACGATGGACGTGATCAAGGTGGAATGTGAGATCGACCCTCTGACAATAGAGAGAAGTAATGAAACTGATGCAGCAGAGGAGAATTCTTTATCTCAGGTAGTTTATATTGAGAGTAATTAGTGATTACAATGCTGGGTAACTTTCGATGTTGGACCTCGGACTCATTTCACCAGCATTATCACCTTCATCTCATTCAGACGCTAAATAACCTAGATATTGATAAAGTGTCGTAAAACAACCTACTAAAAAAAGTGTTTACAATATTTATTGATAAATATCCAGAATAATTGCTTCTGTCCTTTCGACAAAAAATACATTCCAAAAACCTCCGATTTGTGCTCCAAAAATGAAAACGCTACGCAAAAATGAGCGGAAAACGTTAACATTTGGAATAAGTTAAAACAATCTAAAACCTTCCAACTTTCGCAAGTAAATTAAAAACGAAAATTCGCAAAAACAAAACGGGGGGGAAACCTTTAAATATAGACAACATCAAAGTTATGGAAATCTAGTCTTTCAGGTAAAGCTCCCTGTAAAGCAGATTTGAATAATTTCAAGGGAAAAATTGTTCCGGGGCCTGGTATCGATCCCGGTACCTCTGGTTGAACGTACCAGCACTGTGCTCAGAGCATAATATATACGTCACTGTGTACGTTTACAGAAAACCACAATTCCAAGTCACACAGAGATTATGTGCACTCGATGTGGGTCTCTGGCGTTTCGTCAGCCCACGCGAGTTGTGTGGATATAAAGGGAAAAGTTGGGATGGTGTCGGGTGGAGTTCCCGGGTAGCTCAGTTGGCAGAGCGCTGGCACGTTCAACCAGAGGTCCCGGGATCGATACCCGGCCCCGGAACAATTTTTCCCTTGAAATTATTCAACATCAAAGTTACATTTCAAGGTGACACTAGTGCTGAGATAGTTCTGGTTATTTCTGAAGTGAAAATCATTGAATTTACAAGGGATTTTTTTGTGGAGATGCAGTTGATCATTTATGCGAGGCATAATAGAAGCCTAAACTAACCAAACCTAACCTGTCACAGATTCGTCTATGCAAAGTGTATAATCGGAGTATGAAGGGAAATACTTCAACGCTAGTTTAGCACATTTCAGTTTATAATAACGTTCAACTTAATACTCCCAAGCTAATCTATGTCAACGACGAAACATCTCAGTAAATAGCAAACTACGATCACTTAACTCACATTAATCAAGACCTGGATACATTTCTTCAGTTTCCATGAAAAAATAATGCATGCATTCACGATGATCTGGATATGCCCTGCTGAACATTAACTCTGCTAAATATTCGATATCCGTAAATACAATCTCCACACAAACCATAATCACAAGACGAACTACACGCTCTTCTTCTTCTTCGCTGTATTTTTGGCCTCGGGTTCAATTTAAGGGGGCACTTAACTGAATAATAGGTATATTATGGCCTATAAATGTGATTTGTGGATTTTTACATTAAGAAATTCTGAATATTGTTGTGAATCATTTCACCAAGTTTCATTTGCGTATTCCGTTTCTACCGCCATTTTTAATGTCGTGAAGTATCTATTCTACTCTCTTCATTTCAAAATTACTGTGGTTTTCATCAATTTTCTACCTACTTATTTGCACATTGAGACAGAGAGTCCGTTTCAGATAGTACACATATCATGTGTCCAACAGATAGAGTTTCAGGATGTATGTAGCATGCATTTAAACTTTGGTGTCTATTTCCTCGGTGTACTTTTTTTTTACACATTCACTTCATTGACATATTGTTCTGAAATATTTTCTGTTGTTTCAGTGTATTTGAATATTTGAAAATTGGCGTTCAGTTTTGTGTAGTGTGAAGTATGATTGGATGTAAAATTTTTTAATTGCCTAATATGCATGACGTTTTTTTTTTTTAAATTTTGAAATGATTAAATTTCACAGTTTTTATAAATCGAACTTGAGCAAACTAAATTCCAGTTATGTTTCACCATGCAATAATCTACGTAGAAAAAGGAGAATATTAAAAAATTTGTGAAATTGTAGCACAAGATAGAAATTACGTATATAGATATCAAAATATTAACATAAAATTAATATGAATAATTAATAATGCTGATATTACTTACACTACATCTTTGAAAATTTGCATGCATGTACCAAGTAATGCCCAGAACTAGAATGCAAAAAATAATTGATTTATCTTTTACAGTTTAAAAATTACCAATAATTCAGTTCAGTTCACCCTCAATGGTCCCATGTAGCCAGCCAAATTCTATAATACAGGGTTTTTTATCCGATCTCTGATAACGAATTTTGAATGACATCATGTGCGTAAGGAGTCACACGACAACTGAACTGTGGTCAGAGGTGGCAGACCAGTAGTTAGTAATTTCATAGTCAGAGTGCATGGTGTCTCACTGCACAATGCACAAGAAAATCGAGCCTTTTTGAGAGGGTTACATTAAGAACTTTCTCGATGCCAAGTCAGTGTGAAAATGAATATGACAGCGATTGAGTGCAGGATTTTGAAGCAGTGTGCTGGTAATTTCTTGTTAGTAACGTGAGTACTGGTGACTGAGAAGTTACTGTAATGGAGGAAGTACAGTAGAACCTCTATTATCCGTGGTAATGAAGGGGATGTATTGAACGGTTAAACGAAAAAATCGGATAATCCGTACCATAATAGTACATTATGCAACGAGCCTATAATGGTAGTAATTAAGACGCGAGTATGTTTATGAAACGAGCGCTAGCGAGTTTCATAATTTTCATACGAGCGTCTTAATTACCATTATAGTCGAGTTTCATACGACTTTTTATGCTCGACCATATTTCTAACTTGAAATTATTCATAAGTATTCATGTTATTCTCATCTGACTGAGGAGCGGAACTGACCTTATGCAATACCTCGTAAATTGTGAGATGTGCGCAAACGCAAAGTATTGATTTTTTCCGAGAAACAAATGTTGACATTGACCTTGATATAATCTAGAGTCCACACCTGTGGAGTAACGGTCAGCGCGTCTGGCCGCGAAACCAGGTGGCCCGGGTTCGATTCCCGGTCGGGGCAAGTTACCTGGTTGAGGTTTTTTCCGGGGTTTTCCCTCAACCCAATATGAGCAAATGCAGGGTAACTTTCGGTGCTGGACCCCGGACTCATTTCACCGTCATTATCACCTTCATATCATTCAGATGCTAAATAACCAGAGATGTTGATACAGCGTCGTAAAATAACTTACTGAAAAAAATATATAATCTAGAGAGTAAAATAAACATAAATCTTGATATAACTTTGAAATTGAATTAGACATTGAAAAACGAGATGACAAATTGAATTTATTTGAATATTATTTACAATTAACGCTAATTATTATAGTAACAGAACTGACTTTATTTCAAATATAGGTGATGTATTGTGCAATTGGTGAAATGAATTTGCGGGAATGTGCTTTGTGAAAGGCTGGAAGATGACGGTGAATTGATGTTAATTTCTGTGTTGTTTTTTTCGACAGAGTTTAATATTGTATTTGAGATTTCAATTTTATTTTGGATCGATTCTTCAACATAACCTTCTGCGACAGTATTGGATTTCCAGCCTCCGTGACGTTTCAATGTTGTGATGTCGCTGCCAGCGTCTACTAAAATTGTCGCAGAACTCCTGCGAAAACAGTTGTCTTTCGATTGCATATCCGAGAATAATCGATACTTGCGCTCTCATATTGTTACAATGGTATTTTCTGATTGGTGGAACACCTGAACTTTAATGAATAGGTGTACTTTAATGAGGTCCATTAAAGGGCTGCTACCAGGTATATAATTATTACATTTAGGCATGGTTGAGCATAAAAGATGTTTATAAAATAATTGCATAATACACAATCTCGTAATTTCCTTCGTGGCCTTGTGTTTATCGTGCTATGTAGTGGATCAGAAGTTTATTAAATTAAAAGCTCGGATGTCAATGATGGGTTCTTAAACACCAAGGGTTGATGGTTGTTGGTTGATGATTGTCTGTGGAAAGATAGGAATACTTGAAATCTCATGTTGTAGATATACATACTTCGTATACTTTATCCTTGGATTTTTTTTATTCTTGTAAGTCGCGTACAGTTGCAACACCAATCTTGTACTCTGAAGCACCATTAGCCACAGTTTCTTCTTTCCCAAGCTTCTCAATTACTTGTAATTTTTTTTCGGTATTTAGCACAATACATTTTCTTTTGAAACTGTGGAAGACATTATTTTTGCATATAAGTTTATAGTATGGCCACTTGAATAGTAAGGATAAGGACTGAATTGTACACGGGTTTGTGGAAATTCTTGGGGTAATTTCTTTGGAAGCAGATAGTGATAATTTTACAAGTAATTATTTCTGTTGCCGACAGCCAAGCATTTCTACTACATACTTTGTACTAAGAGTAAAGGCTTGTAATAACCTTCTGTAGAAAAAACTATGTAGGAACATAACATACAATACTTCATATATTTTTCTGCAGCAAAAAGAAAATAGAAGCTAGAAAAAAGTCGGATAATCCGACAATCGGTTAATAGGGTGACGGATAATCGGGGTTCTACTGTATAAACGAAGTTACATCGCGAAATGTGTGCATTTTTTTACGATTTGTTCGTTTTACTGTTTTTGAGTCCATATTCCATTAACACAAGTTAAGCATTCTGCACGGTGTCTTTCAAATCCCTATGTTTTATTTTCTGACTAGAAATCGCAGCAATTCACCTCCATTACGACGCACCCCTCATTGCAAACGTAATTTACTAAACAATTTTTCTTACTGCAAAATAAATCGCTGTAAAATTCTTTTACTTTCAATTCGAGCTCCGCAAAAACTCCATTACGAATTCAACTATTTTCACTTCAGAATGACCAAAAGTGCTCTAGTTTCTCCAGGATTTATTTTCCGAAATCGTTCGCATACAATGCTGAGGAATGAAGAACGTAGACTTGTCGACCATCCTCAAAGTCAGAATATTTCCTAAACAATTTATAATCAATAAATAAATATATGTTCGGAATATAAATTATATATATGCTTTCATGTGTCAGTTATCTATGTTACCTTGTTGACTAGTTAATAAACACGTGAAACTATGATATATCTATATATTTATAATTCGAACTGGTAATGGAAATTACGGCAAAACGGCTGAACGGATTTTAGTAAATGACCCGTCATTTTGAAGCTTGGAATCCAAAATTTTTCAGAAAAATAGTAGTTTTCAGTGAAATGTCAATTCTTCTACATCATTTTTCTATTTTTCAAAATCCATCTGTCGTCAGTTTTGAGAAATAATGGCTTTTCAGAATAAAACAAAACAGACACACACTACAATAAACAATATCACACGAAGGCTACGACATATTTAGAGTTCAGATGGCTCAGATTCTCTGACATCATAATAGGCCTACCAATATGTCGATCTTCATTTGTGTAACTTTTTCAGATGTTTCTGTAATATTGGTTATTAAAAACTTCAAGATTTACTAAAAGAAATTTACAGGTCAGATTCTCTGGTGTGTAATTTTCTGAGTACAGCTGTCTGTGTGTTGGATATTAAAAACTACAAAACTTAAGAATGTTTGATGACATTATTACCAATAAAAATGAAATATTATTATAGTGGATGCCATGATGTGAATATTTGCAACTTATTATACTTGATTGATGCATAATTGATGATATGAAAGTGAAAGCTTTTAGAGCTATATAAGTAGGCGTAGAGAATATCATTTCTATAATATGTACTGAGTGACGGCTATATAGTCTATACAAAACTTAAATAAGATAATACTGTTATTAAAAATGAAATATTTTTATAGTTATTAGTCAAGTGGTATATCTCTTTTCCATATATTTAATGAAACTCAAGAACTGAAGATGTATAGGTTTAATAAAAAATATTTAGCACAAAGAAAACCATTCAGAGGGATATGTTTCATTATTATGGAAGAAAATAACTTCCAAAATATCTGGTATTCTTCAATGGAAATAATTTTGAAAAAATTTTCATTGGAACTTCTAATGAAGTTAGTTTGCAGCATTTGCTGCACAAGCCACTAGTAATTTTTATTCCGAAGTGCTATATTGTTAAAAGTTGTTTATTCAAGATGTATAAATATATGTATATACTTGGTATCTATATTTACATGATGGTGGAATGACTGCAGTGTACAATAAAGAATTTAATGTAGCCAAGATGTGATACGAACAATTAATAACACTCACATTAATTTTTAAAACATCTCTCGCACTTTTTAGTTGTTCTTTTCATTTGATAACCTTCGAATGTGATTCACAAGTGTGCATGGAGTGAATTATGATTAGCTACTATAATGAAATATCTTACTTAAACTTCGAAGAAGACATTCACAGTTAAATCAGATACATTGTATTCGGTGTTGATATATTGTAAATAAGTGCGTAGGTATGTATTCCTTTTTTAAAATGGGATATCGTGAAATCTTGAGTAATTATTATTTTCGTGATAATTTTGTTTATGTCGTCTTTACGTCGGCCTTGTTGTAAAGGCATTGCAGTAATGTGATGTCATCGTGTGCTAAACTTTACGAAAATAAAGAGATATCCTAACGTAAAGAATGACAAAATGTCTCGTTTTACTACAGGAATGGAATCTTGTGGATCAGGACATGACTGGCGTAAAGGTGGAATATGTGGATCAGAGCCATGATCTCATATCTGAAGTAAAATTTGAGGACGATCCGGATCCAAATTCGTTCCTTGTGGTGAAACATGAACCAGAGGTGAGTGAAGCACAAGGAATGTACTGTGTTTTCTTCTTCCAGTGTTTATCTTGTATTTTGATTGGCTTATGCACTATCTCTTTGGTCTATGACAGAGACAGAAAAAATCTCATCACTATTTGCTATTACAGGTTATGTCTTCTTGCAGAGAAGACTAATGTTTAACTGTTTTCTCTATGTTTTAAATTTGAAAACTGAATTGATTGCTACACTTGCTCTTATTGGTTGCCATACTACACATTCCCACAGTGTGTTTGTTAATATGTTGTGCTTAAGGACACGACTTCTTTTTATTGTCTCTGTGCTTTTGTCTAAAATTCTCAATACTTCTACGATTTCAAATAAGTAATTTTTGTTTTATTTGTAAAGGTCTACATACAGAAATTATCGCTATTACTTTATAAAGATTTAGGCTGTATTTTGACATTTTCGTAAATAATATTATTAAAGATTTAGGCTGTATTTTAAAATGTTCGTAATTACACTACCTAATAAGGCGACGATATTGAAATGATCAGATTATTTAAGAATACGTACATGTAGGGTGACCAAATTCACATCGATAGAAAAGAGGACACAAAGCTTCAAAAAGGAGGACATTGTTCCAAAAAAGGGACAAAATATGTACTTAGATTTAGGCTGAGGACTATGTTATACTATAAATTATGTCAATATCTGTTTTCTTACTAAATATTTACAATAAAGATTTAGGATTATATCATACTTAAAAGTATGTTAATATTACCAAAATAATTATATTAAAACTTATTAATAATGCTTTTACAGTTAGCTACATATGAAAGTCAAGGGAACTGTAATTATTAAAGAGGACAAAAAATATTTACATTTAGCCTTTGGCCTATATTATACTTAAAATTATGTCAATATCTATTTTATTACAGTATACTTATGATAAAACTTAATAATATAAACTGATTTTACAGTTAACTACATATGAAAGCCAAGGGAACTATAATTATTAACAAAATACATCAAAAGACCGCACACTATGTAAATTTAATATTACTTTGTGTGCAAAGAGAGTTATGATCGTTGGCAAAGAGTATATTTTGTCAATGGTGCTGTCACCTACAGGAAAATTACTTGAAAAAGACATCAAATCAGATAATTTCAAAATGTCTGGCATACAAGTTACGAAAAGGAGAATATTTCTCGATTTTTTAAAAATCCGCCCAGACCCCGGACAAAGACCTAAAAATTGGGTCATGTCTGCACAAAAGACGATGTCTGGTCACCCTACGTACATGGTCCAATTAAATTTTACATTTTCTATGAAACTCTTCATTAAGATCCTTGGCGCTGAAGTACATAGAAGAAAATTATCGCAGAGGTCATTGTGGGTAACTGAATCCGTGGATACCGATTCCTCAAGTAAGGGGGGATTACTGTATATGATAAGTTAAAAAGAAGGACTTCAATGAAATTCCATTACCGTGAATTATAATCCTACTACAGTACATTGTATATCTGTTAGATAACTAAGGATTATTCTTAAAAACATTCTTAATAAGAATGAACATCACTGTCACAGAAAAATTCAAAATACGACATTACTTTTACCCACCCAACATCAGTAATATACCCTAAAATGGGAACGAAGTATTCAAAGTATGACGCCTGTTTACCCACTTAACATCAGTAATTGGCCCTAAAATTGGAACAAAGTATGTTTAGGTGAAACAAATATCGTTTTCATTTCATAAAGCTGTAATATGCTAAAAGTTGAAGGAAATATACATAGAAAATTGTAATTATGGTGTGTCTTATCATAAATTATAGTGAATACATTATCACTTTTGGTAGTATTTTAGGAACCACATTAATTTCTTTCAATATGTTTGTAAGCATGAACAGTGACTTTGTGATGCGATGTAATTTTTGCTTGAAAACACAGGATAATGAAAAAAATAGAAAACCGAACCTTTTTTATAAATCCACACGTGTTTAAGTATGACCTGCACCAGGGTGCGAATTCACGGTGGGGGGAGGGGATGGAGGAGATTCCCCCCGTTGGAAAGTTATCCCCCTCTCTTAAATTCATATTAACATCCCTGCCAGGGATAACTACTATCCCCCTCAAAAAATATAATTCTTTTATGTACTTTATAAAGTATAAAGTATGCAAAGAAAATAATATTCATGTATTATCATCACTGGCAAACTCACAACAAACTATAACTTAGGAATTACACATCTTATCTTAAGCCTGCTCATGGATATAATTATTATTATGATAAAGATGTAAGACGAGCAACTCAGTGCAACCAAGCGTTGAGCTGTATAGAATGAGGATAATAATAATTTTATGTGTGGTATTCTCCATCTAAGATTCTATCCCCCCTCATCAGAAATCTTAATTCGCACCCTGGCGTGCACTAATATTTATAACAAAAATAAAAATCCTAATTTTTCATGTTTTTTCCACATTCTCATATATTGTGTATCATAATAAGAGAACACAAATTTCAAAGGAATCATTATTTATTGAAAAATCTTAGGTCTCCTACAGAAACTTACATTCCTTGTTACGTTCAAACAATTTCGATATGTTCACCTCAGTGGTATGGCAGATATTCAATCTGTAATCACCTTCCTACCAGGTATCCAGTAGCATCTTGTCTAGACGGAAATGAATTGTATCATAGCTTTGATCATTGTTGCCATTGATACAATAGGCCATTGGTGGTATTTTCATGAACTGTCACAGATATCATCATATATATCGGAATTTTCAATTAGAATCACATACAAGGAAAGTTATAGATGTCGTAATGTAATATTACAACCTGGACATGATGAATGTGTGTGTGTGTGTGTGTGTTTTCTGTGTTTGTGTCTTTTGTGACTGGTGTGTGTATAGTATATGTACATATGTGTGGTCTCTGTTTCTATGTGTTATGAGTTATATGTTTTGTTTGTGTTATACGTGTGTTTGTATTGGTGTGTATGTTGTGTGTATTGTCTCTGTGTGCGTGCTTGCGATTGTGTGTGTATTAGTATTAGTATTATTTATTAATAGTTCAAAAGTACATAAACTTAATCTCAAAACTGATACATTCACAAATAATGATAATACACAATATTTACACAATTTAATAACAAATTTTCTATCATATAATTATTCAACTTATCTTGGTTTAACTTACACTTACTTCTGGTTTTAGTGCAAGTTTTCACCCTATCGCATTTATTTTACACATTCAAAACTTGTTTACATGCTAAGATTGAAATTCTCTTTTTTTTTTTTTTTTCTAATTCTATAATAAACAAGTGTATATAAATCGTCCCTGCTGCTATATTCATCTAATTATCTTTTACCACAGTCATATTTATATTTAAATTTCAGTTCCTCGTTTACAGAATACTTAGCGATTGTGTGTGTACGTACGATATTTTTGTTCAGCCATCGTGTAGCCGTTAATGTCTATATTTACATTACATATATTTTGCAAATCT
The DNA here is from genome assembly GCA_025594305.2 of Periplaneta americana. Classification (NCBI taxonomy): domain Eukaryota; kingdom Metazoa; phylum Arthropoda; class Insecta; order Blattodea; family Blattidae; genus Periplaneta; species Periplaneta americana. The sequence goes on from JAJSOF020000041.1 coordinate 15,864,116, forward strand.
TTCTTTCATGTATAGCGCCGTGTGAAGCTGACTTGAATAATTCCAAGGGGCCGGGTATCGAACCCGGGACCTTTGGCTGAGCGCGCGAGTGCTCTACCGACTGAGCTACCCAGTAACTCTACCAGGCCCCATCTTAGTTATTCCCTTTATGCTGAAAGCCAGATTTATATAATACACGTCACTGTTCGTTAACAGAAAACCACAAATTTTAGTCACACAGAACTTTGTGTGCATTGAATGCTGTCTCTCAGGCATCTTGTCAACCCACTTGAGGTGTATGGATATAAAAGTTAACGTCTTCATTTTCCTACAGTTAATCCAAACACCACTCGCAAAATAACAACGTATGCCACTATTGTACTATCGATATATTCGCACATACGAATAGTACTGACATCAGGAAACCTACTAACGCAGTATTATTGTCCACACTATGACTTGAATTAAAATTGCTGATATTTCAACCTAGGACTCTATTGTGAATTGTATTGCTTCTGCTGCTGAAGGAATGATGCTCCAGCTTTAAATTTGTTTATGGTAACAATACCTCTTTACGAGAAAAGAGATTGGCGAACAAAGTTTTGAATTAGGAGATACCTGACAGAATGAAGTGTTATGGATATTGCGTAAGGCTGCATGCATTATTATCTGTGTATTTAATTTGTAATTTATATTCGTTTTAATTTAATTTATATTACATATAAATCCTTTCCCTGTTATGAGTTATATGTGTTGTTTGTGTTATACTGTGTTTGTATTGGTGTGTATGTTGTGTGTTTGTGTGTATTGTCTGTGTGCGTGCTTGCGATTGTGTGTGTATTAGTATTAGTGTTTATTTATTAATAGTCCAAAATTACTTCCTCTTTAATATTTCTTCTTGTCACGGAATCGAGACGAATTATCTTCCTCACTTCTTGCACCTAACTTGCCTCATGTGTTCCTCATTACATAGACTGAGCAGTGACCTCTAGATTGAGGTCGCAACAATTGACATTGTCATGCAGATTGATGTTCCATGACTTCCTTTTTTACCAAATCCACGGACATTTTGTCCGTACAAACTACAGAACCGAGTTTCCAGTCTCAAGTTTTGGAAAATTAAAGAAGCGCAGTGTAATGCACAAAAATGGAAAAGTTACAATAGTTTTGAAGGAGGCAATGTTGTAACGTCTGGGCTCACCATCCCCGGCCATCAATCGTTAGATAACGCGTGAATATTTCGTTGGGTGAGGAGGATGTTAACAACAAACCAAGCATATAACATTTACCTAGACTATTTCGTTTATATGACGTCATTCCTTTATCGACCAATGAAGTGCAATGGAATTTTGAATTCCAACCAATCACAGTCACACTTTGCGATAATTTTTGCAGCTAGATTTATCGCTATCAATTTATCGCATGGTCGTACTTTTGTTTAATGGTTGTCGCCAACTGTTTCCCCGTAAATTGATGATCATGAATACATTAAGATGCAACTACACGGTTAAACTTTTCTTTCAATTTTACAGATTAATATTTAATATTAATTAATATATTTACGCAGTGAAGACGTTCAAAACGGCGCACCATGTAGACAAAATCTTCATGCATCTTAATTTAACGTACGTTTTAAACTTGATTCTTTCAATATTCTTCCCAGATTGCATGCATACGCGATTGGAATATTGAACTGTTTTGAGATGCAGCTTTAGTTCCGTTATCCCCGGCCATCAATCGTTACAGCGAGAATATTTGTCGAGCTGTTATAAAAAATGCTTTCCTGTAGCAATGTTCAAAATGTTATGTTTTATTTAACGACGCTCGCAACTTTTGCAGAGGTTTATGTCAATTTATCGCGTCGTACGGATGTGCGGAATTTTGTCCCACAGGTTAAACTTCTTTTACATGCCAGTAAATCTACTGACATGAGCCTGTCACATTTAAGCACAAAATCTTAAATGCCATCGACCTGGCCCGGGATCGAACCCGCAACCTTGGGCATAGAAGGCCAGCGCTATACCAACTTGCCAACCAGGGCGACTCCTGTAGCATGTAGTAACGGTCGAAATAAGGCACAGCTGACACTGGTCCTGCTCACACAGGTAACCTAACCTTTATTGTAGCCTATAAAATACATCTTCATCGTCTAATTCCATGTCCATCGTAGGCTCTCTGAAAAAAATTATATTCCTTCATTCAGATTAGATAACTGCGTTTCAACAATTTTTCATTTAATTAATGTATTAATTAGGTTACTCTAATCATATTATAAAATTTTAAATTAAATCATGATTTCAGCAGATAATGAAAATGTTTTTACTTTATAATAATAAGAGAAAAGTGCAGTACATGTAATTAACATTGTTAAACCTGTATTTCGCTTTTCGCAATTGGCATTACTGAATAATAACATCGAATTTCTTTATTGCAGTAATCGATATTCATCTATTTTAACTTCACGATGTCTGAATAGGTTAAGTATTCGTAAATATACAATTATTAACATTTTGTGATCGAATTTTAGGGATATATTATTTACATTTTTATTTTATTCACGAAATAGTCCTAATAAATGTCACTCGAGGTCTGAGATTTCCCAGATAAATCCACTCGCTTCGCTCGTGGATTTATCGGCAGATCTCAGACCTCTCGTGACATTACTACAGATAATTTATTAAATAAATCTATATAATAACATGAATAAACTCTTAAAGGAAACATCAATAAGTATGTATAAAGTCAGAGAAAAATCTTATATATATATATATTAGTAAAATGAATAACAATGAAGTAAAACGAGAGGATGATAACTATTAAATATGATAATATGGAGAAGCAGACCAAAAGAAATATATATCTGTAATTGCCCAATTCAAAAAATGATACGTGCATACTAAAGAGCAAGAAATGGTTCGGAAACGTCGTATAATGGAAAACGAAAATACTTCACTCGCATTCGCTATGACAAAAACCCCAAAGTTAACTGCAATTCACCAAGAAATAATGCATAAAGTGACAGTTAAATTACTAAAGTAATATACAAAAAATCTAGCCAATCTCTCAAATACAAACCGACCAGATTAAACTGGTCCATAAACTCACTGCCGCACAATTAGATACATAGAACCGCAAAACGGGGCAATTAATATAACATTAGCTCTGATATAAAGTTAGCGAATGAAAGTGAACATGAATAAGAATAAATTTAAATACTCAAAAAACGAACTAATTAAATAAATCAAATAATTTGTAAATAAATAAGAAAACAATAATCCAATCTCACTAAATCTTTAGCCCAAATCACCCAAAACCAGCCAACCAAGTAACGGAAAAATTGAAATGAACAGCAATGAGAATACAGAAAATTAACCAATAAACAAGCAACTATAACTCAAACAATAATCTCGCTATCCACATAAATATAAAATAAATTAGACAGAAAATGGAGTTTAAGAGAGAGACATCTATTAGGAAAAAAAAGGAAAGAGAAAGGAAACTAGGAACGGTGGATAAACAAAAGAAATCAATAAAAAAGAACAGGGTGCCAAGAAATAATTGGCACAATGTTGTAACGTCATTTAGTGGCAGTACCACACATTCCAACTTGAATCGTGAGAAAACACTGTAAATACAAACTGCAGTGGCTCAACATCCTTCCGTCTGTCTTATGTTCTTTGTTGTGATTATTATTTTCAGGAAGAGACAATACCAGCGGTCACTGGAGAAGCAGAGGGGGAGTTGGAATTAGTTGAAGGGCAATCTGAAGTCTTGGCTGAGAGGTGAGTGTGTTGTGCATGCGATTAGTTTGTGCTTGATTTATCTGTTGCAGTTAAATGATAACGCAAAACATTAATGGATGAGTTTTACCACAATACATAAGAGGAAAGTATGATCTCCCATGCAGTATTCGAGTAGTACAACAAGCCTTCAGTAAATTTACTGACGGATCAGGTACATGCAGAGCTATGTACAGGGTGGGCAAAATAAAACTGGCCAGGACAAAGAATTATGTTATGATGCGGACACCTGACATTGCTCACCAAACACCAGTCTTGAGATTATGCAACGGCTCATGGGAATTTACTGACGCATAATGGCGCATGTTCTTTGAGTTAACATACCCTGACAGGCTGAACCTTTGCCGGAGGTTTTACCAAAACACGTCCAGTTTGAAACTCTTGCACAAACAGTTCCGCACACTTTTTTCATGAATTGTGTTTCGCATAACACTGGACAATGAACACGCGTTGTTTTATCATGAGCGCCATTTTGTGTTGCATTCAAATGGCCACTAAACATGTCTGCTCCTCTCACTCACCCAAACGTAATGACACAGCGAAGCTTGGGACAAAGCATGCGGTAGATATGTATGCACGGACATATGACAGGAACCCATTGTTGCTTCGAAATCACGGTTTCCTGCATTGTCAGAGCCATTTCCGCGTTAGTCTTATACATATAAATTCATATATTCCATACTGTCGTTGATCCTGCAATAACTCCTATGTGAAAAATTTACAATTTTTCAGTAGGAAGAAAAAACACATTTATTCATCCTATGGCAGCCGTACATAGGAGACTGTGAATTCTTACATTTTCGAAACAAGAAATATAATTACATATAGCAGATTTTATTATTTGGTATATCACTATTTAAGTTATTTGTCCACACCTGTGGAGTAACGGTCAGCGAATCTGGCCACAAAACCAGTTGGTGCAGGTTCGAATCCCGGTCGGGACAAGTTACCTGGTTGAGGTTTTTTCCAGGGTTTTCCCTCAACCCAATACAAGCAAATGCTGGGTAACTTTCGGTACTGGACCCTGGACTCATTTCACAGGCATTATCACCTACATTTCATTCAGACGCCAAATAACGTAGATGTTGATACAGCGTCGTAAAATAACCCAATAAAATTAAGTTATTTAATAGAGCAAAAATCAGAAAATCGATAAATATGTCACATAGGAGTTATTGCAGGAACAGCGACGATATATATTTTCTGCAGTCCAATTTTATTTTGTCCATCCTGTATATAACACAAGGATCGCAGTAAGTTATAACAAATATTTACTATAGTTAACATTGCTTTCTCTTTTTGAGAAGCTTAATCCTAGCTCATTTGCTTATGACGGAGGAGGAAGCGGCACATAAAATTGCATAACACTAATTTCAGTATGTCTTGGGTGCACGTGTTATTTAGAAAACATTTTTGAGAATACATCACTGAGATGTCATTACTCTTCATCATCATCATCATCATCATCTTAGAAATGCGGCATTTGTTTTATTATTTCTTTTCAAATACCAGCTACGTTCTGTGAACTCCTCACTGTTGTGTTTTTTTATGCATCACCCTTTTGACATGCATTTGTTTGCCTCATTTTAACCGTGACAACGCATTTTAGTTCTTTTAATTATTGAGATCATTGTATTGTGTTTGTGTTTTGTGAAGAATTTTAGATAAGGGCGCAAATAGCCATAGTAGCTGACGCGATCTTTTTAAACCCACTAACTCATCATCATGATGATCATCATATGCACTACAGCCCTGTTCAGGCCTCGGCCTCCTTAAGGATTTTCCTCCACGACCCCCTATTCCTAGCCACCATCCACCAGCTCTTGACTCCAAGCTTCCTTACATCTGCAATTATTCCATCCATCCAACGTAATTCAGGTCTCTCAACACTTCTTCTTCCTTCCGGTTTGTATTCCATGACTCGCATAGGGATTTCACTATTATCCAATCTGTATACATGTCCAGCCCAACGTAATCTTGCGACTTTTATGGCTGTAACACTGTCTGGATACCCATAAAGTTGGTACAGCTCATGAATGTACCTACTTCTCCATTCTCTCCCTTCGTTTATGGGTCCGTATATTTTGTGCAATATCTTCCTTTCAAACGAGCCCAATTTGTTGATGTCAGATTGAGACAGGGTCCAAGTTTCACATCCATACATTAACACTGGCCTCACCAATGTTTTGTATATTTTACATTTAGATTTAAAGGTAAGTAATTTGGGTTAAAAATGTTTTAGCAATCCATAGTAGCATTTATTCACCATCAGTATTCTGCTATTTATCTCCTCCTTGATGTCATTGGTTTCTTTAACTAGGGAACCGTCCACACCTGTGGAGTAATGGCTAGCGCGTCTAGCCGCGAAACCAGGTGGCCCGCTTTCGATTTCCAGAGGTTTTTTCCGGGATTTTCCCTCAACCCAATATGAGCAAATGCTAGGTAACTTTCGGTGCTGGATCCTGGACTCATTTCACTGACATTATCATCTTCATCTCATTCAGACTCTAAATAACCTAAGATGTTGATAAAGCGTCGTAAAATAACGTACTAAAATAAACAAGGGAACCAAGATACACAAAACTGCGAACTCTTTCAAATTTAAATTATCAACAAAAATATGTGTTACAGTGTCATTGGATTTTTTACTCTTCACAACCATATATTTTGTTTTTATCCTTATTGATTTTAGGCCCATTTTATTTGCAGCAACTTTTAGTGCTGTAAAAGCCCTTTTTACATCTCCTTCTGTTCTACCAATGATTCCTGGTCGGGGCAAGTTACCTGGTTGAGGTTTTTTCCGGGGTCTTCCCTCAACCCAATATGAGCAAATGCTAGGTAACTTTCGGTGCTGGATCCCGGACTCATTTCACTGACATTATCACCTTCATCTCATTCACACGCTAAATAACCTTACATGTTGATAAAGCGTCGTAAAATAAACTACTCTACCAATGATACCTATATCGTCCGCAAATGCTATTATCTGATTTGATCCCTGGAATATCATTCCTCTCGTTTGTATCTTTGTATCCTTTATTACTTTCTCTAATACTATGTTAAATAGAAGACATGACAGTGAATCCCGCTGTGTCAGTCCATTCTTGATCTCCAATATCTCTGGATATATCAGACTGTATTATGATCTGACACTGACTATGTTCTATAGTTGCTCTTACCAGTCGGTTTAGCTTATTAGGAAACCCAAGTTCTTTCATTGCATTATGTCATTACTAGGGCCCTGATTTTTCGAAAATGCATATGCAAATGCATATTTTGAGGGTTAGTGCATGTTTCGGCATTTATTTACTTTATGTATGGTCAATTATATGATATTTCTGAACGAACTGTAAATCTGGTAATGAATTTGTATGTTGGACATCCTTTGGCACCACAATAGTCTTCCTACTTCAAGTGAAATGTTAACGGGACCATACTTGCAGTCTCACAATACATGCAGGTAGATGGATGTTGCAGACGTTTTTCACAAAAGGAATTTCTTACATTCCTTTCTCAATGCAGTATCATCTCAAAGTTTGTGTCGACAGGACCGCAGGTGTTCATCTGCTGACTTGTTTTTCATCTACTAATAGTTTATGCAGTGTTCTGTCGGATTAAACTAAAAATGCCTAAAGTTAAGTCCACTAAATCCTTTTTAATGGTCCACACCTGTGGAGTAACAGTCAGCGCATCTGGCCGAGAAACCAGGTGACCCGGGCCCGAATCCCGGTCAGGACAAGTTATCTGGTTGAGGTTTTTTCCGGGGTTTTCCCTCAACCCAATACGAGCAAATGCTGGGTAACTTTCGGTGCTGGACCCCGGACTCATTTCACCGGCATTATGACCTTCATTTCATTCAGACACTAAATAACCTAGATGTTGATACAACGTCGTAAAATAACCCAATAAAATAAAAAAAAAATCCTTTTTAATGTAACAGTGGATTTCAGGCATTAGCGACTGTTCAACTGACGGCGATGTAGTGTATTGTCAAGTATGTGAGAAGACTGTGAAATGCGAGAAAAAGTTTTCACTAGAACAGCATTCGAAAACAACTGCACATCTCTGGTCAAAACATAAGGGTAAGAACACGCAACAAGTACTTTTAACTCAGGCGAAATCACGGTCTGAAGTTAGTACATTTTCCGCTGACTTTTGTAAAGCTTTTTTATGCAGAACATTCCGCTGCATAAATTAAATAATCCACATCTATACTGTTTTCGCTGTAAGAAAAATCTTAATGTAAACACAAGCACGTGGCTGTCATACCCGTGATTGGCTTCCAGTTGAAACACTCACACGACGCAGGAAAATATAGTCCGTATTTGGAAACTATCATCTTGTATTATTTGAAAATAAAAAAATTGAATTCTAGTTGTTAAATACAATGAAACATAACTTCACTCATATGTAAAACGATATGTAAAAGAAAAGCTACTTTTATATTTTGTTATGTACTATGAACGCGGATGAATACAAACAGTAATACCGAGGTAGTCTGTTCTTGTAACAAGCTGGCGTCCCTTGAGCTTGTCGTTCATGTTAGCACGTGGTACTGAAGTATGGTTTCTGCATCCTAGGTGTGTGTGGTTATTAATCGTAAGAGTGGAAACCCTCTCAAAAGCGGAGAAAAACAAGTAGTCTTAAATGTATATAATAAGTTATGTGAGTTTTAATTACAGTAATTATAAAGTAAATATTTCCTAAACAAATGAATGCATAGCAGTGAAGTTAGGCCTACTTGACGAATAATGGGAAATGTTTAACATGAAACAGAATGTACAACAGTAGGCGGGAACATGTACTGAGAATCTATGGCGCCAAACATCGGCCAATGAAGCCTCACTTCAGTCACGTGCTATTGTTTGTATTAGGATTTTTCTTACAGTGAAAAGATTATACGATCATTTCTTCAAAAATATTGTCTTAATCAGAGGACACCGGATGAATCCACTCTTAGGAAAAATTATTTACTTTTGCTACATGCTTCTATTCTAGATTCAATATGGTCTGACATAGGAGGGAACTGCATATGGATTTTGGTTGATGAATCAACAGTTTCGTGTGGCAGATACATAGCGAACTTCATAGTGGGTAAATTATGTCCAAAACAACCCGGCAAAACTCATTTGCTTTCATGCGAAGTGTTGGAAAAAACCAACCACAGTACAGTTGCAAGATTTGCATTTTTTCAACATTTTTAGTGCATATTTGCATGCATATTTTAGGTATTTTCAGTGCATATATATCCGGGCCCTAGTCATTACTCTTGAGGCAAATAAAATGCAGACTGATGTATCTGCGAAAATTAGTGAGCATTTTCCCTCTAGGGGAAAAGTAAGGCGAAAAGTAAGGCGCATGTGCCATTTCAAAAATCTGTTTATTCTTTCAATATATATAGCTCTTGATCTTCCATAAATCTACTGACACGTCAAAAATGATTCCATCATTAATCAAGCACTCAGCACCTGATTTTGCGTTCTTGCTTGTGTCATTCTTTTGAGCCGTGCATCGCAAGACACTTCTCACTTTTATTAATACCATCTATTATTATGCTTAAAACTTAAAAATAACACGCCACTAATCTTCATTCCATTCACGGAGACTCCACATGTAAAGAAATACACGTGTCTGAATCCTATCACATTGGCTGCAGTGCAAAGAATCTCTCCAGGGTGCCTGGAACACAAAGTCAATTAGTTCCCAATTTGAAAGCACAACCCGTTACAATTTTCGAAGACTTATTAGAAACTTGCTGTTTTTCTGAGCACCAAAAGGGAGTACGATATATTCAAATTCAAATTTATTTACAATTTACAATTGAAATGAATACATATCAATAGATACCCGAAATGAGCATATGCTCGTGCTCGGGTACAATCCAGTAGTTTACATGAATTTTACAGGGATCAAATAATAATGCTGATGATAGAAATAATAGTAACAACGACAACAATAATATTAATAATAATAATAATAATAATAATAATAATAATAATAATAATAATAATAATAATAATAGAATAATCGTGACAGAAATGATTCAAAGATTGTAATACAAAATAATTCATTAATAATAATAATAATAATAGTGATAAAACAAAAATATTTACAATAATAAAATAAATACTAAGACGGATAAAATAAAATATAAAACCACTAGCGAGAGTTAACACAACTTATATAAGCATATTATAACCGGAAAAAATGACGAACTCGAAAATCAACAGAAACGTTCGTCGTATCGCAGACGACAGCAACTGCTGTATTGAAATTGTGTTGTGCATTAATGGTAGTAGGGGAGAATGCCGAAAGTCGACGTAACTGCCGTTCTCTTCAAGAATCTTCTCGTACAATCATGGGAATGATCACTGTTATTTTATATTTATTATTACAATGTTTTATAGGTTACATACATCAGATAAATACAATAAAAATTAGTGTCATATAATGCTAGTAATACTTAAAAAAATAATAAAATTTATCAAATATCATACAAACATTTTCACTTTATTTTTAAACTTAGGAATGAAAGTCAGATGTTCAAATTTATGTAACATCATCGCATATCAAACTCAATCACCTTGCATAGTAATAATGTCTTTTCATCAAACTGCCTTCCGTATGGCGTAATAAAATTCGTGTTTTAATTAGGCCTATCTATACAGAGATGGCTTCACTGTGCAGCAACATGTCTCGCTGTGTATATGGCTGTCCCCACTATTACTGTTAAATTTTGATTTCGGCAGATAATGAAAATGTATTTATGTTATGCTAATAAGAGAAAAGTGCAGTACATGTAATTAACATTGCTAAACCTGTATTTCGCAATTGGCATTGCTGAATAATACCATCGAATTTCTTTATTGCTGTAATCGATATTCATCTACGAGTATTTCAACTTCACAATGTCTGAATAGGTTAAGTATTCGTTAATAAACAATGATCATTTTGTGATCGAATTTTAGGGATGTATTATTTACATTTTTATTTTATTCACGAGATAGTCCTAATAAATGCCACTCGAGGTCTGAGATTTGCCGATAAATCCACGAGCACCTGGATTTATCGGCAAATGTCAGACGTCTCGTGACATTACTACAGATAATTGCATTTATATTGTACAATAAAAATTGAAATGCGTCTTGGCTGAGATGAAAGTGTTCTAAATTGATTTGCAACGCCACAATCCCAGTGGTAAACGTGTGAATATTCGTTAGGAGTCCTTTGGAAGTGGCCATAGGAAACTGTCTATTGACCTGTAATTCTTTTTACGGTTCATCTTGTGTGAGTAGTGTTTTCATGTGTCTCATAGACTGATGGTATATTTTTATTATAGTTTGGCAGACATCCATGATAGCAGTTTAGCAGCACATCGCGAAGGATTTGCGACGGAAGAGCACACCACTAATAATCAGCCTGCCAAGCATTCTGATTCGTCGGCAAGAAAGTTGCAGGATCGTGCAGGTGGGAAGCTATACCAATGCGATGCGTTGGGCGAGTGGTCCTCGAATTCGAGTAACCTGAAAAATCATCCATTCAAGGAAAGAGTCGAAACGTTTTTGAAATCCAAGTATAGTGCAATGAGTTCACGGCAAGGAAACTTGAAATACCGTGTATATATTTACACGCGTAACAAGGGATTCAAGTGCAATGTTTGTGGAAAGTTTTTTTCGCATAAGATTGCCCTAACCCGCCATTACCGTATTCATACTGGTGAGAAACCATTTCAGTGTGAGGAATGTGGAAGATGCTTCTCTCAAACAACTACTCTAAGACGGCATAAACGCTTGCACACTGGTGAGAAACCATGCAAATGTGATATCTGTGGAGCGAGCTTCCGTGATTCATGGTCACTAAAATATCATCAAAGTATGCATACTGGCGAGAAACAATTCAAATGCGAGATCTGTGAAATGAGTTTCAGGCATCCAACTTCACTTAAATTACACCAGTGGAACCATACTGGCGATAAACCATTCAAATGTGAATTTTGTGGAAAAGGTTTCCCTTTCCAGAGTCCCTTAACCAGCCATGTTCGAATTCATACTGGTGAGAAACCTTTTAAGTGCGGTGTTTGTGAGAAAGTCTTCTCCACGAATGGGAGCTTAAAAGTACATGAACTCGTGCATTCTGGCGACAAACCTTTCCAATGCTCTACTTGCGGGAAGTGCTTCATATTGCCTAGTCACCTAAGATTGCATGAACGCCAGCATACTGCTGAGAAACCATTCAAATGCGAGGTTTGTGGGAAGTTGTTTTCTGATTCGGGTAGGTTAAAAGTTCACAAACGCCAGCATACTGGCGAGAAGCCATTCCAATGCGAATGTTGTGGAAAGTATTATTCTACTCGGAGTAATTTAAAGAGCCACATTTTCATTCATACAGGTGAGAAACCTTTCAAGTGCGAAATTTGTGGGAAATCCTTTTCTTCAAGGTCCCATGTAAAAAAACATCAACGCGTCCATACTGGTGAGAAACCATACACATGTGCTGCATGCGGAATGCATTTTTCGCAGGCTTGTTCCCTAAGAAAGCACGCAAGTCTCCATAGTGGTGACAAACCATTCAAATGTGAAGTCTGTGGAAAATGCTTTTCACAGTCCCGGTATCTTAAACAACACGTACGCCTACATACTGGTGAGAAACCATACAAATGTGAGATGTGTGGAAAGGCATTTTCCCAGCCTACTAGCTTAAAAGTTCATAAGCGCGGGCATACTGGTGAGAAACCATTCAAATGCCAGGTGTGTGGTAAGTGCTACAGCGTTTCAAGTAACTTGACTATTCACCAGCGGATTCATACCGGTGAGAGACCTTACAAATGCGATGACTGTGGCAAATGCTTTTCTCAGAGGGAACATATAAAACTTCATGTCCTGCAACATATGAGTGGCTCACGACCAGAGTGGCCTAAGTCCGCCAGTAATAAATTTGTGGATTAATATAATTTCGAATGAAGAAAACTTCGATTCATTCATTGCCAGGACACACAAAGTCCGTAACTCATTTGTTGCTGCACAGAGGGCATCATTTCCTATGGAAGGTGAAGGTGATAAGCGTGAGTCAGGAACTTTAATACTCAATATCGTAGAACTATTCGAGATTGACTTTGTCCACTCTCGTTGTGAAACCCTCAAATTACCTAGAAACCATTCAGGTCTGATGCTTGTGGAAGTTTGTTTTAGTCGAGTACTTTATAAGGATATAAACGCCAGGATATTGTAAACACATTATTCTCTTGCTGTTTGTGTGGTAGGAATTTTTTGCAGACGAACATCATAAAAATGGATCTACGTCAGTTTTCTGGCGTGAAGCCAGATTTCATTTCAGTGGATTGTTTTCTCATATTGTGTAAGCGAAACAGTCATTATTTCCAGTATTCTGGTGATAAACTATTTCACTGCAGTGTGTGTGAGAGCTTTAAAGTCATGGACGTAAGTGTGTTCATGAGAAACTATATTTGTCCTCATAATAGAACTGCTTGAAATGTTAAAACTGGAGCATACTGGTTTGAAGACATTTCTGTATTCTAGGTACAGAAATTGTTCGAAACATACTGGTAACTTTGAAACGGATGTTCTTCGTCGCTCTCTCTGTGAAATATTTCCGGTGCATGGACAATTCAGTATAAGCATGGCAACAAACTTTCTGGAAGTTATGGAAGTGAAAGTTTTCCTAAAAGCTCTGTCCCGTCACCCGGGACATTGTAGTTCTTAGAGATTTGCTGTATCTACGTAACGACCTGGTTAGTTTATAATTAATTAGGCTACCAATAAATTAAAGAAGATTGTAGGTAATTCATAAAGTTCTTATCAGCTTTCTTCACGATTAAGTAGTTTTGCTGTGTGATTGTATGGTGTAATCGTTTATAGGTATAAGAGTAAAAAACTTACGGTGAATAAAATTTAAATATTCACCTTAGTATAGCCATGAATTAAAAAAAAAACTTTAAACTTTACTGAATATTGATGCCAGGACATGGCGGCATAAGTGTCTAGTGTTATCATGAATGTAATACATTTTCAAATTTCATTCATTAATCCAATGATGTAATCCTGTTTATATCGATGTACTCCGCTAAGATCAAAGATGGCATGGAGTATTTTACAGAAATAGTAACGAACATTTTTCCTTAATCGGTGTCCAAATACTTTTAATGTTACGAAATAACGGAGACATGGTACGCAATTTTTAGATTACTTTTTGAGGACCACTCTAATTATTAATTATAGTCGGTTCACTGTATTTTTGGGGCTGATGTTAAGAATAAGTAATTGTGTTTTTCCACAATAGTGATCTTCGTGTTTAGTGTCGAGTTACTGAATTTGTTAATTTTTGTCAATACTGAATTATAATAAGTAGGCTTAGGATCCGGGACACTTCAGCAACCAATGTACGCACAACTTGACTATAGAGTTCCTTGAGCATACAAGTAGTAAAAAGACATATGGCCGGTTTCACCAACCTTCGTTATCATTATAATGTCTCGTTAAATAATTTAATGACACGTTAGTCAGTTTTTGTGTTTCACCAAGTATCATTATTGCTAACGCATCTTTAAATTCATCGTTAATTTATTAGGACCTATTCGTCGCGTTAAAACAATAACGATGCGTTAAGAAGTCAACAACATGGGGGACGTAATTATTCGATGATGAAGTTCTTTATTTAGAACTTCAACATAACGACGAACTTATATGTTGTAATAACACTCGGAATAATCATTTTGAAGATTTAAGTGATAAAGAATTCCACGAAAGCTACACATTAAGGAACTAAGTAGTAAGAATGATTCTAGAAGAAACTGAATACCGGTATACTGTATAGGTTAGAATACGACAGATAGAAATAACCCACTTAACGCCCCTTCAACAGATTCTTCTCGTTTTAAAATAACGTTGCGGGAAGTTTTGAAATAGTAATTGATGATATGAACAGGGTATCAAAAGCTGTATTGTCTAGATATGTGAATAAATTATCAGACGTACTATCAACATTACAATAGTCATTATTTCTATAGGCCTAATAAGCTTATAGCTAAATTTTATGTTGTCATAGACAACATTGTGTACATGTTCCAATCGTATATCCTGGCAGTAATATATCCAATAGATTCTGCAATAGAAGATCCTATTTTACCTTCAATATTCAAACAATTTCATAGGCCTATGTAAAGCTCCGCGTAGAAAAATTGTGGCTAAACTAGCGCTGAGGTAGTTTCCTTCGTACTCTGCTTATACACCTTGCACATACGAATCTGTGACAGGTTACGTTTGATTAGTTTAGGTTTTTGTTATGCCTTGCATATACGATCAACTGCATTACCACAAAAAAATCCCTTATAAGTTCAACGATTTTCACTTCTACCTCAGCTCTAGTTTATTGAAATTGTAATAGGTTAGAATACGACAGATAGGAATCACCCACTTAACACCTCTCCAACAGATTCTTCTCGGTTTAAGATAATGTTACGGTCTACACGGATAGCACAACATTCCAAAGGAGGATGCCTTTTAAATGAAAAGGGTGCAAAGAGATTTTCTTTTAGGAGACAATGGATACCCCTTAAAATCCAATTTAATGACACCTCTCCTGAATCCTGCCACACAAGCATGGCAAAATTGTTACAGGGTACTAATAAATCTGCATGAAATACAGTGGAAAAGTAGTATGCAATATATGGAAGAGGCGATTTCCCGTCCAAAATTTAGGCCTAATATAACTGCTTAGAATGCTTTGTATAGAATTAATGTTGCATCAATTTTTAAGCTGTCGACCTTGTAGTCCGCTAAATTTTCTGAGATTTCCTTTAGAAGCTACAATTTAACTGCTCTACATTCCTATTACTTACATTTGGAAGCAGCTGTCTTTTTTTTTTTTTTTTTTTTTTTTTTTTTTTTTTTAATTGCGGTATGACAACATACTGTATTTAGGAAGATGTTCTTAAAATTACTGCCTCTTACCCGTTTGCCTATGATTGTTTCCTCATGCCAAACAAAGTCAGCCATGATCATATGTAACCAATGAAATTCGCGATTTCGAAGCCATGGTCGTATGAAAAACAAAACATGCAAGATACAAGTACAAAATCCCCTCGTTAGTAAACGCCTGTTAATTTTAAAGATACGAGGCTTGGTGAAACAGTCAACTTTTAAAGATTCCGTTAAAATTAAACGATCTATTTGCTGACAAGTCGTTTGTGCTGATTTAAAGAAGCTTGGTGAAACTGGCCAATAATGTGAATGTAAACAACGACGTCAATGTGCAGCGTTATATTCTACTGTTAATAGACTAATAGTGCAATCTAGTGACGGTGGAAAATGAAGTAGGATACATTACCTCACAAGTTTTCATGTCCCTCGACGACGTTGAAGGCGTTAGCGTTACGATGTACATACTGTTCACTATAAATTGAAATTGCACTTTAATGGTCTGAATTCGTTTCGTAGGGAGAGATGGAAGAATACTGTACCTCTGATCACAAACCTAATTGTACACCAAAGCATAGGTAAACAAAACTCAGTGCGCCACCTCACTCCATCTATACTTTGTTACACTGTAACTTGACTTCATTCTTAAGTTGTCTCGGATACTAAGCCTGATAATAAGCTACATCTCCTTCATGTTTTCATTTCTTTTATTTCTGTTGCTAATGAGTTGCATATTCATATTTTGTAACTGCCGCTCATGTGAATAATTATAAGTTAAATTGTTCGTATCCATATATATTAAAGATGGTGTTTTAATGAGCATTTTTGTTCTGTGTACTTTCCCATGAGTCATAGGAAATAAATAAAAATAAATACTTATTGTAACAATAATAAAATAAATAGCTATATAGACCTTATTCTAATATTTTTAGAAGAGCGTGAGATTTACGAACTTCCGTGGAATATACGGCACGAGAAATATTTTAAATAATAATAATACTTACTTACTGGCTTTTAAAAAACCTGGAGGTTCATTGCCACCCTCACATAAGGCCGCCATTGGTCCCTATCCTGAGCAAGATTATTCCAGTCTCTACCATCATATCCCACCCCCCTCAAATCCATTTTTATATTCCCAACTATCACTCTATATGCATTTCTGGATTCGCCCATACGTGCTACATGCCCTGCCCATCTCAAACGTCTAGATTTAATGTTCCTAATTATGTCATGTGATGAATACAATGCGTGCAGTTCTGTGTTTTGTAACTTTGTTCATTCTCCTGTAACTTCATCCCTCTTAGCCCCAAATATTTTTCTAAGCACCTTATTCTCAAACACCCTTAACCAATGTTCCTCTCAAAGTGAGATTCCAAGTTTCACAACCATAAAGAACACCCGGTAATATAATTGTTTTATACATTCTTAAATGTTAATAATAATAATAATAATAATAATAATAATAATAATATAATAATAATAATAATAATAATAATAATAATAATTATTATTATTATTATTATTATTATTATTATTATTATTATTGGTGGTGGTGGTAATAGTAGGAAATCTTTCATTGTTCCGTAACTAAGAGAAGAAGTACTTTTAATCAGTCATTAAAACATTAAATGGACAGCTAACTTAAAAAGCAATCATATCACCAAAAGAATACAAAAGTTCTAGGAACTTAAAATTGTCTTTAATGAAACATTGGTAAGTGTTTATAATCTATACATACCATACCATATACCACATACCTAACACAGTATCCACCAATGTGAACCATGCTTTCGAGGTTCGATCACAACTTACATAAAGAAATTAAAAATCGTTCCACCAATTCACTGTTAGTGTTTATAAGTCTTACAATCTAGGAGCACCGAGATTTTTATGTCATATCTGTAGTGTCGTCAGTCTGAACTGAAAAAAGTCACAACCGGTTATTTCAGTTTAACATAATCATTAATGTAATTATAAATGCACTCAATTATTTCATTTTGTATAGTTTTTTTAATCTTCAGTAAAAACAGATTTATTTTTAACATAATGTCGGATGTGTAATGGACTCGATTAAATTAAAAGTGACATAAATTCTTTAGAATTAACTCTATTTGATGAAGATGAACTTTCACCATGTCCGCGAAATGCTACTTCTTGTCTCGTCAAACATAAGACTGCATTAATTACTACACGCAGCTCTCATCTGTTCCACGTGACTTTTCGTTGTACCAGGCTATATAAAGGCGTGAATTTTCTTTGAGAGTGTCAGAAATAGTATAGAATAATAGAGCTATTTTTTATTTTTATTTACATTAATTAAATATTGCCATATATGTAACTTACAATAATATTTTATGTTGCATAAATCATGTAAATCATTGTCAGGCACTGGGGGACATTTCAAGCTTCAAAATGACACCAATATCTTCTTGGTATCACCATGTTTGGCAGAGATATCATGTTTGAAAGAATTAAATATACTAATATTACTATTTACAGGAAATGAGCCACAAATTTTCGGAGCCCAAAAGACTCCATTATCATATGTCACCCCTTAAGCAGCTTCATGTCGGTCCAGTTACAGCTTCTTTCTGCCTCTCAAATACTTCCGCCTTGTTTTAACTTCAGGTGTTGAATGTTTTTTTTTGTCATTTTTGTCCCTATTTCCAATGATGCAACAAATCCTGCGATGGTGTTTGACCCAGGGTTTATGCCCATCATCCTCAGAATTGTAATTTCTACTTTTGGACTCTTATTAAAATGACGTATAACATCATTGACACACAAATTTACAGTTTTATGACTAACAGTAAATGATTATAAATTACTTCATCATGTTAAAAAGTTTTTTCAATCTAATGATCATGCCCAGAGCGCTATGAATCTATTTCGGGACTAGAAAGAAGTTTATTTTACATGCAATGCTTTATGAGGGGATTGACTGCTACAAAGATCACTCCAAAAGTAAGTGTCCGTGGCTGATGACGCAGCATTTTGGAAAATGGGACTTATCTGAAAAACCATAAGGCATAAATCGAAAATTCTTACATCAAATTAAAGAGGAGAAAAATCTCTATTAAAATAGTTACATTTTGAAAATTCTAATTTTTCATAATTTTTTGCGTTTTGTAGGTGTATATATACCTCAAGAGCAATGTTGGGTAACTCGAGCCTGGACTCATTTCACTGGCATTATCACCTTTATCTGAATCAGACGCTGAATAACCATAGTAGTTGGTAAAACGTCATAAAACAACCAACTAAAAGAATCAATATGTCAGAAACTGACGGTCCGAAGTAGTTCCAAATTGTGGCGAGAGTGTTTTCTGTGACAATAGTAGTGAATCTGAACAAACAACAACTCGGAAAATAAAATTAATGACCGAATTAAATGAGAAAACAGAGAGACAGAAAATCAAGATTTTTAAGAAAAAGGCATGTTGGCATGAGAAAAAATGGTATAAATTCAATAATGGAAATGCTACAAATCACAGAACATGTACATGAACTGATTATATATTTTCTTGCTTAAATATTCACGTATTGTACTTAAATCCATTTCACACTTATGTTAATGGGCTGAAACAAGTAATTTCGTCATCATACTTGAAAATCCACATTAACCATGCAATATAATAATCATTAGATTAATAAATATTAGCTTGCCCACAAATCAATTTACACTTTTATATTTTAAAGCATTTGTAAATAATTAATATTCGTATAATAATAATAATATAATACTGTATATGTTATTTTAGAGATGGGTCTGTATTATCCAGTAATGTTAAGAATGAATGTCCAGCAATATTGTATTAGCTACTAATCGGACAGCTAATATTTTGTGTAGGTATTGTTGAGATATTAGCAGCCCTAGCATTTTACATGGCATTCCAATAATAGGCCTACAGAATCAAATAGAATTAAATTATTTTGTAGGGTTACGTGTGTTTATCTTGATTATTTTTTGACAAGAAATATTTACTATTATACATAGCATTCCAATAATGATTAAGGATTAAAGGCTGAAAGGACTTCTTTTTGGCGCTAGGGGAACTTCATTTAAGTTAACCAAAACCATTCTCCTTTCTCTTAAATTTTCTAGTGAGGACATTAACAAAATTTGTTTAATGGTATTGATTCATCCATTTTACACAATCACTTGTATAATACTATGTAATATTTTTTTTTACTTCATTTCATTACTCTTCAATGTACTTTCATCTCATGTTTCTCCGAAATCAAATTATATTTTATTTTTAAATTTATCATTGTTCCGCATTCTCTCCGCAATCATATTGTATTTTTTAATTTAACCTCTGCTTTGTATTCTGGAACCTAGTGGTCAACCGTAGATTTCGGCCAGATGTCCTAAATTGTGGAATTTGTTGCAAACCAGAATAAGTTGTTTTTATTGCACACTTTTCCTCTACAAAAAGTAGTTATTATATTTACAATTACAATGTAATCTAAACAACATTAGGCCTAACTCTTTTTCTTATTTATTTAGGTAACTATCTTCTGGTCGCGGCCCTGTAAAGCCCGTGTGGCGTGGGTCGTATAAATGAACCTAAAAGGGAGAGGTTAAATTAAGGCAAAGAAAGAAAGAAAGAAAGAAATTTCTTCTGGCATGTATTCTGCCTAAAGTAAACGGTTGTGAAATAGTTTCCAAAAATAGAACCTAATTTTTAACATGTAAGAGAAGTCACACGTATGGCCGGTTTTTCCAAGTATTGTTAGAAAACTTAACGACTGTTAAACTCTAAACAGTTTGTTAATTAATAAAATTGTATGTTTTCAACAGTGGCGGCTCGTGACCTTGTGGATTGGGGGAGCTGTAGTAGATTTTGGTATATACAAACTTCACTTCGATATATCATTACTAATAAGTATAGGACAAAAATAAATGCAGTACATGTAGCCTACCTTTATAACCTTTACTCCATGCAGTATTAGCAGTAAAAAAAATGGAAAAATTACCTGTGAACATTCATTTCTTGTAAGTGAAGTCCATCCTTCTGTTCTTGCGGTTTATGAAGTCATCCATTACTTTTTCATCGAAGTCTATTGTCGTCTCAACAAGTTTCCTTTCAATTGTCAACATAACGAGTGCCGACAGACGATCCTCGGACATTGTGCTACGTAAAAATGTCTTAATTCTTTTCAGTGTGGAAAAGCATCTCAACTTCCGTCGTAGTCATAGGGGTTGTTAGAACAATTTTGAAGAGAGAAAAAACTTCACTTAGAGAGTTTTCGAGTCCACTATCTATCAGGATCTGATACAGTTTCAGCACACCAGATTCTTCATGAAACTCTCTCCCGTCATACAATACGACCAATTCTGTTCGCAAACGTTCCTTCTTTAACATTGGATATGCTGCTGCTGTGTTTTCTAACTCCTTCTCCGGTAATTCTTTGCAGTAAAGAGCGAAACGGTTGGTCTGCAAGAGTTTAGCGGCTGCAAGGTGTGCGGTGAAATCAAATCTTTCTCTGGCTTGGACACAAATCGTATCGCAAATTTCTTTTGCAGCTATGGCCATAGTCTTAGCATCGGTTTTCCTTCTTTTGACAGAAGTATGTTCTTCATCACAAGATTCACCGCACCACTCGCTCCTGATTCTGGATATGACCTCATAAAAATATTCCAAAGCTCTATTGATATCGGCTGATGTAGCATTTCGATTTTGAAGCTGATCGTAAAGAACATCTACATGAGGCATGACTCGATGAAAAAACGACAGCCAAAACAAAAAAAATTTCGTCTTCTAGTTCCCGTAAATGACCTGTTGCTTGTTGATAGGTTGCGCGATTTTTTAATTTCTGTAATTCTTGAAAACACTCTTTAAGCGGCTCCAAGTTTTCATGGACAGTGTTCACAATTCTACTGTTGAAATTCCACTTAGTTGCAGAGGCTTGTGGAAGTTTTCGAGAACATACTTTATCAAGTACAGAAGTGCTCTGTGGTGATCTAGAGAAAAAGGCAGAAATTCCAGAAAGGTCACTGAAAAATATCCGAACCTGGGAGTTTTGGGATGCTACCTGCTGCATTATTAAATTTAGCTGATGGGCATAGCAATGAACGAAGTGAGAATTTGGATAAATTTCTTTTACAATTGCTTGGACCCCGTTTTTACCCCCAGTCATATGCTTGGGCTATTAGTTTCTCGTTGTGTCCTTTAAGCACCTGTCTTAAACTGTTCTAATAGGAAAGAAGATAAACTGCTAGCGTCTTGAGATGACGGATTTGTAAACCTCCAAAACCTTTCTTGCACCGTACCGTTATGTTCATACCGAAAAGCCAAAACTTCCTGAGTCTGTTGGGAGACGTCTGTGGTATCATCTACCATGATCGCTAAGAAACTAGCACCATCGATTTCAGTCTGAATTTCAGATCGGCAGATACTCAACATGCAATCTAACAGTTCATTTTGAATTATTTTAGAATTGCCTTTAAAGACAGTGGCTTGTGCCAAATGATTTTTGAGAGGTTCGTTTAGATTACACGCGAACTGTAGCAACCCACGAAATACACCAGAGTTCTTCGAATTCTTTTTCATCGTGTCCCCTAAGGGGAAGTTCATATTGGCCACAGAATGTTATACAGTCAATAATTTTTGAAAGAATTTCACGATTTTTCCTCACTTCTTGATTATGTTTGAGAATGTTTGTTCTGTACGCTTCACTTAGTTACGCAGCAATATTAGTTCTGCCTAACATAGCCAATGAAACAACATTTTTCAAGTAAGACTGCGAAGATTCGTGCTTTTTAATTTTTAGGACCAAATGTCCTAAATCTGTCACACCACTCCTAGTCCATGCAGCATCACCACCGAAGAGGAGGCAAGGAAAACAAAATACAGCATTTTTTTGTTCACATCCACACAACCACAAATGCTTAGCGTAAATTTCACTGTTAAACTTCCTTACGTATGCACTATTTCGGCTAGACGAAGCTTGAGTAAGATTTAAGTCGTACGACCCTTTAATTTCACTTCAATCTTCCGCAAAGGAAAGTGCACTATTTCGGCTAGACGAAGCTTGAGTAAGATTTAAGTCGGGTAACGGACGACCCTTTAATTTCACTTCAATCTTCTCTGAGAACTGGTAGTTCTGATTTGTAAATAGTGCACAAAGGAAAGTTGAGAAAATTAATATTCTACAATTCACACACACTCATGCTTGCACATTTGCACTGGTTAAGTTACGGTACTAAGATGTCACACCGAAGCAACACTCGGATATACTGATGGTCAACAATTTTCGAAAACCGGAAAGAGGTCTCTTTCGTATTTTACATGCTATATCAAAAGGACTCCACTCGCGTAATCACTTTGAGTTAAGGAGGCTGGATATATAATAATAAGGCAAAAGAGGATATTAATTTCGATATATTAACTCGATAAGATTCTACAACAATAACTATGTGAAGAGAAAATAAAAATTTTGTCATTAAGTTTCAAGGGAATAGAGAATCCAGTTGACGTAGCATTACAATAGCGGTGTGGGAGAAGAGGAAAGAACCCTTGTGGCCTGGCTCTGCAAGGCCCTGCAGCAAGATATGGGTTTTAAACAGCGGCAGTTCCCCTCTTTTTCCCTTCACCTCTCTTCCCCTGACCTAGCAAGACACACTCTCTATGAGCTTTCCCACCCTGCAGATCCCAGGACGACTTTGAATGCAGTGTCAATTCCAATATTATGCGCAAACATATTATGCATCAGATAATAGTACATATTCCCGGCCAGGTGAAATATAAAGTAATTTACTTAAGAAAAGCTATACAAATTATTCTACAAATTAAAATTAAAATTATTTTTAATTTCTTGACAAAGCAGGGAGTGCTGCAGCTCCGCAGCTCTTATGGGCGAGCCGCCCCTGGTTTTCAACACCATTTTGGTTTAAAAGATTGTTAACAGTGTGTTAATTTTAAATGTAGGATTTCGGGTAGTTAACTCGTTTAATAGTTAGTTAAATATGGCCGATGTCTCCACAGCTGTTACAAAAGAAGTTGCGAAATTAATATTTTGTGTCTGTCTGTAGGGAATGTTTGGCATATGACTGGTAATATAACAATTAAAAAATACTTTGGACTGTTTAAATACATCTGTGTTATTTTATTTCTTTCGTATTTCGTATCTATAATAGCAATGAGGAAATATAACCTTACTTTGTAATTATTATTCAGCACGTCACCTACACTTGCGTTCACCTACAACTTTCATTTGTCAACTGTTTGTTAGGGAGAGTGGCCTACTATAACAGGTTGTCATTTTATGCAAGTTTCATTACTCACTATATAATATAGAATTTAAAGATTAATTTTAGCCAATCAAAAATTGTCTTGCATGTGTAGAATCATTACCAACTGCTGTTGAATAGTTAAAATAGTGCTAACAGACGTTATAGTTAAGTATTGGTTATATTAAACAGAATTATGTTGAACAAATGGAAAATACATTAACAAAGCGTTAAAAATAAACAGACTGTTAATTTAACATTCGTTAAGCAAAATTAAACATTACTTGGACAAACTGGCCATTAAACTTACATATTAACAGGGCA
Organism: Periplaneta americana; assembly: GCA_025594305.2. Classification (NCBI taxonomy): domain Eukaryota; kingdom Metazoa; phylum Arthropoda; class Insecta; order Blattodea; family Blattidae; genus Periplaneta; species Periplaneta americana. Next base: position 15,888,388 of record JAJSOF020000041.1, read on the forward strand.
AGTTTCTTTAAATAGGTTTCGATATTTTATCAGTGAATATGAAATTTTCAAGAGGAAATTGTGACATCATTTTTCGAAGTTTTCGTAAGATTTTCTCATTGATTTACGTGTAGTTCACGAATGAGGTATAGTGAAGCTAGATGGCATCTGAGCGCAAGGTTAAATTTCAACGGCAAGAGCAGCATCGCCAGATTACGATTTCACTGTATTTTTTAACTGGCTTTCTTGGTCACGGCAGACTTGTTCGTAATGAAAACTGTTCATACTCTGGAATGCTGTCTTCTTCATAGTGTACGGTAGAGTGAGGTTTTCGCTAATAAATTTGTGGTTCATTTTCATTTTAATACTTCATAGAGTCTTTATTTGTGTATATTCCCACTTTTTTCCTCGTGTGTAATTATTATTCGAGTCTTACCTGTTTATTCTCTTATTGTGCGGTTATGGAATTCATTAATTTTATTTTTATGCTGCTTCTTAAGGAGTGATTCTATGAAAATGTCAACTCGAATGGTAAAAATTGAAATTATAGTGGAGTTCTTTGTTATTTATTAAATGTGTTGTTAAATGTTACAAGTGTCTTATGCAATAGAAAAATTTGGAAAATTATGTCATGAACGTACGTATCGTAAATCAAAAGTTTCGGAATTATCGTAGTGCAACTAGTACTTTTCAAAGTGAGATTTCACTGAGTAAATATTTCATTTTATACAATTGATTTTTTCCATGTCACACTTTGATACTTCCTCAACATAAGGGATGCAGTGCTATTTTTACGTACGAGTTTAGTCATCTATCTTGTAATTATTCTCTGCAAGTCTGGTCAGTACGTAACGCTCAACATGTAAATACTTTCGTAAACAGCATAATAAGCAATGGAATAAAAATCTCCTTTCAGATTCAAAATCTACATTATATTACAAGCAAAAAAGTATTTAACCATTTTTCTCTGAAATAACTTTTTCGTCCACACCTGTGGAGTAACGGTCAGCGCGTCTGGCCGAGAAAACAGGTGGCCTCGGTTCGAATCCCGGTGGGGGCAAGTTACCTGGGGTTTTCCATCAACCCAATATGAGCAAATGCTGGGTAACTTTCGGTGTTGGACCCCGGACTCATTTCACCGGCATTATCACCTTCATTTCATTCAGACGCTAAATAACCTAGATGTTGATACAGCGTCGTAAAATAACCCAATGAAATAAAATAAAAAATAACTTTTTCTGCGTACATTTGTCATGACAATAATGTCAATACGTAACTGCGCGTTTTCCTCTGACTACTGCTTGGTTAGTTATACGCGAGGCGTTTGTGAAGGTGAATGTGCGTGTAGTTGCTGTTAAGGCTAAGTCTTTATCAGGGTATTAAACAAGATGTGTTTCAGTAATGGCAAAATCATCAGCACAACGTCAACATGAATTTAGGCAACATATAAAGAAACAGGACCGATATGAAGAATGGAAAGAAAAGAGAGAGTCAAAATTAGGAAGAAAAGAGCTGCACTCAGAAATGCTAAAAGCGGAAGAGAACAACTTAAAGCAAAGAATAGAGAGCATAAACGAGCTCAGGGGTTGAGAGACAAATTGAGAAAACAGCATTATGGAGAATGTAGAAAACGAGTTGAAGATGCACTGCCTAACTCTCCAACCAAACGAAAAGAAGTCATTGCTAATTTAGAACGGAAGGAAGGCAGCAATCACAAACATTTAAATGTTCTCGAGAAAATGTTGATAATAATGAAGCCATTATACAAATTGACTTTTCTAAAAATTCTAGCTGAAGGGAAGAAGACGTGATACAGGCTGCCGATTGGAAAAGTCGTCATATCTCAATTTTTACAGCTGTTGCTTGGTTCAAAAGGAAGTGTGATAGTGAGACTCAAAAACAGTCCTTTCCGCTTGATTCTGATTATCTGGTCCATGATAAGTATGCTGTTGACATTTGGATAAGAACAATTTTTTTTTCTTCAGAAATGATTCAAATTCTTCCCAACGTAAAACAAGTCAGAATTTTTTCTGATGGGGCTGCTAGCCATATCAAGCCGAATTTACTTTGAGCCATATGACGTACTTGTCCGAAATTTTTGGATTTCCTGTAGAAAGCCACTTATTTGAATCGTACCACGGGAAAGGGGCAGTAGATGCTATTGGAGGGCAAGTAAAAAGGATAGCGTGGTTGGCTGCAAAATCTGGAAATACAATACAAAATTCTAAATAATTTGTCCACGTTGTGAGGAAGAGAAGTGAGTACATTAATATCCAGTAAGTGTTTCAAGCTGATATAGAAGCTGCAAGAAAGTTTCTGGACAAAAGTTAGGCACACATTTCACCTATACCAATAATTCAGAAAGTTCATTACGTAAGAGTGTTAGGTTTAAACACAATACAGAACGCTATCTTTCATGTGCTGAGTCAATAAGAGAGGTCCACAAATTTAACAGATTAACGTAAAAAATTACGTGTGAAAGTATTAGGCCTATGTATTTTATATTTTGATGAGCTTTCTGCTTAATGGATTTCTGCAATAGGGCTATATAATGGTGTAATGGACGTGTGTGTGTGTGTGTGCTGTTTTATATCGGTGACAGATAAACCAGCGTATGGATAATTATACAGTATGGACACTTCGCGTCGGTACCTTTGATGTAGCAGGACTGATTTCAATGACCTTCAAACCAGTTTAAGCGTGAGATTATGCTTTCTCCCAGGAGTTGGCACTGACCTCACACCAGCTAGCAGTCGACACAGCGGAAATATAACACATACAATTAATACATCTATGTATGCTACGTAGTCTAGTCAAAATAAGGCCGTGTCTCAAAGCTACATTTTCAGCTGAAGTGAACTAGATTGTTGACTAAATAGCCGGATATGACGTCAGAAGTTATGATCCAAAGCTACATAGTGCACAGCAATCAAGTCCGTAGTAGCTAGTAAACGAAAATGCTTGCTTGATTGCTGACTTGTTCACTAAACAAACATGGATACCTCATCAGCAATAGGGATGTCTTATGCGAAGTTTTACCGTCAGTTGGCAGGAGCGTTCCATGCGGGGCAATATGTTGTAGGGCTATGTTTTTTCATATGCTACAGGTGATTACGTTTTCCCGCTTGTTGGTTTTCTGTGCGTGTCAGAATTATATTTACAGTTATTTTGTATAACCTAGTACACTTTAATATAATTCAGTATTTTCTTACCTCATAATTTAATTTAATTTACAATAAATAATAACGTAAACCTGTATAATATTGAGCGATTCCCCGAGATGGGTGGGGAAATCTGCAGTATGCAGAATATAAATACGAGTAAATTGAATGTTCATGAACCTAAACGAGAACTTTGAGAACAATATGCACAAATAAAAAAATAGGAAATATGTCGAAAGTGAATACTGCCCTCTTTAATAATTAATGTTTAAGTACCGTACGCTAAAAACAGGATATGCAACCACCAATGTGTTTTTTTATAGGGAAGAGATTATCGAGATTGAATTCCTTGAATTTTTTCTGTAGTTGCAGAAAGATCAAATGCAATTTTTAATAGGATGATATAATATGATCGCAATAGTATCACGATTATTAGTGTGTTTTGAATACTGTGTGAGATAATTTTGAAAATTTGAACTTAAAATATGGCTTTAATAATTAGGGTACACTACATTAAAAACATTATTCACGAAATGGATTTCACTAGGGATCGTCCTGGATAATAAACATTCCAGTTTATCGAGAGTTTACTGTAGGCGTAAAATTCGGAGACTCCTACAACTACTGGATATAATCTAAGCTAACATAGCTCGCTGTCGAGGTTGCATATGTTTTTATACATTTTTCTTTTTCCTCTTCCAAAATGAAACTATAGTCAACAATTCCTTACTTGAAGTAGTTAGGCCTACTTTTATTTAATAGCTAGCACTTTCGAGGCTCAATTTTATTGCTTATATTTTTTAAGGTTTAAAGCATATATTCAGAATATTTCGGGACCTGATTGAAGACAAAAAGCTTTCCCTGGTTTTTACATATAGGAACATAACAAAAATTTGCCATTTTTAGTTGTTTTTAAGAGTATCTAATATACTAATACACTACGTATATCCTCAATGTTTATATACCGAAAACAAATGCACACGCAAACGCATCCCTCATAGTACACGTGCGCTATCTGTTGGTGCTAGTTCAGGATATCCCTATTGGGGTTATTAAATCTGAAAATGCTTTGGAAGTGAAATAAAGTAAATATAATGTAGAACAACACGTTATATTTGAACACTGACATTGTTAGTACCTTCTTTACAGTGTTTTAAACATTATTGTAATATATTAAGCCCTTATCTTTTCCACATAACTTATAATGAAACTGCATTAGGACACTGCCTTCTTAATTCATAGCTGCACCATGATGTCATGGTTTTTAGAAAAATGTTTATGAAGAATGCCATGTTTCAAGTATACAGTTCCCAAGCTCCCTAGTGTGTAGCTTACAAGTCACCTAGTTGCTAGTCACTAGTGTGTAGTATGGACTTGAGCTTTGAAACACGACCTAAGTATAAGTGAGTTTGATTTTTAGCATAAAACCTTCTGGATTGATTTTCGGGCTTAACTTTCAGAAAAATTGAGAAAAGAACATGGTCAATTATAAAACAAGTTTACATTTATGTCAGTATGTAAAGGAAAATACTACATTCAATACGGTATAGGACACAAATTTTGTTTCTGAAATCCATTTTCTAAATTAACATAACCTCCAATAGTTTATTTTAAAAACCGTGTGGTTAAATTTATGTTATTAAATGAAGACCTCCCTCAAAGAACGTTGTATATGATACGCAAAAGCTGTTGATATACAACCTTCTTTGAGGGAGGTCTTCAAATGTATCGTATATTTTAGGCTAAACAAGTTTTTTTTATAGAAAAATATTTTCTGAATGTCAGTACGTAACGCATGCAATCCATTTAAGATGGCTTTGTTACTTATAGCTTACACTGCTTGATGCACTTGCAGGAATGACAAATTTAAAGTTTGAATATAACGTGAAACTTCGCTATCTCCCCACACTTCGTAATTCCTCGGTCTCATATCACTTAAAAATTCCCTCAACTAACCCACTAATTTTGTTACATTCCTCGACTTAATGTTACTTTCATTTAACTCATCTAACCCATACAGAAACTTAAATCGAACATCAGTCCCGTGTGGTGTGTGGCGATATCGAGGATTGGCCCCATAGAGTTAATAGGATTTACTTTCTCAATGTGATGTCGATTTTATGAAAGCTAGGTACACAAAATGTAGTCAACAGAACACTATGATTTTTCGTGGTTCAAGTAGTGTACCAATACCGGTAAAATGGCCGCTAACAATGGCTGCATTGTTCACACATTTTCAATGCCATCTCTATGTCAGGCCACGAACTTTTCAAACGCATCTCGTATTGTAATTTCAGAAGCTTGCATTCTGCACATATGTCAAATCTTAAATGTCTGTTACAGTTGCGATGGATGTAATCAAGAAGGAACCTGAGGTGGACCCTTTGGCTGTACAGTGGAGAAATGAGACTGATACAGTTGAGAATAAGCCCTTACCAGAGGTGAATTGAGAGTCACTGGTTGTAATTTCTATTGTATTATTGTATTGTATTTATAACATTCCATGGTATTCGTACATTGCTTTACAGATAGAATATGGAACAATAAAATCAAACTAAGTTAGATGAGGTTTTTCTTACAAATTATTTCACTAGTGACACTTTAGTTGGTACACGTAAAGTCATTGACATCAGGGTTAATAATAGAGTGAACAGACTTTAGAAAGAGTTCAGTGGCTTTTGGTGAGAGACTTATGTTATATGACGTACATAATTATTATGTTCTGTATTTTACAGGATGGAAATGTAATAGATGTACACGTGACCGAAATAAAGACGGAATGTATGGATCAGAGCTGTGCTCTGAAATCAGAGATGACTTTTGAGGAATCACCTGTGCCAATTGACTTTCCTATCTTGAAAATTGAAGCCGAGGTGAGTGCAATTTATGAAGTGTGTTTGTCGGTATTTCCCTCTCTGTTACTGATTGATGTGGCTTCTAGATTCAGGTCAACAGAGGAAACGAATGTAGCTCTCATGCTGTCACTGAATTATATCAGTATTAGATACTTTTTAATCACTACTGATAATTTTTCAATGTCCACTTCTAATTTAATTGACAACTCGGTATAAAGTGGAGTGAATGTCAATTATTCTGGTGGTTGGTGAGTAAACTTCTGGTACAAGTCAAGCTTTCAGGTATATCTCCCTGTAAAGTTGATTTGAATAATTTTGAGGGAAAAATTGTTCCGGGGCGGGCATCGAACCCGGGACCTTTGGTTAAACGTACCAACGTTTTACCATCTGAGCTACCCGGGGACTCTACCAGACACACATTCATTTTTTCCCTCTACATCCACAGACCTCAAAGTGGGCTGACAACCGTCATACAACCAACTTTGAGTGCACACTAACTCTGTGTGACTTAAATTGTGGTTTTTGTTAACGAAGAGTGACGTATATTAATTTAGCAGTCTGACCCAATATTTTGGGTTTGCCCTGCGACACAGAATAGCTCACAATAAAATTTAAAATGAAAAATTATATAAACAGTTTCAGACAAAAGTAAATAAGACATAAGAAAAAAAAAATAGAACCAAGTGTAATTTAAATTCAATGTACACCATAAAAATGCTGACGAAATATCGCTACAGAAAATTTTATTATGGTGGTGACGATGGCATCTTGAAGATCTCTTATCAGCTTGTATTTTTCCCTCCACTTTACGAAGGCTTTCGGGATGGTGCCTCTTGCTCCGAAGAAAAGACCGGTAACTGTGATTTTTTCTATGTTGTATTTCGCCGATAGGTACTGAATCGTGGGCTCTTAGATTTTGTTTTTCTCTTCGTTCACTTCAGATGGTTGAGTGGCTGAGTGGCTGAGATTTCAAATCTGATGGTAGGATCAATTATTTCGGCTGTCTGTTTATTCCTATTTATAGCTATGATATCAATCCTACGATTGCTTCCACCATCAGCAATGCAATGAACTTCCTCGTGAACATCCAGATTTTTGGATCGAAGTGCATCTGCGATCATGCAAATCGAATCCTACTCACCTGTGACTATCTCGAGTGTCATTCTTATTTACTCTTCCAATTAATTTATCGTGTATGCATTTGTTACAGTACATAAACGGAATATTTCTTACAAAATGCCATAATATTTTGTCTTTATATTTTAAAAATTCATTTTCATTTTTCGACTTCAATGTTTGACTTTTTATTGGGCTTAATAGTAATTAAAATCAAGTGTACAAAATTCAAACTGCCGTGCATTGATTCTTCTTCTATTTACTGTGCTGTACCTTCGTTTTATATAATCGTTTCAGGGGGAGGCACATGAGATAAATAAAGTGGAGGAGCAGGTCAGACTGGAGGTAACAGCACAAGAGGATGAAGTCTTAAGTGACAGGTGAGTGAAGCGTGTGAGGCTTTATTACGTCGTTGGTTACACTGCTTTATTGAAAGAATTATGACGAAGGATAGATATTTATGATTAATTTCAATTTGATTGTTATTTAAATGAATGCCTTAGATTTAATGGGCATGTCTATGTCGTACCCCATCCCACAGCAATGGCGGATGGCTTATCTTTGAGAATATCGCGAGTTGTATCCCATTTATGAAAACCAAATAAGTTGTTGTTGTTTTGTAATGCCAGGCGTTTGACAATAAAGTCATTTGACCTCTTGCACCCCAATATTCTTCAAAGATATCATGACCAGCCACTGAAGCACAGATTTTGAGGTGTTCCGAATCCATTTCTTGATTTGAGTTGCACAATGGACAGTTAGGGGACTGATATATATTCCATTTCTATGCAGGTGTTTGGCCAAACAATCATGGCCTATTGCCAATCTAAATGCAGCTACAGACGATTTTCGTGGTAAATCGGGAATTAACTGTGGATTTTGATGCAGAGAGTTCCATTTTTTCTCATGGGATTGTGTTATCAAATTTTGTTTGTTGAAGTCTAAGTATGTAGATTTAATCAATCTTTTCACAGAGGAATACGTAGATTTAGTAACAGGTCTGTAAGTTGCAGTGCTGCCCTTCTTTGCTAAAGCATCCGCATTCTCGTTTCCCAGGATTCCACAATGGGATGGTATCCATTGGAATACAATTGTTTTATTGAGTGATATTAATTGAGAGAGCATTTTAGTTATTTCTGCTGTTTGAGATGAAGGTGTGTGTTTAGAGACTATTGATAGAATAGCTGCTTTGGAGTCTGATAATATAACTGCATTTTTAAATTTACTGATGTGGCATAGAAGATTCCTGAGACTTTCACCAAATATTTTGTTGTTCTCTTTAGGCATAGCAACAAATTTATCAAGAAAACACAAACGAAATAGACACTGCGTTGTACTTCCTGACTCTCTGACATGATTTTGTATGCTACACTTGCTTAAAGATAGGAGGGATTCCTATTTAGAATGTGATCTCAGGCTTTCGGAATAATCACAAGTTTAAATATTCACTAGCACTAAGTTTATTAACGAGATATCAAATTAAAACAGATAAATATAGAATGTTATTGAAACTGAAGGATTATTTCTGTAGTATCATAATGGCTGTTAATTGTAAAGTATGAGAATTGAATAGTTAATTTTACTTACATTTTGTAGCTATTCTATCAATAGTCTCTAAACACACACCTTCATCTCAAACAGCAGAAATAACTAAAATGCTCTCGCAATTAATAGCACTCAATAAAAGAATTGTATTCCAATGGATACCATCCCATTGTGGAATCCTGGGAAACGAGAATGCGGATGCTTTAGCAAAGAAGGGCAGCACTGCTAATTACAGACCTGTTACTAAATCTACGTATTACGCTGTGAAAAGATTTATTAAGTCTACATACTTAGACTTCAACAAACAAAATTTGATAACACAATCTCAAGGGAAAAATGGAACTCTCTGCATCATAATCCACAGTTGATTTCCGATTTACCACGAAAATCGTCTGTAGCTGCATTTAGATTGGCAACAGGCCATGATTGTTTGGCCAAACACCTGCATAGAATTGGAATATATCAGTCCCTAACTGCCCATTATGCACCTCAAACCAAGAAATGGATTCGGAACACCTCAAAATCTGTGCTTCAGTGGCTGGCCATGATAATATCTTTGAAAAATATTGGAGTGCAAGAGTTGAAATGACTTTATTGTCAAACGCCTGGCATTAGAAAACAACAACAACTTACACCTTCTGTAGGGCGAACCCTGGTGCTATTCAGAGATGATGCCATTTTCTGCCTTCTTTCTGGACGTCGGGGGTGTTACGACCGCTGTTGCATGACCGCTATCTTGACCAATGACTAATGAACCAATGCTCATGCTTTGAACATTTGATGTCCATTTTATAAGTTTTCGAACCGCGCCCTTGTGACGTAACAGAGTGACGCTATTTTGCCCGAGAATCTTCTATAAAAACTGTAATGCACTGCCCAAACACTATGCTTCCGATTCTTAATCATTATTTCGGATCGGCGTTTCATGTTGTCACTTGGATCAATATAGACTTAAGGAACTCTCACAATGTTCAAGGATTGAATCTCTGTTTTTGATTGAACCAATAGAAAATTGGAATTCAAACTGATCACCAATTAGAAGTCTCGCGAGAGACGCGATTTGTTAATGATTACTGCATAATCTGTGTGTTTTTCGTTATATGTCAGCTGTTGCATTAGAATGGCTTTACGCTAAAATGCAAGCGTACACATTTCCTGTCTTGTTCAAGGACTGGACTTTGACTTCTTGCTGACTTCCCTAAGATGTACAACTGTTATCGCAACAGGAAGCCTGTCGCGTGTTAAGCACGTCTTCAATGATTTAACTGAATGTTTTAATAAGTACGATTTCATTACTTTCAAATAAAGTGAAACTATATTGCTTATGGTCATAACTAAGCTGCGGATTTTTAGACACTAAAAACAGTTGAAAGAGGCAGGCTAAATAGGGATTCAAAATTCTAAAATAGGCATTTAATAAGGCACTAACAAATTTCTAATTCTCAATGGCTAACACTACTTTCTATAGGAATGTCATTATGGCAATGAATAATTGATATTCGTAAAAATATTGTAATGAATACTGATGTCTATTGTGTGTAAGAATGTTCTTAAATTGGGAGAAACTCCTTCCACTTCACACGAAGTGATAGGGCAGTACTTCAGGGATCCAATCTCAGCTGGGGACTAAACCAGTGGGAACGCAGTAATGTCAATGTATTTTCCAATCAGTGCATCTGATGACTTTTGCTTTGGCATATCTTCTCGGTATACCTCACGTATTACAGCAAAAAGTTCAACTCCATACTCAATTCCCAAACTCACAAAACTGATACACAGTTTCAAACAACTACCCTAGTACCACAATGATTCATGCCTATTTCGAAATACATTTTTCCTTATTGGTTGATTTTAAATTATTCGATTTCTCCGCGCTCTGGTGGCAGTAAAACGTAACACACAGAATTATCGATAGTTCTATGTCACTTCCTCCGCTAGATAAAAAGAAACAAGTTATATATTCAAAAATGTCGATAAAATGGTCAATAAATACAAGTATAATATATAATATCGATATTTAGGCAACTTTTAGGCATTTATTAGTGAAATAGGCAATTGTAGGCACTGTAGAATTCTGCATATAATACCATGTCTTAAAATGGCTATGTAACCTAAAATCTTCCGCCTTCGGGTTAAGGATTAAAATAGGCATATAGGCATAAATCCGCAGCTTAGTCATAACAAAGTTATGATGTTTGCAATAATTCTTGGTCACAACATCTACTTTGAGTCTGTCTGTATGTCTCTCTATGTATTTATTTATATGTCTATTTGTCCACTTATCCTCTCGTCCACATATCTGCTTTTATGTATGTTCATCTATCTGGTCTTCATTCTTCTGCCTAGGCATCTATAAATTCTTATATCCGTTTAACCACACATCCATTTATCTGAATATTAAATGTCCATGTATGAAACCAATTTTGAAGATATTAACATCTTTGTAAACGATTTGCTTTCATTTTCACAATTGCAGTCTGGAAACCTTAAGAGTAGATCGGAATAATTTAATCTCTCCATATCTTGACTTGAAAGTTTTACTATTTTTTTACTTCATTATATAATAATTCATTTGATGGAGCAGGTGGAACTTGTCAAGTATTTCTCATTTATTGTGATACTACTAGACAATGAGCAACAAACTGTCATTGAGAAATGCACACAATAAGGACAGCTGTGAAGAGTCTGTAATATGATTGCTAAAATAGTTGTTCTCCCATATTGAAAAGCTCTTATTCAAGATTTTTCCTGCTCAAGGAAGAATTAATGCCACAAAATTACTCATAGATCTTCACTGCTTAATAGTGGTAACGAGTTCCTTTTCGAAGCATCCCCTCATAATGTGGGATTTCTGGCAATGAAACTGCAAACCGTTTGCCAGGAAAGGTCACTTATTACTCAACAAGAAATGCAGTCCATGTAGCTTATACCGCAATTATTCCTGTACTGGTCACTATATGAACATTTTGCTATGTAACAAAACCAATTGGCAATCGCACTAAAATGGAAGTAGTCGCAAGTTTGCCCCTCTCTCTAGTAGACATTTTAAATATTGGCTGTTACTGGCTAGAAGAAATCTCTTTCCACAATGCATGGTAATCTGTGCAGAATATCATTATCACATCAGTAGCTAACTTATGATGGAATAATTATTATTCTCATGTCTTTGTAAAGTAAATGAACTTCTAGTCCTGTTATTGTTTATTATTTCCGATTAAATGTTTCCTAACTTTTCCTTGAATCCTCGTATTTCGAGAGACAACTTACGCATTAGTAAAATAAATAGATTATATACTTTACAGTACAAAAGCCAGTTGAATATTATAGAACTAGGAAATATTTCAAACAAATGTAGACTTTCTTTTCGAAAAAAACTATATATAATGTTTTTTTAGTAGGTTATTTTACGACGCTTTATCAACATCTTCGGTTATTTAGCGTCTGAATGAGATAAAGGTGATAATGCCGGTGAAATGTGTCCGGGGTCCAGCACCGAAAGTTACCCAGCATTTGCTCATATTGGGTTGAGGGAAAACCCCGGAAAAACCTCAACCAGGTAACTTGCCCCGACCGGGAATCGAACCCGGGCCACCTGGTTTCGCGGCTAGACGTGCTAACCGTTACTCCACAGGTGTGGACTATATAATGTTACATCAAAGGAAAACTGTAGGTCTTAAGAAAAACGGATCATGAATTCAGTTCACCATATCAGACCTCTCGAAAGTTGTAACACGAAAACCCAATGCTATGTATGTCAGCAAAAATTCTGGTCATGTAACCACCAGAATGATGATTATATATAGTGAAATGTACAGTCAATAACGAAATTGGGGTATCACTCCAAAATTAAATCCACAGTCAAAGAAAAATGAAAAGATTTAATACTTAAAAGAAGCATAAGAGCAATATTCCTTGTTGGAATATAATATAATATAATATAATAATAATAATAATAATAATAATAATAATAATAATAATAATAATATAATAATAAACCGACGCGAATCTGCAGTTAAAAGCACAGTAAAAAAATGGAAAGATTTAATACATAGAATAATACAAGAGCCATTCTATATAACCTACGCGTATCTGCAGTTAAACCACAGTGAAAAACAAATGGAAAGATTTTTGAAATTTTATTTTATTGGGTTATTATACGACGCTGTATCAACATCTAGGTTATTTGGCGTCTGAATGAAATGAAGGTGATAATGCCGGTGAAATGAGTCCGGGGTCCAGCACCGAAAGTAACCCAGCATTTGCTCGTATTGGGTTGAGGAAAACCCCCGGAAAAACCTCAACCAGGTAACTTGTTCCGACCGGGATTCGAACCCGGGCCACCTGGTTTCGCGGCCAGATACGCTAACCGTTACTCCACAGCTGTGGACTCCTATACTCTTTCTCTGTTTAGCCGCAAGATGGGTATGTGGTAGCAGTCCATAAGTACACTGTTCTATGAAACATAGGTTTGCTTGCTTTACATTATCTGCTGAAAAGAACACGATGATATGTCGAAATGAGACAACAGAGTTTCGTTTATATTTATGTATTATGTTTGTTCGAGTATTTTATTGTAAAATGCATAATTTATAATAATTTGCAGCGATGGGATGAATTAATAGACTCTTTTCCATATTTATTCGATTCCTTTAATGTGAAGCTGATCCATTTTTCGATGAAAAAGTACTGGAATGGAGAAAAATTCTCTCTGGCGCTGGGATTTGAACCCGGGTGTTCAGCTCTACGTGCTGATGCTTTATCCACTAAGCCACACCGGATACCCACCCCGGCGCCGGACAGAATCGTCTCAGTTTAATCGTCTCTTGGGTTCCCTCTCGTGGCCGCCCTCTGCACTACGTCATAGATGTCTATGAATGTAAGACTGAAGTCCACACATGTTCTGAGGTGCACTCGTTTCTCCGTTCCATTACTCTTTCATCGTATGATGACGCAGAATATCTGCATGGAAATATCATATGTACTTTGATACATTAAAATAATATATATGATCCTTTTTTGTTAACTATAAGACTAAATTACGTTAGAGATATCAGTGCATTTCTGAAGACTATTAATTGGCAATCAAATCTCACGACAAATTTTAGTCAGCAGTAGCTATTATTCAGTCTTAGCTAGAAGATTGGATAGTCAAGCTTTCAAGGCGCAATCATGATGGAAAGACAAAATGTATAATATGTAGAAAAACATTATCTGTAAAAGATTCAATTTCCAGCGATTTTATATGTAGGCCTATATTATGCCCATGAATAAAAGAACGTCGCGAAAATGATTGCGATGTGAATGATCGATGATTAAAAAAAAAAATAGTTTAGTGCTATAAGTAGTCCATTATTTTATTAAAATATTAAAAATCCAGGTAGAAGTTGTATCGTTGTTCTTTTTTTTTTACCAATTTTGTATATTTTTGTGTGGGTATTATTTATTTGTTTAAATTCCATCTCGCTCGTCAATATTTGGAAGCACATAAAGAGAGAATACCTTTCTCACAAATAAATCCCAAGAAACTTGGCGAAGATCACGTGTAACATATTGTCACATATTATGAGGATAGTTTCTAACAAGACTGGTATTGGAAGAATATTATTTCTAGAGAACATCACAGAAATTTAGAAGATTGGAAATTGCACGAATAAAGACAAACCCAGATGTTTGTATGTGTTTCTAAAAGACAGAGAGATTTCAATTATAGTAGTTTTATTTTGAAAAATTCCTCATTACACGACTATTAAACAGATATTGAAAGAGTTACGAGTACATATTGTATTGCGCATTTATTAATGAATGGGCAGTGTCATTCACAATATAGTAATTTTTAAAATTGTTTGTATTATAAGGCGAACTAATTTTCATTAAGAATTATTGTTAAGTGTACCTACAAAGAAATATTATATAGCATGACTGCCGAAACATAAATTTCCTAAATAAATCATGCTAGTTGGGTTATGTATAGCTTAGTATTACCTTGTGGTACATAACGTATTCCCTACAAAACATACAGCCCTGCATAACGATTTCTCTTACAGAGTTCTTGATATATCAGGTTTACATTAAGAAGACTGCGAGCCAGAGACATAATATGCTAATGTTGTCTGTAGCTGAGCCATGAAGTAATGTAACTTGCGATATCCCGCCTTTTGTTGACACCTGCCACCCCAAAATTGCACGTAATGTGGCCTGAGAATCATTTCGGCACAACTTCAGACCTGTGCTGTAATTCGTTACATTTACAAACGCGATTTCGGAACTATTATATTTATATTGCACATGAATAATATGAAAAAATTAATTGCATGCACTTAATTAATTTTATTGTTTTGCGTATTACACATCCTCATTCTAAACAAAAGTAAAACAATGAGAGGAACACAAATGTAGCAATCATCCCTCATAACTCAAAAGCATCAGAAGTAAACTGTTGTTATTACATCGATGTAAGAATTGATAGAATTTTAACTAGCGACCCTGGGTTGAAATCCTTGTTGTGTTGTAACAATAATAATGATAGTAGTAATAATAATAATAATAATAATAATAATAATAATAATAATAATTGATTTATTCATATTTATGTGCTCGACAACAGCCATTGCCCAATAAAAGTCCAGCACAGTGATACAATTAATACAATAAAATGAACTATGGTACAAATTAAATAATTGAAATAAAAACAAATGAACATAGATTACAATGATTAATTTACAAGAATTATTAATACTATAATATTTTATGGAAAGGAGTTCATTCTTACAAGAGTATTACCGATTTGTATAGAAAGATTATGCAAATAATAACAGCAAAGACATTGCCATGTTCTAATACTTAATATACATTGAATAGATCGAAACCGCCTACATGTATGTTAGCATTTTTAATACATCTCGAGACTGGGGAGGAAGATTTAGAATTTCTAATATAGAAGAGTTTGTGATGTCTCATGTCCTTAAGACTGGCACTGATAAAGAAAGATTGACAATTAATGTCACCTTTATGGATCTTACATAGGAATAAGTAACCGATATCATGACTTCTACCATACAAGCTTCGACATTTAAAGTGCTCGCATTTTTTTATCATAGCTATATCCGGAGTTATTAGGCAGAAATCTGTACGAACATGATGAAATAAATTTCCTTTAATATTTTCCAGTTTTGCCGAATCAGAACTAGTAATAGAGTTCCAAACTACAGATGCATATTCGAGTTTAGATCGCACTAATGTATAGTACAGTATTGAAAGAGACTCAGGTGTTGAAAAAGAATAAGGAATTCACCGAATTATTCGTAACATTCTTACTGCATGATTATAAAATATTGTAAATTTTATTTCAACTCAACAACAATAATGTAATTTTATTATCTCAACAGTAGGATTTGCTCTCCACACAGTAACACAGTATTCGTCATTGCACTCCACAGACGACAATGACAATTTACTTGGAATATTGAGAACAACAATGAACTGAATTTTAACTAATATTTACAAAGCACTATTTACAAATCACAACTGTCAGTTCTGATGTTCACAGTTCTTCTAGCTCAGTCACTCGAGTTCACAGTATCTCGAACCACAGACCTTCAGAGACAGTCCACTGTACTCGAACTAAGGTCCCTCCAACTGCGGTCCACTGCACTCGAACTCAGGTCCCTCCAACTGCGGTCCACTGCACTCGAACTCAGGTCCCTCTAATGCTCACACAGTTACGGACGCACACTCAAGTCGAACTCCGGTACACAAGACTGGCTGGCTTGCTCTCTTCACTGGCTTACTGACTGAACTAATCATGAATGAATGAATCTGTCGTTCCTTCGCGTCCGTAATTTATAACCACAGCGACGTAACCGAGAAAGTTCGAATTCGCGATTTTTTCACTTCGACGGACTTCTCGGCCTCTCTAGGCAAGCAGAAGATGCGCGCGCAAACTCCCTCGCCATGTAGGCCCTTTCCCCTCTCTTCTCTCCGCCGCGCGCCGTCCCACAGTGCACCGTGGAGCCCGTGTCGACTCACGCGCGATCTGCTCTCTTGCGGGACGCTGGTCGTGAGTTCGAATCTCACGTCGCTGTCACAATATATAATTAATGTGGTTGTGAAACTTTAATTGTAGTCAGTTAATACACCGAGGCAAATAATAATAATAATAATAATAATAATAATTAATAATAAATACAAAGATTGTTAAACAGAAACATTTAAGTTGTGACATTAAAAATGTCTTGCATGACATTTTTTTACAATAAACAGAAATTTACAGTAGATAATGTTTTGTAATAATGAAAATTTATAGTAAAAAAAATAGAGATTAAAAAAATAAAATGAGAGAATTCAACTGTAGTTCGAATTGAAGTTCAAGTGTCGCCGTGAAACCTGCATATTGCTATCTAAAATGTGAAAAAATTTCCTTTATTGTTGTTGTTGAAAAGTATGGTAAGTATTTATAGTTTGAAGTATTTTCCGGTGTTCTCCCTCAAACCATTAAGAGCAAAATACTGGATAACTTGTGGTGCAGGACTCTATTCAACTCAGTAGTATCATCTTTAACTCTCTCAGACGCTAGAAATCTATAGCTGTAGATAAAGCGACGTAAAATACATAACAAACTATTTGTGAGAATTAACTTGAGTAGAATTGTATACTTATATCCTCGCATGACTTAGTAATTAGTAAGTATCATATATTTGTTTTGGATGTAGTTTTGTTTTTCGTTATTTCTTCGGCTTTAGTCTTTATTACTTGAATTAAGAGCACATTTTCGTCACAGCATTGGAATGCCTGCTTCCTGCGACAGAATTACAGAAGACGATGAGTACTCGGAGACAAGTGAGAAGACATACAAATGTGATGTTTGTGGAAAGTGCTTCTTAAACTCGGGAACGCTCAAAAGCCATGCTATTCTGCACAATCAGAAACGTTCTAAATCGAATGATCTGCAAAAGGATTCACGTGTACATATGAGCCAGAAACCATTCGATTGTAATAAGTCTGGTAAGAAATTATCGGTGTCCGGTAGTCTTAAAAAGCTGCCTCGCGCATACACAGGAAAGAAAGCATTGTGTTGTGATATATGTGGACAGAAATTTTCGGAAACTAATGCTTTAAAGAAGCATGCACTTTTGCACACATGGGAGAAGCCATTCAGTTGCGATATATGTGGAAATAAATATTCGCAATCTGGTGCACTTAAGAGGCATGCATTGGTACACACAGGGGAGAAGCCATTCAGTTGTGATAAATGTGGAAAGAAATTTTCGCGACTTAGTTACCTTAAAAAGCACGATCTCACGCATACAGGGCAGAAGCCATTCAGTTGTGATATATGTGGAAAGAAATTTTCCGCATCTGATAATCTTAAAAACCACGCTCTTGTGCACACAGGGGAGAAGGCATTCAGGTGTGATATATGTGGAAAGAAATTCTGGCAATCTGGTTCGCTTAAGAAGCACTCACTGGTACACACAGGGGAGAAGTCATTCAATTGTGATATATGTGGTAAGATATTTTCCCAAATTGGTCATCTTAAAGATCACGCACTCATACACACAGGGGAGAAGCCATTCAGTTGTGATACATGTGGAAATAAATTTTCCCGATTTAGTAATCTTAAAAAGCACCAACTCATACATACAGGGGAGAAGCCATTCAGTTGTGATGTGTGTGGAAAAAATTTTTTGCAAAGCCGTAATCTGAAAAGACATGTAGTCGTACACACAAGGGAGAAGGCACTCAGTTGCGATATATGTGGAAAGAAATTTTCGCAATCTGGTCGTTTAAAAAGGCATTCACTGTTGCACACATAGTAGAAGCCATTCACATGTAATATATGTGGAACGAAATTTTCGGAATCTGGTATCTAAAAATTCCTTCGTTTTTATGCACAATATTGAACATACATTTGTGATATATGAGAATAGAAATTTCGGAGTGTGGTAATTTAAAAAGCATGCAATGTTACATTAAAGGGGGAATGAATCAAATGTATTATATGCATTTTCGATATCTATTCACCAGAAAGATCATGAAGGCTATACCTTTATCCAAAACATGACGGCTTCTCCCCTGTTCTGTCTTCATTGCTTAGGTGCGTGGGACAAATATAATATGGCAAAGACTTGAAAATGGGGCAACTGAGCACGTTCCTACAGCTAAGTGGTCAATGGTGTGAGGGAAGGCCGTCATGTTTTGGAGAAACAAAATACATAATGGAGAAAGCATTTAGTTGCCATACGTATGAAAAGTTTTCGAAATCCAATAATTTGAAGGGATATGGAGAAGTACACACGCAACAAACTATTCCGTTTTGATACCCTATATGTGGAAAAAAGTTGTGCAATCTATTGATCATTAAAATTGTGATCGTACACACAGACTTATGACATAAAATTGCTTTGTTTGTGAGATACAAATTTTTGGGGTTCAGGAAGTCTGATATTTTAAAGAAGCACTCACACGGTTAAGAAGTCAATCAAGATCGTAATATGTGAGAAGGCCAACGCTCAATATGTTAGATTAAAATTGATGCTCGTGTACACACCCGTGATAAGTCATAGGAGAAGTATTTTCTGACTTTGAAAATCTAAAATGGCATGCAGTGTTCACAGAAGAAAATGATATATCATGGTTAGTGAATCGTAAAAAGAAAGCAAGCCGAATCAGGTGAGAAGGTGATGTGTTCGGCAACCATTTTTCTCGTTTGGAATGTGTAAAGCTGGGTCAACACTATATAACGAAACAAGTTTTATAACAAACTTTGTATGCAACATATTTCTTTAACTTGCTATATGTTATATTTGTGTTGGTATCAAAATAACATTCTTATAACAAATTATATAACTCGATAAATGATATAAATGTCACGTTTGAAAATGGCGTCGAGCGCAGATGATGTAATTCTTGCTGCTGCTGTTTGTGTGATTCTGGCAGGAAGTAGTAGGCCTTGTAATTGAAAATGTTGGGTGCGACCATCTTTATAAGCTATAAAACAATAAAGTAGAAGTAACCTTTTAGCAGATGTTAAGAGAGATGCTAGTGATTCCTTGGCAGAAGAACTTGGATGTGATGGAAGTTTCAAGAACTTTGCCAGAACGATCAGTTCTGATTTTGAATATCTTATGAACGTGATCGGACATAAGATAAGTAAGAAAGACACTTCATTTCGAGTTGCAATACTGGCGATAGAAACGGTTACTTTAAGATTCCTTCCAAGTGGAGATTCCTACAAAATTTCAAGCTATTTGTTCAAATTCTCCAAGCGGAGCATATCCAAGATTCTGCCATTGTATGTGAAGCTATCACAGACTCATTTTGTCTCTTAAAAAACAAGAGCGTCTTGAAGTACACCCATTTTGATTTGTAGTGAGCGCTTGCTCCATATCCACATTTCCCTTTCTTTAATTCTATCTGGAACTGACCAATAAGAATTCTCATTTTCTTTTCAACCTCTTGCACATCCATTTTCATATTAACACCCAATTTAGCCCATGTGTCATGCTTTTTATTTGCCTTTGTAGTCCATATCAGTCGCGGATACCATAATACCCGTTTTTCTCTTTACAGCTCAATTAATTCATAAGTTGCAGTCTTGTCCCACTACATTATGCCAAGTTGGCTTCGGGACACAGATGAATAATTACGCCAAGCACACAGGGAATGCATACAAGATAATACGCAATAATGCAAAACACATGACGTGATGATTCCAGCGAGACTCAGCTCGTACCTTTTTGTGCAGCAGGTGTGTTTTATAACAAGTTACAGGATGCGCAAACATGTTCTATAACGATGTTTTGTAACATCATTTGATCTTTACCGACACCCGATGGATAACATATAACTTGCTATATAACACAAAAAACTCATGTTATATAACATTTTCTTCCTTTTTCTGCAACAAGTTATATAACTTTGTTATATAACGTGTTTTGTTATATAGTGTGGACCCAGCTTAAGGAATCATGAGCACGTACACACAAGTGAGAGGTTTAGTTGTAATGGCTGTGGGATACGGTTTTCCTTTTCACGACACCTTAAATAGTAATTTGCACACAAGAGCGGTATGTTGAAATTTTCATGTTCGAGGAAAAGTTTGAAAAAGCGAAACGTAGTTGAGCTTTTTTAATTTCCGAGAATTGAAAGAAAACATACCGCTCGTGTGTCGTACACTATTTTGTGCGAAGATCGTTTATTACATACCTGAAAGAGGAATTTCTAATTAGTTGCAATGAAATCTCCATCTTGGTTTCTGTTCAATGACGGCAAATTTGTAAAACAAAAATATGTATCTTCAACATTGTACCTTTTAAATTTTTTCTGTGTTTATTATACTCCAGCAAGCCGTGATATACGTCTGTCTTCCCCTCCCCCCCGCCCAGTTCATAAATGCGAACTTAAAACAAACGGTAAGGTAATGTAATGATTTATTTTTCATTTTAATATTTTAACAATATTATTTATATAACATATTGCAGTAATAACATGGGCATCTGGAATCTTGTTGATTTTTTCACGGCTTCCTTAATGTTACTTGCATCACGAATGCAGTAACTTTAGTGGAGTTGTAGAGTATACTTAATTTTTGCAAATATTTAAAAACAATAATTAACAGTGCAATTTAGGTGAAATTGCAGTGGTAAGTTTCTAATTTATAATTATTACTATATTGAACGTCTCAAAAAATAATATGTTAAAGGCCTAAAGCAGTAAAATCAATATGTCACATAAGCGGTAAGAAGAGGGAAATTGTTATGTGTGTTAGGTTGGGAATAC
Organism: Periplaneta americana; assembly: GCA_025594305.2. Classification (NCBI taxonomy): domain Eukaryota; kingdom Metazoa; phylum Arthropoda; class Insecta; order Blattodea; family Blattidae; genus Periplaneta; species Periplaneta americana. The sequence continues at coordinate 15,909,821 of JAJSOF020000041.1, forward strand.
TGAATGTGGAATTTTAGACTTACCGCGGATTGGTTTTGTGCGGAAACCAAGGAAATACGCACGATCTCCTACAAAACCATTTTGCGGGTGCATGTATGATAAAAAAAAGTGTCAAAAAGGTGATGGAAGAAGTATGTAGTAACAATCGTAGTGAATATACTGGGGAATTAGTAGAATCAGCAAAAGTATCGAAAAACCAAGGATCAGTTTTGCTGTATAATGAGCGTTGGAGATGTCTGGTGCCAGACTATGAAAGTTGTAAACAAAGGTACTAATTTTAGGCTACACACAAGAGCAAAAGTGAATGTATACTTTCAAAAGAGATAGAAAGGGTAGGGCTAAGTAGTAAAAATAATTTGAAGAAATGTAGTATTATCTTTATAAAGTGTGGAGATTTCTAGCTCGTGAGTTGGTTTTGTAAGCTTATAATTTCGTAAAAACAATATTAAAAAATTGGTAAGAATTTGTAATTGTAAGTACTAAAACAAAGTCGTTACTATGGTTTGGTTCAGGAATTGAATTGCAGCTGATGAATTTTGTGTTGTTGATGAAAAATATATTTCCATTGAAAAGGAAAATTGTATTAGAACAAAGACGTATATTTAGGATTCGGTAATTTCAAAGATAAGGTAAATATAATATTAAAGGAATGTGCCATTCTATTGGCTAGACAATCTACAAGAGTTCCATTGCCTATTAGGAAGATATTCTGAGAAAAACTATGTGATTTAGAAAATATAAAAGAATAGAAAATGTTAACGATCCGTCAGATTGACTTAGCAGCTTCGTAAATGTAGAAAAACCTGATAAATCACTGTCATATTGGTACCTCTATCATGTTAGTGTGAGGTTTGTTCTCCTATTAAGTCATTAGCATTTACTATTCCTACAATAGCTTCCTTCCCTTACTGTATTTTTTTTTTATTTTATTGGGTTATTTTACGACGCTGGATCAATATCTAGGTTATTTAGCATCTGAATGATATGAAGGTGATAATGCTGGTGAAATGAGTCCGGGGTTCAACACCGAAAGTTACCCAGCATTTGCTCGTATTTGGTTGAGGGAAAACCCGGGAAAAAACCTCAACCAGGCAGCTTGTCCCGACCGGGATTCGAACCCGGGCCACCTGGTTTTGCAGCCAGACGCGCTGACCGTTACTCCACAGGTGTGGACCCCTTACTGTATTACATTGCGAATCTAAATACATAATCAACACTGCCAATTGCTCATATATACTTTCGTAAGATGTCTCATCACTAGAGACGAGATTTCCGTGCAAATGCATGTTTTTATAGGAACATAGGACATAGCTCAAACTTAGTACTTACCCATTTCATTACTTTCCGGTTCCAAATATGTGTACTTTTCCCGTGCATATTTGCATGTTTTGGGGATAAAAATATGCATAATGCATACTTAAGCACTTAACTTAATCATACATATAATATAAATTATATTAATTTTAAATGGATGTTTTAATGGTTTTGATTGGACATCTCAGTTTCTCGATTTTTATGTCCCTTACTTTAGCTAAAGGAATCACGATTGAAGAAGGAAAAGTTAAAAAAAAAACAAACAAACTAAATAACAGAAAAAGTTTCATTCAAGTTTGCATCCATAACTTCTTGTGATATAGAGAGGTCATTCTCTGCCTCCAAAAACATACTGACTGAGAAACGCTGGAAATTCACAGAAAGCAATTTAGAAATGTTGTTTGCTAATTGTGCAAAAAATTGAAGTGGAGTGAAATAAGAAATTTGGAACAAATAAGAAAAAGCATATTTTAATGTATTTCTCGCTTGATGGTGCATGTTTCATAATTTTATAGTGCATGAATACATGCATATTTTGGGATTTTATAGTACATGAAATTCTCATCTCTATTCACCATCTGTTATTGTAAAACAGTGACACTTTTTACATGGTCTACAATTTTATGAAGTATTAACCACAGTCTAGTATATACAGTCGCGAAGCTCAATACGTAGTAAATATGCAAACATTAGACAGTTGCTCACCACTAGGATCGCTAATATCGCCTCATTACAGACAATGCAAAATAGAACCGTCACAGTCAATTGTTTCTAGCACCCTCAAAACTCAAGCTTTGTGACTGTATTTAGTAAACTGTGGTATTAACCCTATACAACATTCATTTGCCGATATATCATTTTCAGTGGTTTTGCTGATCAAGATTTAGGAGCAGTTTATAAATGTTCGATACATAAGCAGGTGCGAAAATTTTTTCTGTTTCAGATACCGCGCTTGAATCAAGTAGGATTTTTCAGTTATTCCTATTACTTTCTTCAAACGACAGTCGACTTCCTGGACGGTTATAATTTCTGATTTTCCTTCCATTGTTTCCTTGAAACTATTAGCTATGAGATGAGTCATTTTGTTATACTCAAGTGCAGAATGATGCCTGAACCCCTGTATTACATTTTCGTACCAATTGAATGGTTCTAGTGAGAGCTCCCGGATTTTGGTCACCATGTCACAATGAAAAACCATGTATGTACTGTTCACTATAAATTGAAAATGCATTGTGATGGCCTGAGTTTGTTTCGTAGGGAGAGGCGGAATAATACTGTAACTCTGATCACGAATCGAATTGTACACCAACGCATAGATAAGCAAAACTCTAAGCGCCACCTCACTCCAGCTATACTCCATTGCACTCTTAACTTCACTTCATTCGTAAGTTGTCTCAGATCCTAAGCCTGATAATAAGCTACATCTCTCTCATGTTTCCATTTCTTTTATTTGGGTTGCTAATGAGTTGCATATTCCTATTTTATAACTGCCACTCACGTGAATAATTATCAATAATTATAAGTTAAATTGTTCATGTCTATATATGTAAAGAAGGTGCTCTAATGAGTATTTTTGTTCTGTATACTTTCCCATGAGTCGTAGGAAATAAACAAAAATAAAGACCCTATTGTAACATTAATAAAATAAATAGCTATATAGACCTTATTCTAATATTTTTGGAAGAGCATGAGATTTACGAACTTCCGTGGAATATACGGCACGAGAAATATTTCAATAATAATAATAATAAATTATAATTTTTAATATTATTATTATTATTATAAAATATTATAATAAATAAATATAATAAATTATTATTATTATTATTATTATTATTATTATTATTATTATTACTATTATTATTATTATTATTATTATTATTATTCTTTGTGTATTGTTTGGCTATTAGCAGCCCTAGCATTTTACATGGTATTCCAATAATACAGAATAAAATAGAATTAAGTTATTTTGTAGCGTTATGTGTATTTATCTTGATAGTTAATAGACAAGAAATTTGTATTATTATACATAGCATTCCAGTAATGTTTAAGGATTAAAGAATAAAATTATAATCAAACCAGAATGAGTTGTTTTTATTGCACACTTTTCCTCCACAAAAATTGGTTATTATATTTACAATTACAATAATCTAAACAACATCGTTTTCTAATTTATTTAGGTAACTTTCTTTTTGCCTATATTCTGTCTGAGCTAAGCGGATGTCAAATAGTTGCCAAAAATACAACGTAATTTTTAACATGTAACAGAAGTCACACTTGAGTTTAAATAGTAAGAGGGCAAGTTTCTTTAAATATGGTTTCAGTATATTTTGTCATTGGATACGAAAGTTTTAACAGGATATTTCGACATTATCCTTTTTCGAAGTTCTCGTAAGATTTTCTCATTAATTTACGTGCAGTTAACGAGTGCGGTATAGTGAAAAATGATGGCGTCTGAGCGCAAGGTTAAATTTGAACAGCAAGAAGAGCATCGCCGAGCTATGATTTCTATAAAACGTCTTTGAGGATTTCACTGTATTTTTCAATTGGTTTCCGTGGTCACGGCAAACTTGTTCGTAGTGGAAACCGTTCATACCGTGGAATCATAATGAACGCCGAGTGAGGTTTTCGCTAATAAATTTGTCGTTCATTTTCAATTCAATACTTTATAGCGGTAAGTCTGTATTTATGCATATTGCCACTTTTTCTTTTCCGTGTAATTATTATTAGAGTGTTAATAATTATTTATCCACTTTTTTTCTCTTATTGTGCGGTTATGGCATTCATTAATTTTACTTTTGTGCTGCTTTTTAAGGAGTGATTCCATGAATATGTCAATTCTAGTGGTAAAAATTGAAATTATAGTGGGGTTGTTTGTTATAAACTTCAGAACACGTATTGCATACGTTCCCTCTTCAAAATTCCAACCTTGTGCACACAAAATAAATTATTGGCACTGAAAAGTGCCTTTTCGTAAATATAATGATGCGCATTCGACAAACGCAGACTAATCTCCTCTTTTTAGTATTTTAAGACATAATTTGGTAGGTGCAATCTGTGTTGTAAAATTTTCCCATGTACATATCATAAATCAAAAGTTGCGGAATTAAATATCGTATTGAAATCGTAGTGCAAGCGGCACTTTTCAAAGTGAGATATCACTGGGTAAATATTTCATTTTTATACAATTTATTTTTTCAATGTCACACTTTGGTACTTTCTCAACATAAAGGATGGTGCAGTGTAATTTTACGTACGAGTTAAGTCATCTATCTTGTAATCTTGTCATCTTGTAATTATTCTCTGAAGGTCTAGTCAGTACGTAACGCTCAACGTGTAAATACTTTCGTAAACAGCATAATAAGCAATGGAATAAATATTCATTTCAGATTCAAAAGCGGCATTATAGTACAAGCAAACAAGTATTTAACCAACCATTATTCTCTAAAATAAGTTTTTCTGCGTACAATTGCCATGACAAAAATGTCTGTACGTAACGACGTTTTCCTCTGACTTTACTGCTTGGTTAGTTATACGCAAGACGTTTCTGAAGGTGAATGTGCATGCAGTTGCTGTTAAAGCTAAGTCTATATCAGTCTATTAAACAAGATTTGTTTCTGTAATGGGAAAATCATCAGCACAAAGACAACATGAATTTAGGCAACGGATAAAGAAACGGACCGATATGAAGAATGGAAAGAAAAGAGAGAGTCACAATTAGGAAGAAAAGACCTGCACTCAGAAATGCTAGAAGTGAAGAGGACAACTTAAAGCAAAGAATAGAGAGCATAAGCGAGCTCAGAGGTTGAGAGACAAATTGAGAAGGGTTATGGAAAATGCAGAAAACGAGTTGAAGCACTGCCTAAATTTCCAAATAAACGAAAAGAACTCATTGCTAATTTAGAACGAAAGGAAGGCAGCAATCACAAACATTTAAATGTTCTCGAGAAAATGTTGATAATAATGAAGCCATTACACAAATTAGCTTCTGAAAACTATACCGGCAAGGAACAAGACGAGATACAGGCTGCCCATTGGAACAATCGTCAGATCTCAATTTTTAAAGTTGTTGCTTTATTTAAAAGGTAGTGTGATAGTGAGAGCCAAAAATAGTGCTTTCCTCTTGTTTCTGATTATGTGGCCCATGATAAGTATGCTGTTGACATTTGGATAAGAACAATTTTTTTATTCAGAAATGATTCAAATTCTTTCCAACCTAAAACAAGTCAGAATTTTTTTCTGATGGGGCTGCTAGCCTTTTCAAGCAGAAGTTTACTTTGAGCCATATGACGTACTTCTTCGAAAATTTTTGGATTTCGTGTAGAATGGCACTTCTTTGAATCGTATCACGGGAAAGGGGCAATAGATGCTATTGGAGGGCATGTAAAAAGATAGTGTGGTTAACTGCAAATTCTGGAAATACAATACAACATTTTAAATTATTTGTCCACGTTGTGAGGAAGAAAAGCGAGTACCTTAATATCCAGGGAGTGTTTCAAACAGATATAGAAGCTGCAAAAACGTTTCTGGACAAAATGAAGGTACGCATTTCACCTATACGAAGAATTCAGAAAATTCATTACGTAAAAGTGTTAGTTTTAAACACAATAGAATACAAATTTAACAGGTTAACGTAAAAAATTACGTGTGAATGTGATATGTATCTTATTTTTTGATGAGCTTCCTACTTAATGGATTTCTGCAGTATATAATGGTGTAATGGTGTGTTTGTGTGTATGTGTTTTGTTTAATCTCGGTGACAGACTGAAGGACAAAATGTAATTAAATTACAGGTGAAGGCAGCATTGCCGAATGAATTTCTGTGACTTGCTTGGACGTGTTATGAGTGTTTAAAAGTCTGAAGCGCAACAAATTGGAGAGGAAAAACACCTGATTGTGAGTTGTGGTTCCCATGGGCACAATTTTCATGAACATTTACTATGCATTAGTTCTTCAAAATGTATAATATTTACAATTATTTCTGGGTTACATTTCATGAGTAGCATATTGAATAATATATATTTTGTTAAATATATTATAGTTCTACTGGGCATTTGCACTTAGGTATTACTCTATTTCTTTAGGAACATAGCAAAATAATAGCTACCAGTATAAAATTCAGATTTGTCAGTACATAAAGATAATATGTCAGTACGTAACTCGCTACTTTTTTCACCATAACTCATTTAATATTAATAAGTGAATTTGATTTTTTGCACATGCAAACTAAAACTTTCTTCTCCAACTGGTTTTTTGAAAATAATTTTCGTGCTGAACTTTTAGAGAAATTGAAAAAATAACATGGTTAACTATAGAACAGTTTTGATTTATGTTAGTAAGTAACGAAAAATACTACATTCAATATAGGACACAAATTTTGTTTCTGAAATCCATTTTCTAAAATTACATAATCTCCAATAGTTTATTTTTAAAACCATGTGGTCAAATTTAATTTATTAAATGTATCGAATATTTTAAACAAAATTTTTTTACGCAAAATGTATTCTAAATCTCAGTACGTAACGCAAGGAATCTATCTAAGATGGCTGTGTTACTTATTGCTTTCACTGCTTGAGGCAGTTTGAGGAATGAAAATTTAAAGTTTGTATAATATATTATATCGTGAAACTTCGGTATCTCCGCACACTTTGTAATTCCTAGGCTTCGTATCATTTAAAAATCCTCTCAACTAACCCACTAACTTTGTTACATACTTCGACTTAATGTTACCACAGTCTAGTATATACAGTCATGAAGCTTGAGTTGATGTGGGTACTAGAAACATTAGACTGTGCAGGTACTAATTCGCATTGTCTGTGATGAAGCGATATCAGCGATCCTAGTGGTTAGCAACTATCTATGGATGCATATGTCCTACGTATTGAGCTTCGTGACTGCATATACTAGGGTGTGATGTTACTTAACCTCCAATCATTTAACACGTCTAACCCATAGAGAAAGTTAAATCGGACCCTCAGTCCCGTGTGGTGTGGGACGATATCGAAGATTGTCCCCATACAGTTAATAGGATTTACTTTCAAAAAGTAATGTGGCTTTTATGTAAGCTAAGTACACAAAATGTAATCAACAGAATATTATGATTTTCGTGGTTCAAGTAATGTACGAGTACCAGTAAAATGGCCGCTAACAATGGCTCCATTGTTCACACCTTTTCAGTGCCATCTATGTGTCAGGCCACGAACCTTTCAAACGCATCTCGTATTGTAACCACTGAGCATAAGTCTCTTTCAGAAGCTTGCATTCTGCAGATATGTCAAAACTTATATGTCTGTTACAGTTGCGATGGATGTAATCAAGAAGGAACCTGAGGTGGACCCTTTGGCTATAGAGTGGTGTGATGACACTGATACAGTTGAAAAGAAGCACTTATCAGAGGTAAATTGAGAGTCACTAGTTGTAATTTCTATTGTATTATATTGTATTGTATATATTAACATTTCATGGTATTCGTACATTGCTTCACAGATAGAATATGTGACAATAAAATCAAACTAGACTAGGCTTTTCATACAAATTATTTCACTAGTGACACTCCAGTTGGTACACGTGAAGTCGTTGACATCAGGGTTAATAATACAGTGAACAGACTTTAGAAACAGTCCAGTGGTTTTTGGTGAGGGACTTATGTTATATGACATAATTATTATGTCCTGTGTTTTGCAGGATGGAAATCTATTAGATCTGCATGTGACCGAAATAAAGACGGAATATATGGATCAGAGCTATGCTCCGAAATCGGAGATCACGTTTGAGGAATCACCTGTGCCAATTGACTTTCCTGTCGTGAAAATTGAAGCCAAGGTGAGTGCAATTTATGAAGTGTTTTGGTCGGTATTTCCCTCTGCATTACTTGCATTACACACTTGGAGAGATCTCGCTAGCGAGAAATGTGTTACGAAAAACTTCAACGGTTGATAACATGGATTGAAATGGACTTCCAGACACTGGAAGAGTTTCTCGTTCAAGGCGAAAACCTCGAGCGAGTTTCCCGCTGAAATCGGTAGCCCAGCGAATTTTCTTGACACATTGACATTTGACACTTATACTTTTTATGACGATTGAATGTAGAAAAAGACGAAGAAGTAATATCACAAGTGGCGATGAATTGTATTGTTTTTAACTTTTTATTGACAATGAGGAAAGATGACTGATATTATAACTGCAGTCAGAAACTCTTCAAACTTGTACAATGTCACCCATAGGCCTATTTATATGATACACGAGATGAAAACTGTAAAAAAAAACAAAACTGAAAGAAGAAATCGGGAGACAAATATGAGATGATCTGAATATAAATAGGGCTATATTTTATTTTGATGAGATTTAGTAGTATTAATTATAATTTATAACATTTGAAATAATGTACACTATCTGTACCTCTGTCTTATAAATTTACCTAATTTTTATCAGAACATAGTAATGAATACTCTATCATATCATGAATGGCAAAAAGCTTAGGTCTATTCAACCTCAAATAAAGCCTAAACGTATCATCATCCAAATAGAAATCATTGACCGAATCACACCCTTTTCTTCATGGGATATAATGTGATTTCTAGATATTTCTGGCTTTAATTTTAGGCCTACTATTTCTTTTTATTAACAAAATAATGTGTTCATATAACTCCTTTTCCTCATCATCTGAATATCCTGATTCAGCGTAGTAGTGTTCGTATATAATTTGTAAAGTACGGCAATATACTTACATGTTATATATTTAAGTACGACAATATACGTAAATACATAACCTATAATATTTCCCTCAATGAGTGATTACTCAGAAAAATGCTTTCTGCATGAAGGCAGTGCATAGATGATCATAGCGAGGTGTGATCTGTGATAGCGAGAACTCACCATGTGTGTGGAGGAAGGCTCTTCGCTCTTTCTCGCAACACATTTCTCGCTAGCGAGATCTCTTCAAGTTTGTAACGGGCCTTACTGACTAATGAGGCTTCTAGATTAATTTCAACAGGGGAAACGATAGTAGCTCTCATGCTGTCCAATTCTTCGTCGTGTTGTCCTTCTTGAATATTTTTCCATCTAATTTTTCTTCTACTAAATGTGATAACGGACGTTCACTGAATCATATCTGTTTTGAATTTTTCAGTCACTACTGGCAATACTGTCGGTATCTGTTTCTAATTTAATTGACAGCCCAGTATGGAGTGGGGTCAATCTCAATTACTTTGGTGGTTGGTGAGTAAACTTGTGGTTTTTGGCTGGTGTAGGAAATACAGTTAATTAGGTTTCTTGTCATTTTTCTTCTTAAATTCTTTTGGTAGCTGAAGTCCACGTGATTGTTGTCTATTTCTTGGGATATCAGTTCTTTGCTAATACGCATGAACGTCACAATTCAGGGTGACTGCTACAGAATATTGATGGGGTGTGATTTAAACACTTGTGAATTTGTCGCCGTGATAGATTTGTCACTGGATCCAACTGTGAATACAGTTCCAAAATCATAGCTCTGACAAGCAAACGTTCTGTTGGGGGCAGAGAAAAAAGTTAAATTTTTTCTTCCACCATGTTAATAATATCAAAAGAAGTGCTTATACAAATTTTGGCCGCTCGACCGCAATTACGAGGCCGTCCAGAAAGTGATTTTCCCTGGGGCCGTTTATAGAAAAAGCATAATTACATAGAAATATTTATTGAAACAGATACAGCAATTGTTGCGCTATTTGTCAACATATCCCGCACTGGAATTGAGACATTTGTCATACCACAGGATCAATTTTTGTGTTGTAGAAGTCAGCCGCCTCACATCGGAACCAGCATTTGACTGCGTCTGCACCTCTCTCTGTCGATCCCATGATATGAGAAATGTCTCAATTCCGATGGAAAGTGTGTTGAAAAATAGCTCAACAATTGCTGTGTCCGTTCCAATAAATTTGTCCAATGCAAGTGTGTTTTTTTTTTTTTTTTCTGTTAGCGGCCCCTGGCAAACTTATTTTTTTACGGCCCTTGTAATTGCGGTCGAGTGGCCAAAATTTGTATAAGCACTTCTTTAGACATTATTAACATGGTGGAAGAAAAAATTTTAACTTTTTTACCTGCCCCCATCAGAACGTTTGCTTGTGAGATATTGCCATCTCTGCCCGATATTAGACTCACAGTAGTGGCGACTGATGTTCGTATATGTGACAGCTTCAGACTCCAGTCAACTGCAAGTCAGAAGGTTAAGTTGAAAGTCAACATTATCGAGATTTAATTAATATTCGGCGAACTGAAAAGGTTAACATCGGCAACTCTTTGATAGTAAAGCAGTGTAGTCGCTATATTCTTCTGTGAATGATTCAATTAATCATTCGCAAATATTCTGGGAAGAATATACACGCCCACACGTCGCGATGACAGTTCAGAGCGTGTTTTATTTTCAGTATGCACGCTGCGCTAATCAATGGTGATATAACATGGCACTGGCATATCAATTCAATTCGCTGAATAGTGATAAACATATAGATCTTTCGGCTCATGAAAAACAGAGCATTCCTCGTGGTTTGTTCAGGAATAAGTAGATGGCAGTAATATTGAGTTCTAGATGACTTGGAAATCTACAGAAAGGAAACAAAGCCCCACAATCGCCGAACACAGAAATCACATATTAACAAAATCGCAAATTGAGCATCACACAGATTTTTACTAAGCTTTCACAGTTCGAAGCTGTGACAACAAAACCACAGTCTAGTATATACAGTCACGAAGCTTGGGATGATCTTTTGCATTTCTCGTGATAGTTGCTAGCTGCTTGGAGTGCTGTGAGTACTAGGAAGAATAGACTGTGCCACTGCAATCATGATCTAATGCAGGTCTTAAGGCAGACCATGTAACTCAAACCCGATCATGAAGGGTTGAATTCTAAGACTTGGAAATCAGCAGACAGGAAGCGAAGTCCCACAATCTCCAAGAATCATCATATTGTGTCTTTATGTTTTTAAAATTCATTTTCATTTTTCGGCGACAGTGTTTGACTTTTTACTGGGTTTATTAGTATTTAAAGTCAAGTGTACAAGATATAAAGTGCCATGCATGAATTCTTCTTCTATTTACTGTGCTATCCCATTGTTTCACATAATCTTGGCTTAAAAATCGATAATGTGTTAAATTGGAAAATTCATATTAAAAAATTACCCCAAACTAAATTCAGCTTGTTTTGCTATTAAATCTATGCAAAAGATAGTAAATATCAATAACTTAAAAACAATATACTTTGCATACTTCCACTCGGTAATGAGTTTTGGAATAATATTCTGGGGAAATTCCACAGATAGTAACAATATAGCCGAAATTATTGATCTTACGATCAGATTTGAAATCTCAGCCACTCAACCATCTGAAGTGAACGAAGAGAAAAAAGAATATCTACGAGCCCACGATTCAGTACCTATCAGCGAAATACAACATTGAAAAAAATCACAGTTACCGGTCTCTTCGTTGGAGCGAGAAGCACCATTCCGAAAGCCTTTGTAAAGTGGAGGGAAAAATACAAGCTGACAAGAGATCTTCAAGATGCCATCGTCACCACCATTTTAAAATTTTCTGTAGCGACATTTCGTCAGCATCTTTATGGTGTACATTCAATATAAATTATACTTGGTTCTATTTTTTTTCTTATGTCTTAATCACTTTTGTCTGAAACCTGATTATATAATTTTTCATTTAAAATTTTTATTGTGAGCTATTCTGTGTCGCAGGGCAAACCCAAAATATTGGGTCAGACCAATAAATTAATATTTAGTAAATTGTCTATTACAAAAAAGAGTAATTAGAATAATAGTAGGTGCCACATCTAGGGAATCGTATAGGACTATTTTAAAAAAAACTAGAAATAATGCCCATGGCTTGTCAGTATATCTTTTCATTAATAATCATCCTCGTAGGCCTATGTAATCGTGAAAACATTGTAACTAATTCAACAGTTCATAGCATAAATCCACGTCAAAAAAATGACTTTCATACTCCATTGGCAAGTCTGTCGTGCTAACAAAAAGGAGTGCGTTATATGGCAGTAAAAATTTTTGAATAGCCTCCCTATCCATATAAAAAATGAAACTCAAAACATAAAATTATTTAGGGCCAAATTAAAGAAGTACCTAATTTCTCACGCCTTCTATTCTGTAGGTGAAGTCATGACATTCAATAACACTTCATGAAATTGATACTAAAGCTATGTGTTGTACTAGTAGACTATATTGTATATCTCGTCTGTATATATTTGATCTAGACTGTGACTATAAATTAAGACTTTATAATGGTATTAAGTTTTTTTACTTGTTCCATATTCTAGCCATGCAGCAATGTATGAATACCATGGAATGTTAATAAATACAATACAATCGTTTCAGGAGGAGACACCTGAGATAAATAAAGTGGAGGACCAGATCAGACTTGAGGTAACAGCACAAGAGGATGAAATCTTAAGTGACAGGTGAGTGAAGTGCGTGAGGCTTTATTACGTTGTTGGTTACACTGCTTTGTTCAAAGAATAATGACGAAGGATAGAAATTTTTGATTAATTTCAATTTTATTGTTATTCAAATGCATTCCTCAATTTTAATGGGCATGTCTACTTTGAGTCTCTGTATGTATTTATGTATATGTTTGTTTTCCACTTATCCTCTCGTCCGTTTATCTGCCTAGGTATATGTTTATGTGTCTATGTGTCCATCCTTCTACCTGTGCATCCATTCATTCTTACATCCATTCAGGCATGCAGCCATAAACATCCACGTATGAAAGCAATTTTTGAAGATATTAACTTCTTTGTTGAGGATTCGCTCTCGTTTTCCCATTTGCAGTCTCGAAACCTTAAGAATAGATCGGAATAATACGGGGACATCATTTTATTTTTACTAACATTTTTAATATTAACCTGGCTATATCTTTAGATTAAAGGTCTAGAACCGGAAACATCATTTGCTCCTCTGCTCCCCCTTCCAAGACTGGAGTTCGATGATACTGCCGTAAAATACAAATCACTTTCCTAGGTATAGGAGGGAAGAAAAATAGTTCATCCTTTTATGTAAACTAGGAAATATCGCAATTTTGAGTTTCATAATTTTCATTAGGATTTTGTTTAATCAAAATACAGTACTGTATTAACATTTAGTGTTTTTACTCGCGAATTGAACTATCCATTCGGACGTATTAATTATGCAGTGTATATTATACTGTCACAGCACATTAGCGTACAATATAGAGAATGAAGTTAAATTAAAAAATAATCATAATACGGATATTTACACACATTTTTGAAAATATTGGCTGTTCATTTCGATAGAGGCTTCAGTTCTTTTGTGCATATTATCGCACTATAGACTATTGTACGTAATTCCAATTACCAGTTTCGTCCATCGTATGAGTAACTAATGTTGAAATAATTCTATACCTACTCTATAAAAGAGTGCCTTACGTACTGTAAATTTAATCTTCACTTCTGCCCGACCTGAAAAGATAAAATTACTCAGAAATGCTATCTACTGCCCGTTCAAGTGGTTTTGTGACAGGGTCGTAGAAAGGGGGGGAAATCACGTGACAGTTAATTACTTAACGAGGCCCTTTTATTTAAGTTATTTTAAACCGTTATATAATATTACGTAGACATCCAATTCGTAACAGAAATTAATGTTTTCAGAAAAGAGCTAAGACAGCCCAGCTATTAGACTTTACAGAGGGGCGAACAGAAGCAGATGGGGGAAACCGGGATGCGACGTAGGCAAACGGACGACAGCACCTGTGCGAAAATATGATTCAATATTGAAAGCTCTTTCGTCACTGGAAAACGCGAACATTTTTCTTGAACGTACTATACTCACTAACTCATTACTGCATACGCGGTCTTGGTTCTGTGTGGACAACGGTTGGAAGTTTACTAGTAGAGTGGGTGGGAGTGAAGTACATTAAAAAACTCAGGTACAAAAAAAATTGAAGTAAAAATAAAATGATGTGTCTGTATAATCTCTTCATATTTTGACTTGAATGTTTTGTTATTTTTTTTTTTGTCATTATATAATGACTCATTTAATGGAGCAATTGAAACTTGTCAACTATAATCTTTTCGCTGTAAAACAATCCTAATGTAAACAATAGCACGTGACTGATGTGAGGCTTCATTGGCCATTGTTTGGCGCCATAGATTCTCAGTACGTGTTCCCGCCTACTGTTGTACATTCTGTTTCATTCCCGTTACTCGTCAAGTAGGCCTAACCTCACTACTATGCATTCGTTTGCTTAGGAAACATTTACTTTATAATTATTACTGCAATTAAATTATTTTTAAGTCTTATGTCTTCACAATGGACTGTTGAGGATACCGAAGCCATACTTCAGTACGACGTACTTACGTGAACAACTACGAGCTCAAGTGACGCCAGCTTGTTACAAGAACAGACCACAGTATAAGAAGAATCAGTAGGGACAACTCTTATTGGTACCTTTGATGTTGTTGGTACTAAATTCAAGCTCAGTAAAGTCTAGTTCTCAATGAATCCAACTATGTCGCTAGTATCAAACCACTATCAAAATATTAGTAAAATATTTATTTATTTATTTCATTGGACAGTAATACGAATAATCTTGTATGTATATTAAATATCATTAATATTATGTCGCTAGGAAGTCAAAATACTTATATCCATTGTTGACGTTCATGTTCACACTTCACCGCAACGGACGCCATGATGTATCATGTTGTACTTGGATCAATTTTACCAACATAAGGCTCAAACAGTGACTTGAACGTTAGCGTCAATTAGTGAATATTATCATCATGATTGCATACGGAAGTAATTATTATTATGGTCATATTGCCATTCCTTTGCCTCATGTCTTTAAAATTATTAAAATATGAGTAATGAATGTTTTCAGTTAATATTAAATTATGCCAGCCCTACGTAGATGGAGATCCATCTGGTGGAGGTTCCAGATAATACACCCTGTTTCGTGACATGCGCACTCAGAATTTGTTCCCACGAAATGGCTCAGGTGTCTTTACTGTATGTTCTCTATACTGTGAACAGACTACCTCGGTATTACTGTTGGTATTCATCCGCGTTCGTAGTACGTAACAAAATATAAAAGTAGCTTTTCTTTTACATAGCGTTTTACACATGAGTGAAATTAAATGTTTCAATTTTTTATTTTCAAATAATACAAGATTGTAGTTTCCAAATACGAACTATATTTTCCTGCGGCATGTGAGTGTTTCGACTGGGAGCCAATGACGGGTATGACAGCAAAGGTGCTTATGTTTACATTACGATTTTTCTTACAGCGAAAACAGTATATTTCTCTTTCCTTGTGATACTAGAAAATGAGCAAGAAACTGCCATGGAGGAATCCACACAATAAGGACATCTTGCGAAGAATCTATAATATGATTGCTAAAATAGTTTTTCTCCCATATTAAAAAGCTCTTATTCAAGATGTGTCCAGACCCGTAGCTCAAGGAAGAAGTAATGCCACAAAATTACTTATACATCTTCACTGCTTAATAGAGGTAAAGAAGTTCCCTCTCGAAGCATCCCCTCATAATGTGGAAAAACGTTTGCCAGGAAAGGGTCTCTTATTACGAAACAAGGAATGCAGTCCATGTAGCTTATACCTCAATGAATCCAGTGCTTGTCACTATTTATGAGCATTTTGCTATGTTTCAAAATGAAATGTCAATCGCACCAAAATGGAAGAAGTTGCAAGTTTGTCCATCTCTCTGAGGCAATCTCGGCCTTTCTATCTATCTAGTCTTGCTGGTTGGAATACAAGACAATTAAATAATAAAATAACCCTGCCATGAATCGTTATGATCAGGATGGTAATCTACGTGTCGAGGTAGTCAAGTGACAACACACACTCACTATGTTAAACACAACTATTTATTTTGAATAAGCAACCCAGAATAAATTCGTAGCACAGAAAATATCTTCTTCACAGAGTAACATAAACCAAATCCAGCTAATTACCTTACATAGGTAGGTACTTCCCCACGCTGGCATCCATCTTGTCATACAACCTTGACATAACCATCACTCAGCACACACATAGCCGTAACATACAAATTGGCCACCCCTCAAACGTCACACAACAATGGGTGCTTTCATTGTGAATTTCACACGCTTCAAATTCGTTCTACTGCAAAAACTAAGTAAAACGGAAGCCAAAACCAACTCACTGAACTACTTGTAGTTTGTGGTAGGCTTTTAGTTATATCACAGCTAGAGAAACGATCATCTGAAATAAAATTACCGACCAGTATTTAACCAGAGTTGACTGCACGCTAGTCCGTCAGGAAAATGAATGCAGTTCAAGATAATAAGTACATCCCAAAACTCGCCGCTAAATTCCACACGAATATCATATACTTATAGACATATAGACTTATCGAACCCAGTTCGATCCCCGGCCTACATAGGAGCTCGTGCCCTTCACAACACCCTCAACTGCCGGCACACACCCGACCTGAAAGAGTCCCTCTAGCGCACTGACGTACTCTCTGCAACCTCTGCGATAATCTCGCAGGTTCCCACAACACTTTGGACTACGTAGCTACTAGTAGACTTATCGAACCCAGTTCGATCCCCGGCCTACATAGGAGCTCGTGCCCATCACAACACACATCCTCAACTGCCGGCACACACCCGACCTGAATGAGTCCATCCACTAGACTGATGCTACAATCCAAATGAAACTTGGCGTCTCTATCTTAACCAATCAGAAAGCGCTATTATGAAATATTTACTGCTCCCTCGATCTTTGCCAATTAGCAACCATAATAATAAAATAATAACTGCTCCCCAGGTTTCAACTCATCACAGGTTATAGGAACAGACACAGAGAAAACGGAAAAAATAGGAAGATGAGAGAAAGTAAGCCATCTATGAAGCGTAACAAGAACTAGAACAAACAGAGAAAGGCATAAGGATAGAAGAAAAGGAAAGGAATGGAAAGGAGAAACTGACGTGCCGAAATATAAACGGCACATCTCTAGCTGGCATTTTAAGTGTTGGCCATTACTTGCTAGAAGGAATTTATTTCCACAATGCACGTTAATCTCTACAGAATATCATTGTCACATCATTAGCTAACTTATGTTGGAATAATCATTCTTATGTCTTTGTAAAGTGAGTGGACTTCTAATCCTATTCGCGTTTATTATTTCCGATTGTAAGTTTGCTACACATTTCTTTGAATTCAGGTATTTCGCAAGACAACCTGTGCTTTTGTAATATGAACACAACATATACTTTACAGTACAAAAACCAGTTGAATATTATAGAGATAAGAAATACTGTGAACAGTATAGAGCAGAACAGGTTTCACGGCTCTTAGCATTTGGGGAACTCAAGAGCTCGTAGGCCTTTAGTTTGAATTCAAGTACAAGTGTCGCTGTAAAACCTGCATATCGCTATCGAAATATTTCCTTTATTGTTGTAGAAAAGTATTGTAAGTATTTATAGTTTGAAGTATTTTCCGCTGTTCTCTCTCAAATCATTAAGAGCAAATACTGGATAACTTGAGGTGCTATTCTCTATTCATCTCACTAGTATCATCTTTATCTCACTCAGATGCTAGAAATCTATAGCTGTAGATAAAGCGACGTAAAATACATAACAAACTATTTGTGACAATTAACTTGAGTAGAATTGTATAGTTATTTTCTGGCATGACTTAGTAATTACTAAGTTTCATATATTTGTTGTGGATGTAGTTTTGTTTTTCGTTTCTTCGGCTTTAGTCTTTATTCCTTGAACTAAGAGCACATTTTCGTCACAGCATTGGAATGCCTGCTTCCTGCGACATAATTTCAGAAGACGATGAGTGCTCGAAGACATACAGATGTGATGTTTGTGGAAAGCGCTTCTTAAACTCGGCAACGCTCAAAAGCCATGCTGTTCTACACAACCACAAGAGCCCACTGTGTTACGATGTTTGTGGAAAGGCTTGTTCTAAATCGAGTGATCTCCAAAAGCATTCACGCGTACATATGAGTCAGAAGTCATTCGATTATAATAATTCTGGTAAGAAATTATCGGTATCCGGTGGTTTTAAAAAGCTGCCTCGCGTATACACAGGAGAGAAAGCATTCTGTTGTGATATATGTGGAAAGATATTTTCGGAAACTAGTGCTCTAAAGAAGCACGCACTTGTGCACACAGGGGAGAAGCCATTCAGTTGTGTTATATGTGGAAAGAAATTTTCGCAATCTGCTACGCTTAAGAGGCACGCATCCGTACACACAGGGGAGAAGCCATTCAGTTGTCATATATGTGGAAAGAAATTTTCCCGATTTAGTAATCTTAAAAAGCACGATATCATACACACCGGGGAGAAGCCATTCAGTTGTGATATATGTGGAAAAAAATTTTCCGTATATGATACTCTTAAAAAACACGCACTCGTACACACAGGCGAGAAAGCATTCAGTTGTGATATATGTGGAACGAAGTTTTCGCAATCCGGTTCGCTTAAGACGCACTCGCTCCTACATACAGGGGAAAAGCCATTCAATTGTGATATATGTGGAAAGAAATTTTCCCAAATTGGTCAAATTAAAAAGCACGCGCTAACACACACAGGGGAGAAACCATTCAGTTGTGGAACATGTGGAAAAAATTTTTCTGTATTTAGTAATCTTAAAAGGCATACACTTGTACATACAGGAGAGAAGGCATTCAATTGTGATATATGTGGAAAGAAATTTTCGGTATTTGATAGTCTTAGAAATCATGCAGTTGTACACACAGGAGAGAAAGCATTCAGTTGTGATATATGTGGAAAGAAGTTTTCGGCATCTTCTAGTCTTAGAAGTCATGCACGCGTACACACAGGGGAGAAGCCATTCTGTTGTCATATATGTGGAAAAAAATTTTCGCATTCCAGTACTTTAAAAAACCATGCACTCTTACACACAATAGGGAAGGCATTCAGTTGTGATATATGTGGAAAGAAATTTTCTCAGTCTCGGACTCTAAAAGTCCATGCACTCGTACACACAAGTGTGAAGGCATTCGGTTGTGATATATGTGGAAAAAGATTTTCGCAATATTGTACTATAAAAAAGCATTCTAAGATACATACAGGGGAGAAGCCATTCAGTTGTCATGTGTGTGGAAAGCAATTTTCGGAATGCGGTAATCTCAAAAGACATGCAGTCGTACATACAGGGGAGAAGGCATTCAGTTGCGATATATGTGGAAAGAATTTTTCGGAATCAGGTAGTCTAAAAAAGCATGCACTCGTACACACAGGGGAGAAGCCTTTCTATTGTGATATATGTGGAAAGAAATTTTCGCAATCTGGTCATTTAAAAAGGCATTCATTGTTGCACACATAGTAGAAGCCGTTCACATATAATATATGTGGAACGAAATTTTCGGAACCTGGTATCTAGAAAAATCATACGCTTGTATGCACAATAGTGAAGACATTTATTTGTGATATATGTGGATAGAAATTTTCGGAGTCGGAGTGTGGTAATTTATAAAGCATGCATTCGTAAATAAAAGGGAAAAGAATGAAATGTGTTCTATGCAGAAAATATATTCGATATCTATCCATCAGAAAGATCATGAGGGCTATACTTTTATCCAAAACATAACGGCCTCTCTTTGTGTATTTGGTAAACCCTGATAAACCCCTGTTCTGTCCTCATTGCTTAGGTGCGCGGGACAAATATAATATGGCAATGACTTGAAAATCTTGCAACTGAGCACGTTCCTACAGGTAAGTGTTCAAGGGTGTGAGGGAAGACCGTCACGTTTTGGACAAAGTATATACATAGGGGAGAAAGCATTGAGATGCCATACGTAAGAAAACAAATTTTCGGAATCATTTAATTTGAACGGACATGGACGAGTACACACGCGACAATCTATTCCGTTTTGAAAGCAGTCGTACACACAGCCTTTGACATAAAATTGCTATGTTTGCGAGATACAAAAATTTTTGGGGTTCAAGAAGTCTGTTATTTTAAAGAAGCACTCACACGGTTAAGAAATCAATCAAGTTCGTAATATTGCACGAACTGCCGCTATTAATCTGTCCTTCGAGAACGATTTCCCCGTCGTCTGGATTGTCAGCGTCAGGTATTTGCAATGACTTCTAATGTTGAGAATTTTCCCATTGCATGTCAGTTTATCTCTCTCGGAGACTTTCCCACCTCTTCTGAACACCACAAGTTCTGTCTTATCCTCGTTGATTTTGACTTCATTTTCTATTGCCCACTGTGATAGATTGACGATTGCTTTTTGCAAGTCATCTATACTTTGCGATCCCAGGGCCATATAGCGATATTACTTTATGAGATCCTCTTATGGTGAGTTATAAAAAATAAACATAGTTCACTTCCAGAAATTATCACTGCTGGATTGGTTTTTCTTATAATGAAAGAAAAGGGAAAGAAAATAATTAGAAAAACTGTGGGAACAGCGGTTGTTGAAGGGAATGATGCCAGTCACATTAAAATGGTGACCGCACATAGGCTATTGGAAGGAAAGGACCTGGATTGATTAAAGCAGTAACACCGTAGGAATATATTGGCGTTACAGTAGGGTTTTGAACACTGAAACAAGTTACATGATTGAAAATATTGAGTTGCTTCCGCCCAAGCTTTGGTAGAAATTATACGAAACACTTGTGCCTCTGATTGATATTCTGACTGATATGTACATGTACAGTATTATCAGCCTGTACATCTGACTTGATTATTTATGTCAGAGGAAAAGCAATTGCATGTATACATCTGAAGTAGATTAGTGAAATATTTTACCAGTCAATAATGTATGCAGTGGATTAAGAAATGAACTGGCCACTCTGCTTATAGAAAGAAAGAAATGTAAGAGTTGTAAGAAAATCATTTTGCGGGTGCATGCATGATAAAAAGTGTCAAAAAGGTGATGAAAGAAGGATGTGGTGACAACAGTTGTGAAAATACTGGGAAATTAGTAGCAACAGCAAAATGTATCGAAACACCAAGGATCAGTTATGCTGTATAAACAGCGTTGGCAATGTCTGGAGCAGGACTATAAAAGTTGAAAACATAGGTACGGTACTAATTTTAGGCTAGACAGAAGAACAGAAGTGAATATATCATCGTTGTTCCTGCAATAACTCCTATGTGACATATTTATCGATTTTCAGATTTTTTCTCTATTAAATAATTTAAATAGTGATACAGCAAATAATAAAATTCCTATATGCAATTATATTTCTTTGTTCCGAAAATGTTAGAATTCACAGTCTCCTATGTACGGCTACCATAGGATAAATAAATGTGTGTTTTACTTCTTACTGAAAAACTTTATATTTTGCACATAGGAGTTATTGCAGGAACAACGACGATATGTTCTTTTAAAAGAGATGCAAAGAGTAGGTCTAAGTAGTAAAAAGTATAGTAAAAATAATTTGAAGAAATCTAGTATTATCTCTAGAAAGTATGGAGATTTCTAGCTCATGAGTCAGTTTTGTAAGCTGATAATTTTGTAAAAATAATATAAAAGTGGTAAGAATTTGTAATTGTAATTACTAAAACAAAGCCTTACTATGGTTTGGTTCAGAAATTGAATTGCAGTTGATGGACTTTGTGTTCATGATGAAAAATCTGTTTCAGATGAAAAGGAAAATTGTATTGAAACAAAGACGTATTTTTAAGATTAGGTAATTTCAAAGATATGGTAAATATCACATTAAAGGAATATACCATTGCAGTGGGTAGACAATCTACAAGAGTTCCATTGCCTATTAGGAAGACATTCTGAGAAAAACTATGTGATTTAGAAAAACAAAAACAGTAGAAAATGTTAACTATCCTTCAGATTGGGTTAGCAGCTTCGTAAATGTAGAAAAATCTGATAAATCGCTGTCAAATTAGCACCTGTATCATAGGTTTGTGTGGAGTTCGATCTTCCCCTGTTAAGTCCTTTAACCTTTACTAATCATACAATATATTCCCTTATGTATTACATTGCATAATTAAATATCTAATGCATAGTATCAATTCCTCACATGTATTTTCATAAGATGTCTCATTGTCTATTGTAAAATGACCACTTTTTACATGGTCTACAATTTTATGAAGTATTAACCCGCTATAACATTAAATTACCGATAAATCAGCTCGAGTGGTTTTGCTGATCAAGGTTCCATCTTTAGGAGCAGTTTATAAATGCTCTTTCAATATTGCATCACCAGAACTGATTTGATACCTAAGAAGGAGCGAAAAAATTTTCTCTTTCAGATACCGCGCTTGAATCCAGTAGGATTTTTCAGTCATTCCTATGATCCCTGATTAGCTTATTTTCAAGGCCGAAGAAAAGAACAGTTTCTGCGATTGCAACTGTCCACTGTCCATTTTGTTGGTCTAGTTTCTTCAGATGGCTGTCGACTTGGTGGACGGATATAGTTTCTGACTTTCCTTCCATTGTTTCCTTAAAACTATTAGCTATGAGATGAGTCAGTTTGTTATACTCAAGTGCAGAATGATGGTTGAACCTCTGTATTACATTTTTGTACTGATTGAATGGTTCTAGTGAGAGCTCCAGGATTTTGGTCACTTCTACAGAATAATACACAGAATCGACATTATGATCCAGTCTCTTTAGCACTATAAGTTAGCCAAGTTAATTTATGTTGAAATAATGTCTTATGTTATACAAATCTGGCTTTCAGGTAGTAGCTCCCTGTAATGCTGGTTTGAATAATTTCGAGGAAAAATTGTTCCGGGGCCGGATATCGATCGCGGGACCATTCGCTTAGCGCGCGAACGCTCTACCGACTGAGCTACCCCAGGAACTATACACGACACCGTCACAATTTTTCCTTTTTATATCCACACAACTCACATGAGCTGACAAGACGCCAGGACTCAACTGTGAGTGCACACAATACTGTGTGACTTTAAATTGTGGCTTTCTGTTAACGTGCCTCCAGTAACGAATGTATTATGCAAATTTGGCTTTCAGGTAGTAGTGGTGGCTTTCTGTTAACATACCTCCAGTAATGAATGTATTATACATTGTATACATTGTGGCTTTCTGTTAACGTGCCTCCAGTAACGAATTTATTATACATTGTATACAATGTGGCTTTCTGTTAACGTACCTCCAGTAACGAATGTATTATACATTGTATACATTGTGGCTTTCTGTTAACGTACCTCCAGTAACGAATGTATTATACATTGTATACATTGTGGCTTTCTGTTAACGTACCTCCAGTAACGAATGTATTATACATTGTGGCTTTCTGTTAACGTACCTCCAGTAACGAATGTATTATGCATTGTATACATTGTGGCTTTAACGAATGTATTATACATTGTATACATTGTGGCTTTCTGTTAACGTACCTCCAGTACCTAACGTACCTCCAGTAACGAACGTGTAACGAATTATGCATTGTATACATTGTGGCTTTCTGCTAACGTACCTCCAGTAACGAATGTATTATACATTGAATACATTGTGGCTTTCTGTTAACGTACCTCCAGTAACCAATGTATTATTGTGGCTTTCTGTTAACATTGAATATACATTGTGGCTTTCTGTTAACGTACCTCCAGTAACGAATGTATTATACATTGTATACATTGCGGCTTTCTGTTAACGTACCTCCAGTAACGAATGTATTATACATTATATACATTGTGGCTTTCTGTTAACGTACCTCCAGTAACGAATGTATTATACATTGTATACATTGTGGCTTTCTGTTAACGTACCTCCAGTAACGAATGTATTATACATTGTATACATTGTGGCTTTCTGTTAACGTACCTCCAGTAACGAATGTATTATGCATTGTATACATTGTGGCTTTCTGCTAACGTACCTACAGTAACGAATGTATTATGCATTGTATACATTGTGGCTTTCTGCTAACGTACCTCCAGTAACGAATGTATTATACATTGAATACATTGTGGCTTTCTGTTAACGTACCTCCAGTAACCAATGTATTATACATTGTATACATTGTGGCTTTCTGTTAACGTACCTCCAGTAACGAATGTATTATACATTGTATACATTGCGGCTTTCTGCTAACGTACCTCCAGTAACGAATGTATTATACATTGTATACACTGTGGCTTTCTGCTAACATACCTCCAGTAACGAATGTATTATGCATTGTGGCTTTCTGCTAACGTACCTCCAATAACCAATGTATTATACATTGTATACATTGTGGCTTTCTGCTAACGTACCTCCAGTAACGAATGTATTATACATTGTGGCTTTCTGTTAACGTACCTCCAGTAACCAATGTGTTATACATTGTGGCTTTCTGTTAACGTACCTCCAGTAACGAATGTATTATACATTGTATAATACATTCGTTACTGGAGGTACGTTAACAGAAAGCCACAATTTAAGTCACACAGTATTTGTGTGCACTCACAGTTGAGTTCTGGCGTCTTGTCAGGTCATATGAGTTGTGTGGATATAAAAAGGAAAAATTGTGCCGATGTCGTGTATAGTTCCTGGGGTAACTCAGTCGGTAGAGCGTTCGCGCGCTAAGCGAAGGGTCCCGGGATCGATACCCGGGCCCGAAACAATTTTTCCTTGAAATTATTCAATGTCTTATGTTGTTTTGAATCCGGTGTCCAAGGATTACACAATAAGTGATATAAAGGACCGGGCATATTGACAGGGCACATTTCAAATGCATCTTTCTAGGCATGGAAGAAGCATATTTATTAAATACTGTGTAACGCATAACCAAAATATGTGAGTTTAGGAAGATGTTCATTGTTTGAATATCACATCTATTAGATGGCACCACCTTGAAGAGAATATTCTTGGGCTCTCTTATACTCAGTAGTATGGTGCATCACGTCGACTGGCATGGCCTCGTGCGCGACCTCTCGCGTAATAAACAATCAAACGGCTTCTGTCGGGTTAAGGAACCAGAACGCGTTACATAGTAGAGTCTTGTCGTTTTATGAATCATTGAAATATTATATAGTGCTTAAGTAATTTACTTTTATGGTGGTTTCTAAAGCATCTGTTTAGAGTGCTTTCAAGTTATTCTGTCAATTTATTTACCAGCATAAAACATAATAGGTGTTTACATCATAGGTGTTATTTAAAATGCATTAAACGAATTTATGAAAGAAACACAAAAATGATTAAAATTACTGACACTGTTTTAGAATAAAATAGTAATAATTATACTTACACAAAAAAGAATTATACAATCCATTATAACGTAATAGGTAATAAACAGAATATGCACAAGAAACAAAATGTGACAGAACCGTAAAGTTAAATATAAATATAGCCCCCACTGTGACAGAATTACAAACACTCGTTAAGGATCTAATAGTACTGGTAAAGAATAATTAGGCGTACGTGGAAAAAATCGGTTAGCCTAGGCCTAACTAGGCTGACCAGATGTCACCGATTTCCGGGGACAGTCTCTGGTTTTGAGTTGCTGTCCTTGGGAAGCAATTGTCTCCGTTTTTGTCCCTGGAAATTAATTTCGTCCCCAGACGTTTTGGTTTTGTTTGAATAACATTTTACACGTATATATTTAAGTATCGTGAAGAAACTGCTGCGATTCGTGCACATTTCTGAATGGTTCTCGGTATGAGATATAAGAACCAGCGAGCACAGTATGAAATATTCTGCAGTCTTTGAGGAGAACATGGCATCTTTGTCTTCATTCGCGTTGCGTCAAAGTATTAGAACTGCCATAGTGCCCATTTTTAAGTAGTTAAAAAAATAGGAGTTTTGTGACAAATCAACAGGTGAAAAGTGGTGTGATGTTTTTCAACATTTAAAAAAAAAAAAAAAAAAAAATTCCATTCCATTTGGAAATCTCTCAAAATAGTGTCATTAATCATGTGTCTTTCAGTCAGCAATTCATCATTTGAAAGACTTTTTTTTTTCTACACAATGAATCAATGTGGACTGCGAAAAGTCAAGAATAAAAACTGAAACAGTTAAAGCTTTGTTACAAATGAAAACAAACTTTTATTTCTCATGTGAAGAACTGAATGTGAAGCTATATGGGAATGAACAGTTCCTTAAAAAGATATATTCTTCAGACAAGTACTTGTAAAATGTGTGTGTTCAGTGTGTACAATATCATGTGAAAGACTTCCCTGCATGCGTCAGTATTAAAATGGAATTCTTAGTGGCCATAATTATGTGTAGGAGTTACTGTCTTTATGTGTCCAATTAAAAAAGTTAAGATACTCTACAAATTTAATGTGCAAAGTTCTATCATTGTATCTACTGTTACATGTATTTTGTGCAACATTTTAACGGAGTGAGACTAGATAAGCGTTTGTGTGTGTTTCTTTTTTTTTTTTTTTTTTTTTTAATTGCCGATGTCCCCTGTTGGACCATAAAAAATCTGGTCAGCCTATCTAAACCCCAAATATTACGTATTAAATACAATGTCGACGACAGTCGAAATATAACAGAACCAAAATGTGAAATATAAATATAGACATAGGCCCTCTCTAAAGAATTACAGACACTCATTAAGGATATAATAGTACAAAGCAAACATTTTTACTGTAACCTACGCTCAAACCCCACTCTACATACTAAATATTAAATACAATGCTCACAAAATATAACAGAACCAGAAAGTTAAATATAAATATAGGCCCCGACACTGGTTAAAGGCATCATAGGGTAATTTGAGGTAGGCCTATGCCTATTTTTCTTTAATTTTCTGTATTTGAAACAAACATTATTATATAAGCTTATCATACGTCTCGTTAAAAAACGGGACAGTTCTCTTTTTTGCCTAGATGTCCAGCGTTCCCATAATGTTTCTCAGAACGAGTAAAAAATCCATATTTTATTCAAAAATTTATTTCATAATGTAAAAATTAATAATTTCACTAACTGATGTTCACTTCATACATTAATGTTGAAAGTATGGTTTTGATTTGTATAAATATTTGAAAATGTTTGTTTTTGAAATCATCAAACAAGAGTGAACTATGTATGAAAGGCAGGCTACTATTAGATAAAAAGATAAGTACAAAGTACTACCAAGTGACGTAAATAAATTAAATGATCCATGTTTAAAGGCAATAGTGTTCTTTCTTTTGTTAACTCCTTTCTTTCAAGCATACCTAATACATTTTTCAGTAACTTGTAAATTAAATTTTCTTCCTATTTTCATGAGGAATTTATGGCAGACATATTCATTATATAACATTATCGTGCTTTAATCCATTGCAGTGATGTTATCAACATGTATGCAGTATACCTGCCTATGAAATATTACCGTAATTTCTTATTTTTGTCCTCAAAACCTAGCCAAGAATTTATATTCCACCAGACGTAAGTGATCTTTCCATACCAAACTGTTTCTCTGCCCAGCATCAGCTGACTTATCCTGGTGCCATTATCCAGTAAGCCTTCTCCCTTCTATCTACTTCAACTTCAAAGGTACCTGCCTCTGCGCCATTTTAATAAGATGAAATGCACACAACATGCACTGTTGTATTGGTTGTTTGGTCAGGCCGCTTTGCTGTATACGCACAATGAAAGAGTCCTTTTCTTGCAGTTCACAATGTGATAATGGTCACAAGTCTTCTCACACAAATCGCAAATACACTGCTCACTGGGTTCGTGGAACCATTTCAACCTACATAGACTGTGATGAAAGCCGTGCACTGCCAAATTGGTCCAAACGTGTCTTAATTCGCAGCCTGGCGTATAGCGTGACTTCTGTGTGAAGAATTCCGGGCAAACATCTTTTTCCTTGTTTTTTGTCTTCTAGCAACGCTTCGTATTTTTCTTCTTGATCATAGTCGTCCGTAAATAATGAATTGAGCCGTTCAGAGCAGAAGTATATATATATATGTGTATATATATATATATATATATATATGGGTGATGACAGGGATGGCTTTTATTAAGGGGCACATGGGCGCGTGCCCTCCCAGTGATTTTTATTATAGTATTATGACTATATTATAATACAATTTAATTGCATTATGAAATAATAACTTAGAGTTTCACATTTTCATTGCTATTAATGTTTTCAGAATCTGTAGGAAGGGACAGGGGTGTGAGTTGTAGGAAGGCGGAGCTCTTTGCCTCAGACCGTGTGCTTTGGGCACTGTATTTGCCGTGCCCACCAAGTCTCTTTAGTTTAGGAACAGTCCAATTAGCTGCGTGCTATTTTTAGGGGTGTTGATACTTGCTGTATAGCAGACGATATTTTACAGCTAAACTTGACATGAAAAACGTTAAATGTAAGTTTACTAATTTAGAAGCTCGACTCATTGTATAAATCACGTGTGTATGTATGTATGTATGTATGAATATATATATATTTCTATTTCTATTCATTCTATTCATTTGTCACAGTTCTGTTGTTAATGCTCCCTGTAAATTTTTATGCTTTCATCGTATCCAAAAAAGAAAGTTTACATTACAATACATCAAGTTGGCACTACTCAAAAAGCTTTGTCACTGACAATAGAGAATCTTGGCGGGCGTTTTGCCGCCTTCAGTAAAAATAAAAAATATGTTTTATTTAACGACGCTCGCAACTGCAGAGGTTATATCAGCGTCGCCGGATGTGCCGGAATTTTGTCCCGCAGGATTTCTTTTACATGCCAGTAAATCTACTGACATGAGCCTGTCGCATTTAAGCACACTTAAATGCCATCGACCTGGCCCGCCTTCAGTGCACACTACAGTTTTCAACTGAGTTTCCCCAAGTCCAGTGCTGCGGTAGTAAGAAGGAGGCAGTTGCGTGATCTGTGAGTACGAACGAGTGAGAATCAGCGCATTTCTGTGAATTACACTTAGAATTCCATTTCACTGTCCTCTGGGCGTAGCAGTGCTCTCAATTGAGAGAAAGATGGTACATTCTATTCCGAACTTCAACAATACTTATAGAGGTTTTTTCTCGCAGAAAGAACCGAAAAATGGAGCTCATCTACAAAAATTAGAAAGGTTAGTGCACATAAATTGGTTTTATATGTTTTTAATTTTCAGGGTTCATCATTAAGGTTGTGCCCCACTTGACAGAATGACCTTTGGCCGCCACTGGGTAATGAGGTTTGAAGTAAACTTTCTGTAAAATACAGCACAAAGTAGCAATTAATATTCACTTTCTTTAAACTATTACTAGTCAGTGGATAGGAAGAGCAACATATTAATTGCTACTTTGCGCTGTATTTTACAGAATTTTTACTTTCAACCTCATTATCCAATTTTGACTTACACCACTTTTGCTCTGAACGGCTAAATTATTGATGAATAAGGAGAAGTAAAAGAAGAGATGTGCGCAGCAATTTTTAAGAGAAGTAAACATGGACATATGGTATTGACTGAATTTGATCTCAGACATAAATCAGTTACCGGTATTGAAAATGCAGGAACAGATTTTTACCACTAAACAAATGAAGGAGGCTTGGAAAAAAATTGTTGCAGATATCATTGCAAGTATGTATTGCAATGTGTTATATCAGGAGTTCTTGTAGAATTATGCACATGTACTCCTAAAGATAATAAGACTGATAATAATAATAATAATAATAATAATAGTAACAATAATAATAATTATGCTATTATATAAATCTTCGGAGCCATAATAAAGTCCCAGCCCAAATCCAAAAGAGTTATTATGTAATGCGGTGTCTAAACCGATGTTGAGCATTTTCTCTTCTATAACTTTAGCCACGTTGCTTTCAAGTGTTAAGGATTGATGTACAGTTATGAGTATGAAAATATCTACTGTTGGAGTAAGATATGTAAAATAGATGATATAAATTTAAAAATTACTCGTGATTGACTTGGGTGTTTGTTGTGCGATTTAAGAAGTATGTTAAACGAAGTATTGTTTCACTAAGAATGGAGGCTCGTTGAACAAATTATTGTATATTAATTACTATATATATGGGGCGGCCGGGTAGCTCAGTTGGTAGAGTAGCTGGCTACGGACTGAAAGGTACGAGGTTCGATGCCCGGTGGTGACAGGATTTTTCTCGTTGCCAAACTTTCAGAACGGCCCCCAGGTTCACTCAGCCTTCTAAAAAATTGAGTACCGGGTCTTTCCCGGGGGTAAAAGGAGGTCAGAGCGTGGTGCCGACCACACCACCTCATTCTAGTGCCGAGGTCATGGAAAGCATGGGGCTCTACCTCCATGCCCCCCAAGTGCCTTCATGGCATGTTACGGGGATATAAATAACATAAGAAACATGTCAAAATAAATATTCTTGCACCAAAAGCGGTATTTTAAATACTTCAACACAATAACAAATACTGTAATTAATTGGTTGAAATATCGTAACCTACTTTATCGAAAGTATTTCTTGTAAAGTAGCTATTTTAGGTTCGAATTTCTCGATGTGCTTGTGGTCTAATGGAGACACTACTAAGCAGAAGGTTTTTTTGCATCGATTCCCGTTGATTGCAATGAACTCCAGAACACGGATTGCACATAACGTGCAAAATATATAACAAAACAACTTCGTGATACATTTGAAACCTAAAACAAACATCTGGAGAAAAAACTCTCTAAGTGTATCTACATATGTAAATTGTAGGAGGCCTATATGCAAAATATATAACAAAACAACTTCGTGATATATTTGAAACAAAACAAACTTATGGAGGAAAGACTCTCTAAATGTATCTACATTATGTCAATATGTAAACACTATTTCAAAACTTAATTTTCATTTATTGTTCCACATCCCGGATCAGTGTTGTCCATTTGCAGGCAAGAATTCTTAAAGAAGTTATCTTTGTACACATTTCCAAAATCTGAGAAATGTCCTCTGTTGCACTGTGTGGTTGAATTTCTTCTCGACCTAACAGCTTGTTTCAGCAGCTCTTCAGAAGTTCGGAAGTTACGTCAATCCACGATTCTGCTATATTATAAATAGCATCTCTGATGGTGTATTTTTTTCCAGATGTCAGGAACAGATGTTAAATTAAGCTCCGACAGTATATTTCGAAGTAACATCTTACGATATCTGCGCTTGAGGTTTTCTATTGCTCCCTAGTCGATGGGCTGAATTAGTGGCGTACTATTTGGTGGTAGGAAACGGCAGATTATTTTACCATCATCACTTTCTAATTGTGCAATTCGATGAACTGCCGCATCGTTGTCCATGAGGAGAACTGCTTCTTGTGGTAAACTATTTGCACTCAAATGCTCGCGAACGCGGGGGACGAAAGAAGAATGAAACCACTTAGAGAATATATTAGTGTCCATCCGTGCATTTTTTTGGTGTTGGTAACTTACTGGTAGGTTATCTCTATTTCTATTTCGATCAATTTTTATTACTCCACTGCCACTTCCAACGGATCCCTAACGAATATTCACACGTTTATCACTGGGACTGTGGCGCTGGAAATCAATTTAGAACGCTTTTATCTCAGCTACGACACATTTAAATTTTTATTGTACAAGCAATTATCACTACAATGACACAATAATTCTTGCAGATAACACAGAAACGTAATTAACAGAGTCGCAATTTCACTTCACTTCCACTAGATGACTCTTGAGTTCCAGGATATAGACGTAGCAGGGATGCCAATATCGACAAACGAAATGAAACTGTGAGGAATGTTACAATAGGTGTAGCACGTTAGGTTAGGTTAGGTTAGGTTTTGTTAGGTGTGTCAGATAATATGAATGGTTACCACAGTTGGCGATACTGCAATCATTCTCCCACTCCATCTCAAATAACGTCACAACGACGGAATATGGCCGCCTTCTTCCTTCAAGTACGACGATTTTCCTATATAAGTAAGGAACCTATTTAGGGCGGGTTGGGTGGCACCACAGCTCTCCCAGTGATCACATCGAGTTTCTACTACTCCACACTACAAAACTAAGGCATTTTCAGTGTTTGTTTTTAATGTCCTGTACTGGCAGTACAGTAATAAAAATTCACCTATATTTCTTAAAGCTCTTGGACTCTTGCATTTCCCAATAACTACTATTAGTGGCAACTTGTGACTTCCAGTCGCATTACTTCATAGCAGGAGTGTCAGTATCTCTTTCACGTACTAGTCCACGCGGCTTCATTTCACTTCCACATTCTTCTATAAATTCGGGAACCGCTGTGTCATTAGCACTTAACTTTTCACCTTGAACACTGATCTGACGAATACCATGCCGGTTTTTGAAGTTTCTTAACCAACCATTGCTAGCTTTGAAATTCGGATCACCTCCCATTTGTTTATTTATCTCTATCGCCTTCTCGCATAGCAGTGGCCCAATTATAGGTATGCCCTGGATCCTTTGTTGTGAAAACCATTCGTACACGGCACAGTCAAACTTTTCATCTTTATGGTGTGTACTTGCCATTTTTCTTTTTCGAATGTTTCCACCCAGCTTCTTGTAATCACTACAGAATGCCTCGTACTTACATGAATTTTGTTTTATCCGTTGCACTGTTCTGATCGAAATGTCAAATTCATCAGCGATGACTCTGATTGATTCACCTTTTTCTAATCGTTCCAATATTTGTAACTTTTGCTTCAACATAAGTACACATTTCTTGTTCCCTGCCATGCTGCCAACGTGTACGAGTATCTCCACACTAATGTACTTGTTCAACTGGTTAGCCCTATGCAGCACAGGGGAGGGTGCTTTGACTTACCTTGTTTCGTGAAGTATGCGAGAGTGAGCGTCTATTTTTGGAGTGTCTATTTGCGGAGCTCCACTGTATATAATATATATAATTTTTTGTCGTATTCTAGTCTTCAACTTGTTTCCGGAATCACGGCACACTTGATCCTATTGGAAACTGTTTATACAACGAGGCTTTACCAACGATTTAGAAGAGTCTAAAAGTTTGTCGTTTTAACTTTGGTGTAATTATTATTGGTATTTTATTTACCTATCCTCTTATTGTGCGGTTAAAGGCATTCATTAATATTATTTCCATGTTACTTTGTAGTTTAGAGCGTACACTACTTGAGGGCACTCGTAGAAATGACAAAATGAAAGTCTCCATATTATTCTTAAGCTTAATCGGAATTACTTTCTCAATCCAATATGGCACTTTATTAAAGCTACACAAAATATAGTCAACAGAAAATTATTAGGCCTACGATTTTTCTGCTAGAACTAATATACCAGTAAAATGACTGCTAACAATGGCGGATTGTTTTCAATGCTATCTGTCTACCAGGCCACGAACAAAAGTCTCTTTCAGCAACATACATTCAGCTGATATGTCAACACTTAAATGTCTGTTACAGTCGCGATGGATGTGATCAAGAAGGAACCTGAATTTGATCCTTTGGCTATGCAATGGAGTGATGAGACTGATACAACTAAGAAGAAGCCCATACCAGAGGTAAACTGAGAATCGCTGGTTGTAATTTCTATGTAAAACATGTTTAATATTGTAGAATATTATATGACGTTTTATGAGTATATTTCCCAGTTTATATATATAGTTAGTCTACTTTCAGTATAGTGTAAGAAATTTCAAATCTGGTGTTGTTTTTGTCATGTTTGCCTTCATATCACATGTTAAATGTTTCTTTTATACTCTTTCATAGTATTTTAAGAGCTGAAAATGGGCGCTGTTTTAAACTTAGTCTTAAAATAACTTTCTATGAAAATGCTCTTAATAAATTAATACAATACATTACAATACAATACAATTCGAAAAGTAGTCTAAGTAAATGTAAGTATATAATTTTCAAAGATATTGTCATGGTCATCCACTGAAGCAGAGATTTTGAGGTGTTCCGAATTCTTTTTTTGATTTGAGTTGCACTATGGGCAGTTAGGGGACTGATATATTCCAATTCTATGCAGGTGTTTGGCCAAACAATCATGGCCTGTTGCCAATCTAAATGCAGCGACAGACGATTTGCGTGGTAAATCGGGAATTAACTGTGGATTATGATGCAGACAGTTCCATTTTTTCCTTGAGATTGTGTTATCAAATCTTATTTGTTGAAGTCTAAGTATGTAGATTTAATAAATCTTTTCATGGAGTAATACGTAGATTTAATAACATATCTATAAGTAGCAGTGCTAAATCATCCGCATTCTCGTTTCCCAGGTTTAATTAAAATTTGGTTTCTTTTCTTTTAACATCTGATGACAGTTATCTTATTCTACTCTTGTTATTAATTTGTTATTTCGTCTCTAGTACACTGATTCGTTACTGGGGAAAATTTCTAAAATATGTCTATAATACTATCCAACATTGAAAAATGTAGTTTTAAAATACGATGTTATCATGTATAGGGTGAATACTAAATACCGTCTTTGAAGACCACATCAAAACAAAACCACTCACAGTTATTTTCTTCGCAGTTCTTACGTTGAAGCCAAGAAATCTGATCATTTCAGGGACAGGTACATGTCGTACACATGACATCGTTGTTGTGTTCTTCACTTTTAACTCCAAGTACTACGCGCTATTGATAAAAAGTAACTATTACCCCATTTGACTTCTGGGTAATTCCTGTAATATCTCCATAATTAATCACCATACCATGACTGTTTCTATCTCGAATTTCAGCACCACAATATTCTCTATCAAGCTTCGGTCTTCGAAGATGGCATGTAATATTAACCATGTGTGTGTGTGTGTGTATTTATATAGTTAGGGCCTACATGGGATGAAAAATCTATTATAGACTATATTATTGTACGGAGAGATATGAAAAAATATTTAAGAAATTCTAGCATTAGGAGAGGGCCAGAAATTAACAGTGATCGATCATAAACTATTGATCTTAATTAAAACTTTAATGGAAAGCAGAGCAACCAGCAAGGATAAAATCTCAAAGAAAGGAAGAAGTAAAGTAGAAGAAAGAAGAATTAAAACAAACAAGTTGAGAGAGAAAGTCGTTCAACAAGCATATCAAAAGACAATGGAAAAGAGTCTTACAACAGAAACGTAAATATAAATCAAAACCCTAATGTAGAAGAGTTATGGGATAAGTGGAAAAAGGCACTACTCTCTGCAGCAGAGCAGGTATGTGGAACCATTAAAGTGTTTTCAAATAGAAAAATGACTAAATAGTGGACACCAGAAATTGCAATAGAAACTCAAGACAAGAAAAGGAAGTGAAAATGATATGTATCATTAGGTACCTTAGAAGCTTTTGAGGAATACTTACTTACTTACTGGCTTTTAAGGAACCCGGAGGTTCATTGTCGCCCTCACATAAGCCCGCCATCGGTCCCTATCCTGAGCGAGATTAATCCAGTCTCTGTCATCATATCCCACCTCTCTCAAATCCACTTTAATATTATCTTCCCATCTACGTCTCGGCCTCCCCAAAGGTCTTTCTCTCTCTGGCCTCTCAACTAACACTCTATATGTGTTTCTGGATTCGCCCATATGTGCTACATGTCCTGCCCACCTCAAACGTCGGATAATGTTCCTAATTATGCCAGGTGTAGAATATAATGCGTGCAGTTCTGGGTTGTGTAACTTTCTCCATTCTCCTGTAACATCATCCCTCTTAGCCCCAAATATTTTCCTAAGAATCTTATTCTCAAACACCCTTAATCTCTGTTCCTCTCTCAAAGTGAGAGTCCTAGTTTCACAGCCATACAGAACAACTGGTAATATAACTGTTTTATAAATTCTAACTTTCAGATTTTTTGACAGCAGACTAGATGACAAAAGCTTCTAAATCGAATAATAACAGACATTTCCTATATTAATTCTGCAAAGAATACAAGGAGATTTAGTAAAGAAGTTGGTTGAGGAAGCAAAGAAAACTTCATGAGAAGAATTCGGGAAAAGTATAGATGAAAATTATAAAGAAAATCAAAAACTCTTCTCTAAAGTTCTGAAAAGTATTAGAAAGCAAAAGAATGCCCAATGAAGTTTATATATGACACAAATAAGACTTTGTTAACGTGAACAGAAGATATAATGGAGAGGTGGAGAAGGTGCTTTCAAGAACTACTAAGACCCAATAACTCTTAGGATACCTTAGGGGAAGAAATAGAGGATGAAGTAAACGAAGAAGAAACAGCAGATCAAGATACGAGTCAAGATCATAAAATTACAATAGAAGATGTAAGGAAAGCAATTAAAAGAATGAAATCAAATACCTTGCTATAATAATACCGGACAGCTGTATACTAGTAGCATTGGCGTGAGTGCGAAATATTGCGGACCTGACATCTAGCGGAGCGGGATGGAATTACGTCCACATATACAAATATTAACATGCGGGATTCGGATTATTGTTTAAAACGTGAGTTACTAATGTGGAAATATATATGGAACACTTAAGAAATGTTGAATAGTATTTAATGTAAAATTATTACCTTGTATCAGAGCTGCATATTATGGGAATATTGCATACTTCATATTACTTTCCGTAATTATTAATTGTTACATATTTTTTCTTTGCTTTAGTGAGACAAAATCAGTTCTGACATTAGGAATGAATTTACAATAATGCTTTATATACCCATTGCTGACAACTGCAAAAATAAAAATGGTAGTATTCTGATGCTTGTAATAATTATTAGTAAAGGCATGTAGACAACAATAAAACTTAATTTGCTAAAATCTTAAAATTTTCAATATATTTTGACTTCTATTCATTTATTAGGCCTAAATAAAAAGCTAATTTTTATTGTTCTATCAACACAGAGACAAAGGCATTAGGCCTAATAACGAATTTTGTTGACTCACGTTTTATGAACTGTCGGAAATCGAAAGTACGAGCAATTTGTAATGCAGCAATTTTCACAATTATAAACACCACACATATACCCTGACATTTTAACACAGCACTAATTAATAAAACTATTAACTAGCCCAGCAACAATATACATTGCAGTTGATTACAGCTTGTTTCGCGAGTATCTCCACACCGGCAGGTAGGTAGCAGCACTAATGTCGTTCGCACGCAAAACTGCTAGCTGTCCGGTATTATTGTAGTAAGGTATTTGATGACATTACTGCCGAGATGATTAGATATATGTGAGAAAATGTAGAGGATATTTTTTGAAGATATTAAAGTTATTA
Organism: Periplaneta americana; assembly: GCA_025594305.2. NCBI lineage: Eukaryota > Metazoa > Arthropoda > Insecta > Blattodea > Blattidae > Periplaneta > Periplaneta americana. Next base: position 15,947,121 of record JAJSOF020000041.1, read on the forward strand.
TGGAAAGGAAAGAAAACAGTTAAGGACTGGGATATCGCAAGTTTGATACCCATTTCTAAGAAAGGAGATAATAGAGAGTGTAAGAAGCACCCGGGGATATCACTCCTAAGTGTACCAAGTAAAATCTATTCCAGAACTTTAGAAAGTAGACTAAAACAAGAAGTAGAAGGTAAACTTGAAGAGACCCAAAGTGGCTTCCGACCAGGAAGAAGTGTTCAAAACCATATTTTTTCGCTGAGACAACTTATAGAAAAGGTTATAGAATATGGTAGAGAACTATATGTACGGTATGCTTCATTGACTTGGAAAAATCCTTTCACAGGGTCCCATTTGAATTTCTATGGAGTATCCTACAGAGATATAAAGGGAATATGCATTTAATTAAAGCAATAAAAGTTTTTATTAAATCTGCAGGTGCTGTGTTAGGACGTGTAATACTAAATCTGAAGTTGTATGTATTTATTTACACTGCAAGTGGGCAAGCACCCGGTGGCAGTGGTATACACAATATAAACAATACACAATAAAATGATAAATAATACACAATAAAATTATACTATACACAATACAGTTATATACACATTACAGTTTAACATAATAATTACAATTAATAATAAAACATAAATAAAATACCTAATTTTACAACACAACCTACATATCTATAGGCTCTACATAAGTTTCAATAGTCTTTCACTTTACTCTCATCTCACTCACTGTAGTGGCACTATGACGCATTTCACTGACACTTTAGGTAGGACACATTTCACTGACACTCTATAACATATTTCACTGACACTATAAAACACATTTCATTGACGCTATAAATTATCACTATTCACTGCACTGTAAAACCATAACTTCACTGACTCACTTCGCTTCACTGATACAACAGTTCAAATAAGACAAATAATTACACCCTTATGCATACTTATATTTTTTATTTTATTGGGTTATTTTACGACGCTGTATCAACATCTAGGTTATTTAGAGTCTGAATGAAATGAAGGTGATAATGTCGGTGAAATGAGTCCAGGGTCCAGCACCGAAAGTTACCCAGCATTTGCTCGTATTAGGTTGAGGGAAAACCCCGGAAAAAAAACCTCAACCAGGTAACTTGCCCCGACCGGGAATCGAACCTGGGCCACCTGGTTTCGCGGCCAGACGCGCTGATCGTTACTCCACAGGTGTGGACTGCATACTTATAAACAGAACTACATTTAAGATAAACATTTCTAGTCTAAGGCCCTCTTACACGCTATTTTTAAATAATTTACAATTCAAACCAAGGGAGTAACTCATCAGGCTAAATAAATACATGCCATCTTAAAAAATTAAATGGTAAATGTCACCTTAATTTTAATTTGCGAAGAATTCAGAATTACAGCAGGGGTAAGACAAGGGGATATATTATCACCATACCTCTTTATAATTTTAATGGATGATGTTTTAAAGGATAGGCTATAAAATCTAAAATGAGGAAATATCAACTAGACAATTGGAAATTAAAACATATTAAAATATCTGAACTGCTTTATGCAGATGTCATAGTACTCTTTAATAATTCACAAGTAAATTTATAGAGAAATCTAGAAACAATAAATTATAGCTTAATTAAGAGACCCATGGTAATAAATAAAGAGAAGACTAAAGTCAAGAGGATAAACTTGTATAATAACTATGGAGGGTAAAAATTTAGAACAAGTAAAGGACTTTAAGTACTTAGGTATTAAGATTAATACTGATGGAAGAATTGATGAAGAATTTAATACCAGAATAAGGAATACCAATAACCTCTATTATGCAATGAATAGAGGTTTTTGAGAGGTAAAGAGGAAGTAAGTGAAGGAACAAAAATGGCTGTATACGAATCAATCAATCTGCATCCCAACACTTCTATAAGTAAGTGAATCTTGGGTGTTGGGAGGAAAAAGTAAAGAGAAATGTACAGACATTGGAAATGAAGTACTTAAGGAGAGTAATTGGGAAAACAAGGAAAGACAAAATTAGGAATCAAACTATAATGATGTCTCTAAATGTTAAATCCCTCCAACACGAAGCAGCTTAGATGGTTTGGACACTTAAACAGAAAGAGTGATGAAAGGATACCTAAACAAATTTGGGAAGCCAGCGCTAGTGGGTTGGGAAGAGACCGAGGGGGAAACCAAGAAAGACCTGGGATGATAGCATAGAGAACGAGTATCCTTATGGCGAGCTAAAAAGATTGCAGTAGATTGCAAACAATGGCGAGCTCTCTGCAAAACCTCGACACCAAAAGGTAGAAGAGGATCGGAATAAATAAGTAAGGGCCTATACGGTTATCAGAAGAAAATTAAAGAAAGCCATGATGCAATAGGGTCATTTCATGCAAAAAAGTATGCTTTTGAACCATGATGTTTCAAAAGTTACAAATATTGTAGTAGGTTATTTTGTATGTTCTAACTATGAATTTCACGCAATATTATATTTATATCCTTAACATTTGGCACCAATCAGCATTTAAAATATTGGTTTAGCAGAGAACACGGTTTCATTCATTGAAGTTTTCTTACTATGTAAAAGAAGATGGCAAAATGATTTCAATGCAATTCGAAAGAGGAGAGCCTTGATTATAAAGTCCCTCTAAATGAAAAAAATGTATAATTTTTTAAGTAGGTGCCTGCTGTAAAATAATTTAAAATAATATAGAACACAAAGTGCAATTCATTTTTACAGACGAAAAAATGTGTGTTTAATTCTTTAGGGTACATTGATTCCACTGTGAAAATTTCAGAATATTGACTTAAATATCATGTCAGTTTTTAATAAAAATAACTCACCGGAACAAAGGAGCTCAGCAGATAGGCTCTCCCGTCGTACAGAATGTTGCGCAATGAAGGTCAGGGAGACAGTCGTTTGATATTACTCATTGTTACAAAGTCTCGCGAACACTGCGACCGCCACACATAGCAAGCGATTTTCAACTGTTGGAATAAAAATTAATAATATTATTAATTTAATTACTCATAGGTTTTTTTGAGATAACGTCTTAAAACTTGAGAAATGGATTAAGAATAAGATTTTCTTCAATTTGAATGAAATTCGCTTGAATTTAAATTGGTACATTCGAATATAAAACTATTTTTTTTTTTTTCAATGAGGTGTTTTTATGAGTATCCCTTAATATTAGAATTAGTTTTTAAGGTATTAAAACATGGTTGTTCAGATTTACAATGGCGTCTCTTTAGTTTCGATGACACTTCATATAGGGTGTCTAGATTATTTCAAGTTATGGATAGCATGTAACTGCCACCCATTTTTCAGTCAACTGTATGACTAAAATATTAATGATATGGGGGTCATACTTGGCAGTTTAATTTATTTTCATAATAACATTATTATTATATTAAAAGCCCAAAATAATTCATGATGTCACCGGTGTATTCTTAAAATTTTGTGTGGAATGACCCAATATAAATTACTCACGTACCTCATATAGAACTAGAATAAATAGGTTATCATTGTCAGTGTTAGTATATTTTTCTTCTATCAGCTGATATGTTTCATATCCTTTGAGATATGTCGATTCTGAAAACTTATGTAGAAGACAATACATTGATCTTTACTACGTTTAGTCAATTCTACTCCAGAAAAATTATTCCGATATGCTTTTATTTTCAACAGTACCAGTAAATATTTTCAGTTGTCTGTCTTATCTATCTGTTAATGTCTTGTTCATGTATCACTGTCTATTTTCATAATACTTTATATTGGGTGTGATTTAACTCGCAGTTAATCCCTATTATGAGGATAAGAGAGCAACATTAGCACTTAGGTGTCACATGTTTGCAAACTGTTAGAAGTATCATACGAATAATGTCTCTGTCTTGTGCAGGAAGAGAATTTATTGGATCTCCACGTGGCTGGAATAAAGACAGAATGCGTGGACCACAGCAATGCTCTTACATCAGAGATTAAAGTTGAGGAAACTTCAGTAACAACTGATTTAGTGTCGATAAAGTGTGAAGTTGAGGTAAGTGGAGCCTTGACTGTTCTTCTTCCAGTATTATTTTTGTATTCTTATCGTCGCTGACAGTTACACAGTGAATTTATCATATGACAGAGGCATTCTTATTTTCTATGTAAAATCATTTTATTTCAGTATACCATACATTTCAAGATGGCAATATCTTAATATTTATGTTTGAAAATTAATTTCAACTCTTGCTGTATTACTTTCTAAGGGACGCGCCATTCCACCGCAGTGGAGTAACAGTTAACCTTCTTGATCGTGAAACGAGCGGTCCTGGGTTCAAATCCTGGTTAGGGTTTTTTCTGAAGTATTTCCTTAACCACTCGAAGCAGAATTGCTATGTATCTTTCGGCGTTGGGCCTCGGATTCAGTTCGCCTTCATTAATATCATTCGCATTAATCATCTCAGTAGTTTACAGGTCGATCAGGAGGACATGGTGGACGTGGTTCCAGGATCTCCTTATAGGCGCCATCTGTCCGCGGGAGCTGCACATATCCACAGAAACTGCAGGGGCTTTAATAAGCAGACTGCTGGTGACTGGGGGCAATGTAGCTCCCTTGGATAGATGGCGCCTTGGTGAGTTGTGGAATTGATGGCGACATGTTCTTCTGGTGAAGGATGCAGCATATCCAGGCACATGAATTGCGACCTGGCTAATCGATACAATCACACCATGCAGTGAATTGTGTGCTTGAAAGAAGCGATCCTAAGGACTTCAACAGTCATTCAAAGATAAGGAGTTGCACAATAAGCCTAAGGCTGTGGTGCTTGCCTGTGCTCCCTTGTCCAGAAAAAGAAACAAAATAGGAATGCACGAAGATGTAATCCCTACGACACAATTTGATTTTAGTTTTGTAGTATTGTTCATTTAACTTGATTTCTTATTATTATTTCCCATTAATGAAGTAATAAATAATAATAATAATAATAATAATAATAATAATAATAATAATAATAATAATAATAATAATAATAATAAATAATAATAATAATAATGATAATAATAATAATAATACTAATAATAATAATAATAATAATAATAATAATAATAATTGAGTCTGTAAAGGTCAGTTTCTGTCAGATGCATTTCCAATTCACTGTGGGCTAAAGCAAGGCGATGCACTATCACCTTTACTTTTTAACTTTGCTCTAGAGTATGCCATTAGGAAAGTTCAGGATAACAGAGAGGGTTTGGAATTGAACAGGTTACATCAGCTGCTTGTCTATGCGGATGACGTGAATATGTTAGGAGAAAATCCACAAACGATTACGAAAAATACAGGAATTTTACTTGAAACAAGTATAGAGATAGGTTTGGAAGTAAATCCCGAAAAGACAAAGTATATGATTATATCTCGTGACGAGAATTTTGTACGAAATGGAAATATAAAAATTGGAAATTTATCCTTTGAAGAGGTGGTAAAATTCAAATACCTGGGAGCAACAGTAACAAATATAAATGATACTCGGGAGGATATTAAGCACAGAATAAATATGGGAAATGCCTGTTATTATTCGGTTGAGAAGCTTTTATCTTCCAGTCTGCTGTAAAAAAATCTGATAGTTATAATTTATAAAACAGTTATATTACCGGTTGTTCTTTATGGTTGTGAAACTTGGACTCTCACTTTGAGAGAGAAACATAGGTTAAGGTTGTTTGATAATAAGGTGCTTAGGAAAATATTTGGGGCTAAGAGGGATGAAGTTACAGGAGAATGAAGAAAGTTACACAACACAGAACTGCATGCATTATATTCTTCACCTGATATAACTAGGAACATTATATCCAGACGTTTGAGATGGGCAGGGCATGTTGCACGTATGGGCGAATCCAGATATGCATATAGAGTGTTAGTTGGGAGGCCGGAGGAAAAAAGACCTTTGGAGAGGCCGAGACGTAGATGAGAAAATAATATTAAAATTGATTTGTGGGAGGTGGGATATGATGATGGAGACTGGATTAATTTTGCTCAGGATAGGGACCAATGGCGGGCTTATGTGAGGGCAGCAATGAACCTCCGGGTTCCTTAAAGGTATTGTTCATTGAACTTGAATTATTGTTATTATTTCACATTAATGAAGTGTTGCTTTGTGTGTAAAAATGAACACATTATAAGTCTCCTTTCAGCTCTTTTTTATAATTGAAACACGTCTATAGTGTATACTAGTCACGTGTTATAACAAACATAAGGTTAGTTTATCATTCTTTTGTGACTGTTTCAAAATTGTAATTGTTTTAAGATATGTTATATAATGAAAAATATCCCTCCATGGCACTAGAGTTTCTTATATTAATTTACTTTCCCTTTTGATAACGAAGTTTATTCATTGTTAATACATGATAGAACACTTAATTGAATCGCGTCATATCTTTCCAGTCATAATATTACTGCCAAGAAAACTTGGTGTACATTACCGTTATTGTTAATTTTAGACTAGTATTTTTATACAATGTGTGAATTTTCCTAAACTTGTAAATGTGGTGGTGGTGGTGGCAGTGGGTTTTAAAGATCTCGGAGGTTCATTGCCCTCCTATAAGCCCGCCATCAGTCCGTATCCTGAGCAAGATTAATCAAGTCCATAACATCATATCCTTCCTCCCTCAACTCCATTTTAATATTACCCTCCCATCTACGTTTCGGCCTCCTAAAAGGTATTTATCTGTAAGATCTTCCAACTAACACTCTGTATGATTTCTGTATTCACACATTCATGCAGCATTCCCTGCTCATCTCAAATATCTGGATTTAATGTTCCTAATTATTATGTTTGGTAAAGAATACAATTCGTGCACTTCTCTGATGTGTGACTTTCTCCACTCTGGTGTAACTACTTCCCTGTTAGCTCAAACGTAGATATAGTAGTAGTTTATTTAAGGATGCTTGCAAATGCAGATGTTATTCAGTATCAAGAGTTCTTTAAATTCCGTCGCCCATGAAGACCATGCAGCAGCATCCATCGACGGAATATAGCCTGTTCTTTGGCAATGATCATAATAACTCGATTTGGTCCCCGTTATGATCATTGCTCACAGCTAGATAGTAAATCGAGAGAACGAGATGCGAGTGTAAATCTAATCTAAATGCCCTCTTTAATAATTATAGTTCTCTTGATTTTCATATTTAGCTAACTGTAAAATGATTATTATTAAGTGTTTCCGTAATTACTTTGTAATAAAATAGATATTAACATACTGTTAAGTATGATATACTGTAAGCTTAAATCTGTACTGTAAATATTTTGTAAGAAAATAGATATTGATGTAGTCTAAATCTAAGTAGTCTCCGGCGTGGCTCAGTCGGTTAAGGCACATGCCTGCCGGTCTGAAGTTGCGTTCAGGCGCGGGTTCGATGTCCACTTGGGCTGATTACCTGATTGGGTTTTTTCCGAGATTTTCCACAACCGTAATGTGAATGCAAGGTAATCTATGTCCTCCTTTTCTATTTGAAACGTCCTCCTTTTTGAAGCTTCGTGTCCTCTTTTTTATTGCTGTGAATCTGGTTTCCCTACCTGAGTAATAAAATATCGTATTCGAAAACACATTTACATTCAATGTCAGATTATAAGTAACATTTTTTTTACACATATTACACTATGTAAATTATTTTCAGAAGTAAAACCTGTCCTACTGTTAGTCATTGCCAGTGTCCTTTAAGGTCTTGTTCCTATTCTGTCTTCAATTTTCTTCTCTAATTTGTCGCCTATTGTTGAAAGTTAGCCAATGACTGCCATGCAGAAACAGATTTTCGGCTGTTTCACAACAAGTCATCTTTAAAATAGGTAAACAAAATATTCACGATGACTTTTTGTTCTGTAGGAAGAGAATTTATCGCATCTGAAAATGACTGGCATGAAGACAGAATGCATGAACCAGAGTTACGATATCATATCAGAGATAAAGGTTGAAGACATCACACCAGTGCCTATGAGCTTTCCTGACGTGAAAACTGAAGTTGATGTAAGTGGTTCACTGTCAATATACACATATACCAGTAGTGCATTTGTAAGTATGTCAGCTCTATTAACAGACTCGAATTGTGTTAACTGATTTCTCTTTTTCCTTAATGTTCACAACTTAGACGGTTTTCCTTTAGATTTTAAATAACATAATAATATGCAAGTATATATCTGTAGTGCTCGGGAAAAGTGACACAAGCCAGTTTCCACAAATCTTTTTTGATAATTTATTGACAGCATACGGAACATCTGTTTGCTTGGAACAAAATACATAGGTATTCCTCCCATTACAATAATTCATACAGAAGGAAGTCAAATCGACATAAACCAGTGTAAGTTGTCAAAAAAGGTTTGTAAAAACTGACTTATGTCACTATTCCCAATCACTGCAGATATTTCCAAAAGGGTGCAAAGAATTATTTCGAAACACGTAGAAAATTGTTCCTATTATTATTATTATTATTATTATTATTATTATTATTATTATTATTATTACTACTACTACTACTACTACTACTACTACTACTACTACTACTACTACTACTTATTACTTTTATTATGATTATTATTATTGTTATTATTACTATTATTATTGTTATTATTATTATTATGATTATTATTATTGTTATTACTAATATTATTATTATTATTAATATTATTGAACAGATTATTTTTGTAAGGTCACATGTCCACTATTGTCAATTTTACAGGAGAAGCAAAAAACTGTTTAATTTGCTAATGGTACTTTGTAGTGTAATCAGATTTTTTGTCGACGACAAAGGTGTAAAGTTATGTTTACATGCATAAACTAATAAAACTTAACTGTAAAAAAATAATGTTTATGATGGACTTGTGCCCTTTTAATAATAAACAGTGAGAAAACGTAATGAAATGAATTTCTATGATCTTAAATGTGTTTATCTATTATTGACTAACAAATACTTATGAATTTAACTGCTAAGAACATTATTTTGCTAAGGCAATATATTTGTTATTTTTGAAGTAAAGCAACTTAAAAGCATAAAATCTTTTAAGTTTCTTCATTAAACACTTTCTCTTAAGTTTTCAGTCATCTTCATTATTTTTTTCTTCTATCGGCCACTGGAGAATTTCTTCATAATATTGAAGATATTCAGAAAGTACATACTGCATTACTTTGCTGACTTCTTCAACTTTCTTCTTATTTGTTGGAACTTAGCCATAATATGATTTACTTTCAAGTAGTTTCAAGTCATTAGGATTTTTTTTAGTAGGTTATTTTACGAAGCTTTATCAACATCTGAGGTTATTTAGCGTCTAATGAGATGAAGGTGATAATGCCGGTGAAATGAGTCCGTGGTCCAACACCGAAAGTTACCCAGCATTCGCCCATATTGGATTGAGGGAAAACCCCGGAAAAAACCTCAACCAGGTAACTTGCCCCGACTGGGAATCGAACCCGGGCCACCTGGTTTCGCGGCCAGACGCGCTGACGGTTACTCCACAGGTGTGGACAGTCATTAGGATATATCGCATTAGTTCTTTGCAGTAAGTTGAATGTGTGTGTCATTACTCCCTCAATATATTCATATGCAACCACTGTACTTAGCATCAAAAACCATAATTGAATACTGTTAAATTTTAAAGTATATTTTCTGATCTTTAGGCACTCTTTTTCCTCATGATTCAACTACTCGCCATTTTGTAACTGATGTAAACAAAGAATGGAATCGTGAGATTTTATATTGTACATCATACAAAGAATGATGGGAAAAGAAGAGAGCTTGTATTGACAGGTCACATGTCCGGGACAATTTGTATGATTTTATAAGGGCTTCTGGCTTTCCAAGAACACGTAGCTTACAGGCCACGCTGGGAGAGAAGGGGTTGAGCATCTCATCTGTTGGCAACTTGATTCACTTTGCTTGTTTCATATTCAGATATTTTATATATTGTAATAAAATCCGTATTTACATTATTTCTTACGGACTTCGATCTGCCATTATTATCTCTGCCATAAAACCGGTCTCTACAATTGTTTTATCAGCTTCCACAATGACAAATTCGAGGTTCCATACATCATTTCATTTGGAGTTATGAATCTTTTGAATCCGCAGAAAAAATCTGTATTATAAATTAATTTGCAACTGCGGTGGCAGAACTTTTATTTTCTGCTATTTTATGCCAAAAGATGTATTAAAGAGTGTGCATTTTGATTTAATAAAACTGTCACCTGTGAAATTTATTAATGTTTCAATGTATAACCTGTTCACTATTTATTTACATCAAATATTCTTGCAAATTCTGATCACGTTTCCTGCAGGTCATTTATACATGACGTGCACATATTTTCAAGGTTGGAATTTGATTCCAATGCGATACAATACAAGCAAATAACCTGAATTTGAGTAAAGATGTGTGGAAGAAGTAATTCAATGCATTTCGGAACCACTTGGATTTTGTGTAAAATACATTAAAACCTTACCCAAAAGTTAGATTGGATTCACTAGGTTGTATAGTGAGGTGCCTGACATAGGAAACCTATGACCGATATGCTAGTTAAACCTCTTGTCATTATTTATTCACTTTTGCAGGTAAATTTGTTCGTTGTGGACAGAGTTCAGCAGGAACAGAAAGTGGAAGTATCTTTAGAAGATGATGGCGTGGAGAGGTGAGTGTATTCAAATATTCAAACGCTAATAAAATCTGTAATTGAAGACCTCCCTCGAATAATGGTATAACCAACATATTGCTACTTTTATGTTATGGACAGAAACGTCTGATTGACTCTTAAGTCGTGTAACATTACATTACAGCTACCAGTATAATCTTTTTTGAGGGTTTATTCAAATATTAGATAAGAAATAGTAATATTTCAGGTTCATAGATTTGAAATAACAGAAATTGTTTTGAGATTACAGTCATCAATTTAAAACTAATTATACTTAAGAAAATGAGAAAAAATCAAATACTCTTTATTTATAAGGGCAGTACAATGTAATGTTCATACAACATAGGCGTCACATGCTTAAAATCACTGCAATGTAGAAAGAAAACTAAAATGTAAGAGAAAAGTTATGAATGCTAAACTCATTCAGGTCAAGCCTTCACTATGTGAAAATCACTGTCGCTGTCCGCACTTTAATTTCTTTGTGCTGTATCACACATACAGACATATAAGATTCATCTATGGATGGCTATGATGGCTTATGGAAAACTTTTAACATCTACCAGATCCGAGTGTGGCTCACGTCTCATAGCAGAACGTAGATCAGGATGTGATCTGTTATCACGATTATTACGATTGATGATATTAACTTTACAAGAATAATCATTGGTATATGTATTTTCATTTATCCACTGGCGCAAATGTTTCGTAAAATTTTGAATATGATACAAGGAGCACATAGCTTATGTTGATCTGCAAGCTTGACAGCCAAATAACATAAATTTGCTGTCTCCAGAAACTCAGACATAGGTAGTCTATTTGCTTTTAGTATATACACCCCAATTTGAAATAGGAGAAGCAAGTGTGTGCAGAATATTGCAACAGTTGGGATTAAAAAAAGGTTTGTGCCAGGTGGGTTCCGAAGATGTTGTCAGAAGCCCACAAAGAAACTCGAAAAACAGTGCAGCGAACTTTTGGACCAGTCTGAGACTGATGGAGATATCTTTCTTACAAAAATTGTGACAGAAGATGAAACATAGCTCCACTATTTTGAACCGGTCACAAAGAGGCAGGCAATGGAACGGCGGACATCATGCCAAACAGAACCACGATTAATTCTGTCGCGTATGTGGCAATTCTCAAGAAACCTCAAGCTTGACTTAAATGTGAGCATTCACAATAGTTTATTGTGAATGGTTACATTACATACATTTATTTTAACAATATTTCCGCTCTCGTCGTTTCCGTCCCCGCTTTATTGTGAACTAGCCTTGAGTCGTGTTCGACCACTTCGGAAAGAACAGAATGTTCTGATATTGCACGAGAACGCACAGCCACATGTCAGTCACAAGCCCACAGACCAGATCAGGAAACTTGGATGGACAAGACTGAAACTTCTGCCTTACAATGCTGATTTGGAACATGCGACTACTATCTCTTTGGTAAACTGAATGAATCCCTTCGTGGAACGAGGTATGAAGATAACTTCTTCGTGCACGCTGCTAAGAGTAGCTCAGACGTGTTGGTCCATACTTTTGCCGTGCAGAGATACAAGCCATCGTTCCAAGGTGGTGTAAGGCAGTTGAAACGGACGGGGATTATGTGTAAAAGTGACATTTTGTTCCTAAAGGACGTATCTACATTTTGGGACAATAGCAAAACTCTAGGATAAAAATGTAATGTTGTGCATTACTTTTGCAATGACCTTTGTATAGACATCGTATATATGACAAGTATAAGGGATAGAAAAATTTATATCATATTTGCAATCCCGAATTTCGAAACAGTCGCAGAAAATAGCACACTGGTATCGAAAAAAGTAACTATGAACGGAGAGGTTTATTGAAAAGAAAATGCAATTAAGAGTTCACTAACGTGGTGTAATCCATATGAAATTTGTTGTACAGGTGAAGACCAAATTGTGAACACAATTTTGATACTTCCAAAATTATTCATTAATTATTTACAAGGATGCATGGTACCTCCTGGTGAAATAGGTTTGTTTTGATTTGAATATTCAGTAATTGAATGTATATTTGTTGCTATTATTTTATAGACTGATAGAATATTTTGTTCAGGATTGCAGCTACCAATGAAAGGACTGTATCATCAGAATTCGACAGTGTACTTGAAGAGAATAAGACTGTGTGCGAGATTCCCAAGAATTCAGATGTCTCGGAAAAATCTGCGCGAACTGGTGAAGATGAGAAGCAATTCGAATTTGAATTGCCTAAAATATGTTTCTCGAGTTGTGCAAAATTGAGCGGATATTTACCCAAGGACGCAGGCAAACATTTCAAATGCGATGTTAGGGGTAAGAATTTTTCAAGGTCAAGTTATGGAACTCGTGAACACCCGCACACACGCAAGAAACGTTTTAAATGTGATGTTTGTGGCAAGCGTTTGTCGCGATCTGATAGCCTAAAAACACATAAACGCGTGCATACTGGCGAGAAACCTTTCAATTGTTTTGTTTGTGGTAAAGATTTCTCGACATCAAGTAATCTAAAAAGTCATGAACGTTTACACACGGGCGAGAAACCTTTCAAGTGTAATTTGTGTGGCAAGCATTTCTTGTATTATAATAGCCTAAAATCGCATAAATTGTCGCATAAAGGCGAGAAACTTTTCAAATGTGATTTTTGTGGTAAGGTTTTGTCGTCATCGAGTATCCTAAAAAGGCATGTACGTCTACACAGGGACAAGAAACCTTTAAAATAACTATTATTTGTTTATGTTTCTGGCAAATGTTTCTCGTACAAAAATAATAATAACCTATATTTTTTCAATGAAGAATATATTTTCCTTGACTTAATAAAAATGTATATTTATATAATTACTTTCTTCTTCTCTGAGTCAAGTAGTGTAAAAAACTATGAACTCTTGAGGCCCATTCCCAATGAAAATTAAACATAACCGTAACATAAACACAAGTTTGCGCCCAGGCTACCAAATGGGATCATTCACAATGATTCACATAAGCATTGACATAAACATTACCGTAAGACATTGACATGAAAGTTTGCAAACTCCAAACTTTCATGCTTATGCTTACGTGATTTGCAAACAGAACGCAATCGTGGAGCGCTGAAGTATACGACAGAATATGAGGAATTGGCGTCGTTGTTATGTTTCCATGGTTACCAAGTATGTTTGCGGTTATGTTTATGTTCCCATCGTGAATGATGGTATGACTTCTTGATTTTACCGTAACGTTTATATTCTTAAGTTAACGCTTACGTTATGTTTAATTTTCATTGTGAATGAGCCTTTACGCACTGACGAAACTTTTAAATGTGATGGCTGTTAAATGTGTTTCTTTAGTAGGTGTAGCTTAAGTATTCATGTAGTCAAACCTATTGGTAACAGACTTTTGTAATGGGGTTTTTGTGGTAAGTGTTTGTCCTGGTAAGGTAGCATAAAAGCCATGAACGCCTGTAGTCAGAAGCCTTTCAAATTTGATATCTGTGTTTTGTTTAAAGAAACTGTTTTAAATATGATGAAAGAGTAATGGAACGGAGAAAAATTCTCTCCGGCGCCGGGATTTGAACCCGGGTTTTCAGGTCTACGTGCTGATGCTTTATCCACTAAGCCACATCGGATACCCACCCCGGCGTCGGACAGAATCGTTTCAGATTAAGTTCCAACTCTTGGGTTCCCTCTAGTGGCCGCCCTCTGCACTACGTCATAGGTGTCTATCAACGTAGGACTGAAGTCCACACATGTGCTGAGGTGCACTCGTTATGAGTGACTAGTTGGCCGGGATCCAATGGAATAAACGCCGTCTTAAATCACAAAGTGGTTTATGCATATCATATATATTATTTTAATGTACCGAAGTACATATGATATTTCCATGCAGATATTCTGCGTCATCATACGATAAAAGATTAATGGAAGAGAGAAAAATTCTCTCCGGCGCCGGGATTTGAACCTGGGTTTTCAGCTCTGCATACTGATGCTTTATCCACTAAGCCACACTGGATACCCACTCAGGCATCGGACAGAATCATCTCAGAGTTGGAACTTAATCTAAGACGATTCTGTCCGATGCCGGGGTGGGTATCCGGTGTGGTTTAGTGGATAAAGCATCAGCACGTAGAGCTGAAAACCTGGGTTCAAATCCCAGTGCCGGAGAGAATTTTCCTCCGTTCCATTACTCTTTCATCATAGGATGACGCGGAATATCTGCATGGAAATATCATATGTACTTCGGTACATTAAAATAATATATATTTTAAATATGTTTTCTATCATACTGACGAAAAGATTTTGTAAAGGGATGTCTGTGGAATGTGTTTCAGTCCTGTAAGCTAAAACTTTATGGACATTAGCACCGGGAAAGGAAATATTTTTCAAATTCTTATATTGAAATGTGAGCATTCGTAATCAATTAATTAGCCGGGAAGTTGAAGATTGACTTACTCTGTTGTCATGATTAAGCCATTTCCTCGTATTTTTTTTTTTTTTTAATAAGGAGGTCGTAACATGATATCTTCATTCATCGAGTATAACTAGCCTAAACAATTCGGTGGAATCACTTCCGGTACTATCTGACCAGATTACCACGGGAATTGAATTCTTATATATCTTGTGGCCTAAATTTTGAAGGTTGTTAACGTGTGTATTTATAAGCTGGCTAGTACTCATGACAGAATGCCAGTGGTGAATTATGCTCATATAATATCGGAATGCGTAATATCGATATGCATTGCCGTTTCCATTCATTATTGTGAATCAGAAAACACTTTTTCAGTCATATAATGAATTTTTCATTATTTTATTAAAGTAACCATAATTTTGCATATTTATCATGTTATTTCTTATTTGTACTCATTCATGACCGTGGAAATATGATGATATATTAAACAGGATGAAATGTCGCTTTGTGCTGAAAGACTACGAAGTATAACAGGCCATGTGATCTTATTCTTCTAAGCATAATGAGTGGAACAAAATCAGTCAATCTTCTTAATGCATCCAGCTGTTTGCTGACAACATAAAGTCCACTGTAGTCTATTCAGTTGTTGTTTTTCACGAGAAATGAGGAGTATTTTGATCGGTGCTCATTATAGATGCCTGTTGCTAGTAGCCAGAGTTGAGGTGTAGTCCATATACAGGGTGTTTCAAAAATAAAGGGCATAATTTCAGGTATGTATTTCCCACGTGTAGACAATCAAAATAGTTCATTGCAACATGTATCCGGAAATGCTTTATTTCCGAGTTATGGCCTTCACAACATTGAAGTTCACCGGAATGTTTTTCTTTCCGCAGGTCGTTGCCGTCAAAGGAGACATTAAGAGGGTACTCTGACATACCTCATGTTTTAGAAGACACTCCACTGATCAATCGTCAACGCATTCACTTCTTGCATGATGGCGCCCCTGCACACCTCAGTTGCACAGCTCGCCGGTACTTGGATCGAAGGTTTCCTGATCGATGGATAGGTAGAGGTGGCCCAATTGCTTGGCCTCCACGCTCACCTGATCTGAACCCTCTCGTTTTCTACTTGTGGGGCCATTTAAAATCATTGGTTTATTTGTCTCCGGTGCCTGATTTGGAATCCCTTTGGAATCGAATTGTGGCATGTTCTGAGGACATACGCAATACTCCTGGAGTTTGGGATCGTGTTCGCAGGTCAATGAGACATCGATGTGAGGTCTGTATTCAAGCAGGAGGTGGACATTTTGAACATCTTCTGTAATGACAACGACCTGTGGAAAGAAAAACATTCCGGTGAATTTCAATGTTGTGAAGGCCATAACTCGGAAATGAAGCATTTCCGGACGCATGTTGTAATGAACTATTTTGATTGTCCATATGTGGGAAATACATACCTGAAATTATACCCCGTATTTTTTAAACACTCTGTATATTGCAGGGCTGTGTCTTCTGCAACTGTTACTGATGATTTTAATTTACTTCTTTTGTGGTTTATGGATGTACAGTATGAATGTGTTCCAGATCTTTATCATGATTATTACACCACAGACAAGTAGGATTATCAGAAATGTGAAATGAGGTTAGGTACAATTGTGTGACAATATGACCTGTTCTGACACTTGTTAAAAATGTTTGAACATGTCTAGGCAAGTTTTTGTACATTTCCAGGTCATTTGGTTTCTTTTGTACAGACTAAAATTTTTCCTTTGTCAGAAGAGAGCCAATTGTTGATCCATATGTTTGTAAAATGAGACTTTACTGAAGCAAAAGCACTGGATAGAGATATCACTTGAAGAGGTCTTGGTTGTAAATATGTTGCCTGTTTTTCAATATTATGGACTTTCTCGTTTCCAGGTATACCACAATGACTAGGTATCCATTGAAATGTTATATCCTTTTGAAGTTCTTTTAGTTTACGTAGTTGTTTCTGAAGTGGAATAATTCTATGTGCATATAGGTTTGGTACATATTTAATTATATTAAATATAGCCCCCTTGGAGTCAGTAAGTATGCAAATAGATTTTTCAGAAATTTGAGTGACACACTGAAGAGCAGCATCAATAGCTAGCAATTCAGTGTCAAGACTGGAGGAGGATGAACATGGTGTGAAGTACTTTCTTGATATTTTGGAATATAATACCCTGCTCCTGATGTCCCATTATTAGGATTTAGAGATCCATTTGTATAAATTTGAAGGTGATCCTTATATGTACAGCAGAGTAGTTCCATGGCATCTAACTTAAGAATGTATGGAGGATCATTTTTGGAATGATATCCTGGAATTTGTATGCTATGTTCTGGAATCACCCATTTCCATGGAGGAATTTCGTTCACAACTGGAGTTTTATCAATGAGTGTGTCTGTGATATAGATTGGTATATCTTCTTTTTTTATTTTATATAAATTACAAAAAAAAAAAAAGAAGAAAAGAAAAGAAAAAGAAGAAAATGATACAATATGAATAGAGAAACACATTATTTTCTTCAACTCTTACATACAACAATTAATAACCTGTAGTTATTCAATCAAGAAAATATTTTTCTTGAGATAATAAAAAGTCACAGCTCAGTGTGCCCCTAGTATAATGGCAGTTGATATTGGACATAAACGTCAACATATATTCCTAACTTGGATAAGGCAACAAAGGGAAACATTGAGGGAGAGGAATTCGATCCAGTGCTGTGGATTGAATTCGGCGTAGCTCAGTGGTCAGAGCGCTTGGTACTTAGAACCAAGAACCCTGGTTCGATCCCCGGCACCAGAGCGAATTTTTCTCCTCTAATGTCAGTATTACAGATATTATTCTGTAGGACAAATTAATAAATCCATAATAAATTCGGCAGTAGAGTCATTACTCATCTGAAACCATTTTCCACGTTCTGTTAACCACTCATCCTGAAAAACAATATCTGCCTAACTTCATATTTTTACGAGTTCGTGTGTGGTCAGAAAACGAAGCTAACACTGGTCTATTTGGCTTTGACTTTGATACACATAGTTAGATTATCTGGTAGAATCCAAGGAAAGGTCCCTGTTTTTCTGACCAATGAGTTGTATGACGTCACGTAGGCCTGCCTACATTGCAAGTACGAAAAACTGTTTTAAAGAAAATACGGTAATTTGACTTTACCTCAGTGAGATCAATAGGATACTAAGGGGAGTAGTGTAGTGAGTCGAATTACATACGTTATAATGAAACATTTGATAATGGATAAATGTAGTAATGCCACCATATTGGTTCCTTGTACAATATTAACTTAATTAGTGATCAATTTGGCATATTAACTGTAATATAATCTAAGTTTTCTTTATACTGTAAATACTTTTGTTTTTGTTTACCGTGATTTACATATAATATTTGCTTGATATCTATTGTTGAGTAGTATTGGATTGTAACACTTTAAGTTTAAATACCATAAATAGGTCGAAACATGTAAACAAGATACATTAGAATTTAACACAACAAAGTCTTATCATACATATTCCGAAGTGATACAGTGTTAAAAGTTGTGTAATCAAGATGTACCCGGTATATCATACTTATATGTATTACTACTGTTATTTTCACTTTTCTCTACTCTAATTATATTGTTGAGTGGATTAAATAAATAAATAAATAATACGGTTAATAGCAATCTAACGAATTCAGTTCTACTGTACGTATAATAATAAAGGCATATGTTTAATACCGTTTGAAGTATCTATTTGATGTATTAACATCACATAAACGTATTAATATGTACGTAAATATAATTTTTAAGGGTTTCTTTATCAATGAATTCGTAGCGTAATGGCTTTGATAATGGTTCACAAAACAGAAGGTTCTAGTACATATATGTATATCGGCGTATTTAGAGGTAAACAAGATATTCCTAATTAATATAGCGTGTATTTAGAGTTAAGTAAGATATTCCTATTTAATATAGTCAGTATCATAAAGTAAATAGAGGGAAAAGAGAGAAGTATTGCAAACTATGTAAGGGAGAAAGTGCAGTGAAAGGTGTAGAGTGGGAGAAAAAAAAAAGCTGTGGTAGCCCCCCGATTAAATTAATATTTCAAGTATACTATATAACGTCTTTGATTGCCATCACACGACTCGTATATCATATACATATATCATTAGCAGGGAACGGATTTATATGGACTAAAAATATATGAAATATGTAAATATATATGTAGTTATTTTTACCAAAATATGGAATTAAATATGGATTTTTACCAAAATATGGAATTAAATATGGACTTAAAATTATAAAAAAATGACTATGTACGTTAAATATTGGTACATTTTAATCAAACTAAACAAAAATATAATGGACGTACCTTATCTTCCAATGTAGTTTCAACAAAACACAATTTTTATTGTCTGTTACCATAACAATAGGTTACAAACATTTCTTTCAAGTGCTGAAAAGTGAATCTTCTTCTATTGTCTCTGAGGATAGATTTATACTGACTAAAAGAGCGTTCGACGTCACAAGAAGTAACTGGTACATAATTCAATTTCACAATGTCTGCTGGGGATAAGTCCAAGTTAATCTTCACTGTTGATTCACCACTCATCACAGCAACAACCTTTTGTAGTTCTTCATATCCAGGGTTTTTTGAAAGTACAGTGTCCACCTTAGCTCTTACTGCATCTGCAACTTTACCTCTACCACGATTCAGTTGTTCCACAGTACTATTTATAATTTCAAAACTTTCAGATAGTGAAAGGTGCGTATTTTGGAGACTTTTGAGCGTTTTTATGATGCATGAAAATGTATGCTGAATGTGAGCTAAGTCATTCTTCACACTTATGTAAACTGTTTTCGCAGTATCAATTGAGACTGCATCTTCAGAGTCCAATGCAAGGAGAACATTGTTAATAGAGTCTATATGTTCGGCATAATATTCAACTGCTTCTAGCCATGTACCCCATCTAGTTAAAATTGGCTTTGGTGGCAATGGAATTTCAGGGTACATTTCTTTCAACACGTTAACTCTACTGGGAGCTTTGAGAAATACTTTTTCACTGATGAAATCAACAAATCTACTTTAGGAAATTGTCTCTGACCACTTCTGCCACACGATGAAATGCATGCGCCACACAAGTAAAATGAGTCAATTTAGGATATACAACAGATAATGCTTGTCCAGCTTTGACCATATAAGGGGCAGCATCGCTAATAAAGAATAACACATTATCGTACATAATACCCTTTGGCCACAGGATACCCATAGCTTCGTTGAACAGTTTAACTATAGTTTTGTTATTGCACTTTTCTAGAACATCACAATGTAAAAGAATTCGTTCAGAATATTGTTCACTTAACAAACCGATAACTACATTACCAACAAGTCTACCTTCTTTGTCGGGAGTCTCATCAATGGAAACCCAAATTGAACTATCTTTAATTTCATCTCTTATCTTCTGTATTGTCTCATCGTAGATGGATGGAGCATACGTCTTCCTAAGTGTTGACTCATCCGGGATTGTATGTTGAGTATATTTTTCAAGGAATTCCCTGAAGACCTTATTCTTTAGTTTGTAGAGAGGAATATCAGCAGAGATGAGAGAACGGCACAGGTCGATGTTAAACTCAGATCTTACATTCGATGTTGTTGGTTGTGTTAAAAACAATTGTCTCTGCTTGGAATTTAGTTGTTTGTTGGCCTGATGTTTACTAGTTGTAATGTGTTGTTGCACCAGGAACTTTTGTGTAGATGATACTGCACACTGACACAAATTACAAAATAATATTTTATTGTCAGTTGATAAACCATCTTCTTTAAATTCTGAAATGTAACTTGTTAGTTTTGATTTTAAATTGACTGAATGACGTACTTTTGGCATATTTACCGTCTTTATAGTATGATTTACAAAACTGAACCTATGTGTACTCTGACTGGCATTTAACTGTTGAGCTGCACAACTGAAGTCTGTTAAAAATTTTAAATTAAATTAATACAGTTTTGTAACTTACTTTCCCATTGTTGATAGGACTGCTAATTTTCGAATAACTCTGATGTTAAAGGGATTACTGAACATGTGTTTAAATCTCTATTGTTGAAATGTATTTTTAAAAGTTAATGGAATTTTGTTTTGTTTTATTGTTAAACCTAATATAATATGGACTGTTTTATATGAAATATGGAAAATATATGGAAATTAACGAAAATATGTACTAAACTCTAAAATATGGAAAAATATGGAAAATAAAAGTAGGATTTTTCAACCCTACACATTGTGAAACATAAAGATAATGCAAAATATAAATTATATTAGCTTTATAAGTAAATATGTATTTACATATAAATCCTTTCCCTGATCATTAGTATGGAAAAAGTGACTGATTCTTGAATTTAACTACTATCAGCTCTTACTATTAATTAGTATTAATAAGCAATATTTGAAGAAAAATAATAATGCTAAAAATAATTACAATAAAGAATAAAACATGAAATTATAGCCGCTCTGGACCAAAGAGTTTGTAATACACAAACTCTTATTCTGAACCGTTTTGAACACGGCCTTCTGGAAAAATAAACTTCGTTAAGGATTTAGTCAGCCTTGACCCGTCGTGTATCGCACAGTGTTGCTAATTCAGCGGTTTTCCCGCTAGATCTAGTTCTGTTTTAGTTTAACGGGTAAAATTTATGAAATTTGCATAGCTGATATAGGGATTTAGCGGATATTTTTAGCACTCACAGCGGCAAAATAATATAATTTTGCATTGACAATATAGCAATTCAGCGGTTTCTGCACGGCTTCACAGCGGGTCTTTAAGAATCGAGTTGGCGACACTGGTATTGCAACTCCGAAGGAGGTGGAGCTGGAGCATGCAGTCGTTAAGACTGCTAAAGTTGCTATTCCATAGGATTAAGCAAAGATGTCTTATTACTCCGAAGAATATGTGGACAAGGGACATACTCTCACATCTCAGGTGAAAGTTGATGAAGATCCTATGCCAATTTCGTTCCCTATATTGAAACGTGAACCAGAGGTGAGTGGAACGCAAGGAATGCACTGTGTGCCTTTTTCAGTGTTTATATTGTATTTTGACTATCACAGACAGTATCTCTTTATAACATAACTTGCAGTGCTTTGTAGAGTATGGTAGAGATTGAAGAAATGTGATGACTGTATATTTATTATTCATATCATGTTGTAGCGAAGTCTAATTTTGAGCTGTTACTTGGTTTTACATTTCTAATTTGAAAACGAAATTTCTGGTTACAGTTATTCTTAATGGTTGGCAAGCTACACATTCCCTCAGTGTAGGTATTTGATATACACTTAAGGACACAAATTCATTTTTTTTTGTCTGTGTCTATCTGTAACTCTGAATCATTTTGCGGTTTCAATTGATTCATTTTGTTTTATATTTACTCGTAATTACAGATATTATCCCCATTACTTTATAAATTTGTAGGCTATCTTTTAACATTTTCATAATTTGTAATACCTAATACAGGGGCCGTAATAATTTAACATTATTTCTTATAATGTCTAAATGAACTGCCTTAATTTGAAGGTGTTGCACTTTACTTATTTATTTATGGAGACGATCACCGCTCCCTATATTAACACTCTGCTATATAGAACATTATTTTACTTTCTTACTTACTTACTTACTGGCTTTTAAGGAACCCGGAGGTTCATTGCCGTCCTCACATAAGCCCGCCATTGCTCCCTATCCTGAGCAAGATTAATCCAGTCTCTACCATCATATCCTAACTCCCTCAAATCCATTTTAATATTATCTTCCCATCTACGTCTCGGCCTCCCCAAAGGTCTTTTGCCCTCCGGCCTCCCGACAAACACACTATATGCCCATACGTGCTACATGTCCTGCCCATCTCAAACGTCTGGATTTTATGGTCCTAATTATGTCAGGTGAAGTATACAATGCGTGCAGCTCTGCGTTGTGTAACTTTCTCCATTCTCTTGTAACTTCATCCCTCTTAGCCCCAAATATTTTCCTAAGAACCTTATTCTCAAACACCCTTAATTTCTGTTCGTCTCTCAAAGTGAATGTCCAAGTTTCACAACCATACAGAACAACCGGTAATATAACTGTTTTATAAATTCTAACTTTCAGATTTTTTGACAGAAGACTAGATGACAAAAACTTCTCAACCGAATAATAACAGGCATTTACCATATTTATTCTTCGTATAATTTCCTCCCGAGTGTCATTTATGTTTGTTACTGTTGCTCCAAGATATTTGAATTTTTCCACCTCTTCGAAGGATAAATCTCCAATTTTTATAGTTCCATTTCGTACTATATTCTGCATTACTTTACTATCATGGATAAATAATTACTAATTAGTTATTTGAAGATATGTGTTGACCGTAGGTCTACAGATGATTTCGGAGCAAAAATATGGATCCCCTCAGAGCTGCAAGAACGATATAGTCAGTTGTCTTCCTCCGTAGGCCGAAACATTGCCAGATTCGGAAGAAGAAACCAGGAATAGTTCCGCGTGTTCCAAACATAAAGCTTCTTATTTCCATTCGTTGTAGACTGTAATTGTACATAAAATGTGGAACATTAAGTACATAGGCTACATGTCTTTTTCTAGACTTATTTCATGAGGTTGGCTCTCTTGGTTTTCAATCAAAGAGTGGAATCGATGATATGATGATTGTTACTATTTGATGGGATGGGAATGATGTACAGTATATTCTTCTTCCACAGCCATTGTCTGCCAGTCCGTGTACTTCTTTGAACACTTGCAGAGCATTCTTCAGTTACAAGCCGGAGCCATACGTCGGCAACACTGTAATTAACTGTCAAACGGAGGCTTACTGTCCAGAACACGTGTTTGTGCTAATGTCGATTTTCAATGTAAATTAAAGGTACAATATAAGTGTGTGTCGATGGAATTATGTTCGCTGTCGTACCAAACGTTAATTGTTGATGTATTATAAACTAAGTGTGTGTTCGCGACAAAAACAAGACAGTAAATGAAAATATGGCTGCAGTCTTTAGCAACTTTTACGGTTATTATTAATGGCAAAGTGATTGAAAATTCTTCTAAATATTAAATATTGTATAAACTACATTTTTATAGTCTTACTTGTGGTTTGTGGTGTATCAGAATTCTAGCCAAATTGTTGGGTCTCGCCTGCTTTATCAATAAAGTTACGCCATTGATTTTCAAGTTTATTGTAAATAGCTGTTTTGTGATCCCATAAATGTTGCAGTTTTGTTGAAGATTCGCAATGCCTGCTATACGTCAGAACTAACCTATAATTTGTGGATGCATACACTCACTTTGTTGGCTTTCAAGGTTTATTTATTAATATTATGTCTTTTGTAATAAATGAATTATAAACATGTTTCTTTTCACTTCGTATTTACAGGATTTATTGTTCACCTAGTTTATACGCTAATTGGCACATACTTAATAGATAATTATGTGTTTTGTTATGTATTATGTTGAAGGTATATTTCTTCGTTTTTTCATAGATCTTTATACTTGGCCTTGGTTCTATTTAAAATTATATTTAAAAAAATGTATAACAAATAATTTAGAATAACAGTATTGTTATGGTGACTGGCGAGGTTCAAACTATAACTGGCTTCCTGGGCATCTGGAATATTTATATAAAAGCACGACAGACGATCATATGAAATTAAAATGTATATGATATCCTAGACCTTTCACGTCAGAGATGAAACAACATAAAGGGGCAAAACATTGTCAATTTACTTGCCATATAATGGTTAATTGATTGGAATGGCGCATATACTGTATTGCGAAAGTACGTCGTTACTTTATTTATTTTTGGTACAAGTAACAGTTCTGTAAGTATTTATTTATTTTCCCTTGTACCATCAAAACAAACACGTATGCTTTTAATTTTTTTTAGATATAAGTGGCTGTATGCAAGTAGTTACGCGGTATTCTGAAACTCAAAATATTTCGGATTCCGTAATAAAATACGTAAATCAATACTCTGAATCTTGATCATATGCTCTTTGTTCTGTATCACTTAATGTAGAAAATGTACATGTGACAACGAAATCAAACCTCTAAAACGTCAAACGCCACGCCTTTATTTCGCCTCCACTCAGCATTGCCAAACCTACCCATGCTCCGACTTGTACCTGAGGATGGCTCTGACCCTTGTTAATTAATTGACCTCAACTGTTTGCCGATCATAGAACGAATTCTATGGTGTCTTTAAGTTATGTAGTACATCCCATGAGGACATGTGCAAGGGTTGCAGATTTGCAGCATGACGGTGGAGGATGCTCTATGTCCTGCCGAGAAGGGAGCGTACGAAAGACATTTAATACCTTTGCTCCGCTTGCTAGAGGCCAGTCCTTCACAATGTCGTACTCTGAAATTCACTGGAGTAAACTTGCTGTATAGCTCTATGTCTGAGCTTTTCTGATGTATGTCAGCCCACTCCTCTATAATTATAATTCCTTATCCTACAGTTTTTTTTTTCATGTGTGGAGCGTAATACAAACTGGTACGTTGGTCTTTCTTTACATTGGTGCTCGTTCAACGCATATTGTGCATAAAGACATCACCAGTGGATGCAACATACACATTGGCTGACAGAGCGAGGACGCTAAAAGTCTTGGTGAAAAAAGTATGAAAATCATTAATTTAAATTTAAAATGATTATTTTTTTGTTTCAAGTGATCTGCTAATCGCTTTTGTCATATGTTTGTAGAAAACATACTTGCTGAGTTGATAATTGCACTGAGTATTTTTCTATCGCAATATCAGTAATATTACACGAGGATTGATGACATTTTCTGATGTGTACAATACTGTTTTCATTACTATTGGAATGCGTTCAATTTTAATCGGATGACGTGAATATGTTAGGAGAAATTCCACAAACGATTATGGAAAACATGGGAATTTTACTGGAAGCAAGTAAAGAGATAGGTTTGGAAGTAAATCTCGAAAAGACAAAGTATATGATTATGTCTCGTGACCAGAATATTGTACGAAATGGAAATATAAAAATCGGAGATTTATCCTTCGAAGAGGTGGAAAAATTAAAATATCTTGGAGCAACAGTAACAAATATAAATGATACTCGGGAGGAAATTAACAGCAGGATAAATATGGGAAATGCATGTTATTATTCGGTTGAGAAGCTTTTATCATCTAGTCTATCAAAAATCTGAAAAAATTTATAAAACAGTCACATTACCAGTTGTTCTTTATGGTTGTGAGACTTGGACTCTCACTTTGAGACAGGAACAGAGATTAAGGGTGTTTGAGAATAAGGTTCTTAGGAAAATATTTGGGGCTTAGAGGGATGAAGTTACAAGAGAATGGAGAAAGTTACACAATGCAGAACTTCACGCATTGTATTCTTCACCTGACATAATTAGGAATGTTAAATCCAGACATTTCAGTTGGGCAGCGCATGTAGCATGTATGGGCGAATTCAGAAATGCATATAGAGTGTTGGTTGGGAGGCCGGAGGGAAAAAGACCTTTGGGGAGGCCGAGACGTAGATGGGAGGATAATATTAAAATTGATTTGAGGGAGATGGGGTATGATGATAGAGAGTGGATTAATCTTGCACAGGATAGGGACCTATGGCGGGCTTATGTGAGAGCGGCAATGAACCTTCGGGTTCCTTAAAAGCCATTTGTAAGTAACTAAGTGAGTATATATTTTCCTGTCATAGTTCGGTGTATATCAAGGTGTGGAAGGCTGATATGATTCTTGATACCACTTTCGTTTTGAAAGATGCCACCACATTTCTCCTCCACCTTTGTTCACCATAATTTGATTTATCAACTGTGAAATGGAGTGATTCAGAAACATTCTAATGAGGAAGGCAAGAATTAATTATGCTAAACTTGGAAACAGCATCTGTTAATAAAACAAAACAGCATACAGCTTATTGTCCAAGAGAAACTGTGTAGAAGTCAATGTTAATGTACGAAATTATAAACTTAGTGCGAAATCACAAATATGAAATATACCTATGTTCGAAATTAGTATGAAAATAAAAAAGAAGTTGTAAAATATTGTGTCACCACGTACTGCGTGATTCAGTAAAAGACTGCCAGGATTAAACAGGAAATAGAGAATGTCCAACTGAACATTTTGAGATATTGTGGAACTTGAGGTCTGTAAACCCAGATTAAGGCGATTATGTCAGTTTCGTTCTAAATACCTGGTTTGTCATTGCAGACTTCAACACCATTTCAGTAGGCTATATCTCCTGTCTGAGCGTGTGATTGCCTACCTATACCCGTTTACTTACAGTTCGCGCAAAGGGTTTTGCGTAGTTATTGGAGGATGTACCCTTTGCTGCTAGAGATGTTTGGGAATACTTCTTGTAAGCAGTTAACCTAACAATATATATACTTAAATTGATCTAATAATATATCCATTCAAATTCAAAATTTTTCTTAATATGATTTCAGTTACAATATTATGATCTATTACCTTTAACAAACACGTATTTCGACAATAAATTTCGATTCTATTTAGTTTAATTACTTAACTTTATCACTTATATTCTAGATTGAAGATTATCATCGGTCATAGTGCACGATCAAGTTCATACCGTCAATTAACATCAAAAGACAACCTAATACAGAAACATATCATCCATTGTAAATGTCAACTATAACAACTTTGATGAATTAAGGTTTCAAGGTACAATCTCAACACATACATTATGGTGTATATACATCTTTCGTACACAGAAAAGGCGTATAATAACTGAATAATAAGAGTATGGACACAAGCAAATTAGATAAATATATAGTAAACATTGTAAGCATCTCTTCACATAGTATTTCATATGAATTTTTCACTTTATTTTTTTATATAGTGAAGACCTGCAATTATATATATATATATATGTATAAAGTCAATGAATTGGAGAACTTTTTAATGCAAAAGAACAGTTTCTTCGATTAAACATAACATTTTGTCTTTATGTCCCTCATCTCGTGGAATGACCCATATATATATATATATATATATATGTATTGTAATCACAGGTTTGTGTTTTTAACTAATTGACAATAAGGGTACATTTACGTGAGAAAAGAAATATTGATGTCCCCAAACCATGTTTATTTTAATATGTTTTATATTTATCAATGTATATTGTATTTTTGATCATAGAGGCACATGTACTTATTTAGGGATGATATTGCAGCATAAAAAGTTGTATCTGATGATATCGGCATGACCGACGAAAACGTTAATACAGTATTAAATTATGTAATATAAGGACTTGTACCTTACACACATATAAAGTAAAGTCATTGACTGAAAATAAATCTTTGTATTGCATTCATAAGATGTTAAAAAGTGTATTTTTTTTTTCGGGAAATCTTTGCATTTGTATATGAATCTTGACCCCATTCATCATAATATTGCAAGTTGTAGTCAAGCGGACACATAGAGAGCAGCTTGTAACGTTAGAAGTTGTCTTCTAATGCTGTGTAATAAATTGATCGGTTTAAGTAGTCTCTTTGTACTGCAGGAACAGAATCTTTTGGATCAGCTTGTGACTGGTATAAAAGAGGAATGTGAGGACCAGAGCCATGATCTCACATCTCAGATAAAATTTGAGGAAGATCCGGTGCCAATTTCGTTCCCCTTGGTGAAAAGTGAACCTGAGGTGAGTCAAACACAAGGAATGCACTGTGTATTCTTTTTTCAGTGATTATCTTGCATTTTGATTGTAACGGATACTACCTCGTTATAACAGTACGCGCAGTGACTTCGATTCATTCATTCATTCATTTTATTCCATAGATCTTACATGAGCAATGAAGCTTTAACATGTGGAACAAGTCGAAATTTTACAATATTACAATTTTTACAATTTTACAATTTTAATTTTTTACATTTTTAGTAATTTTCTACAATTTTTTACAATATTTTGGTGAGATGTAGTGAGATGAGGTGAGGTCCGAGGATTCGCCAAAAGATTACCCGGCATTTTCCTTTTGGTTGGGGAAAACCTCGGAAAAACCCATCCAGGTAATCAAATCAAAGGGGTTAATGCTGAGGAGTCGCCATAGACCATCCTGCTTCAGTCCCTCGGCTGGGGAAACCCTCGGAAGAAACCATTCAATGAGACCAAAGTGAGATCCAACCCAAGCCCGAACGCAGTTCCGGATCAGCAGCCCAGTGAGTCTGTTGACTGAGCTACATTGCTGGCTCTACTAAAAATATATACAGTACATAGCCAATCAGATTATAAAATTTACAAATGCAAACGATCATTCATCAGTTGAGCTATATCTGTAATACAAAACAAGTAAGTTAATTAAATTTAAGGCATAAACAATTCAATCAGTTGTGATATACAGAAATTGATAATACATATCATGCTAACTGCTTCAAATTACAAACACAAACAATTTATCAATAGAGCTATACAGATTACTATTCAATTTAAAGCATATAAAATTCATCGGCCAAAACTATACACACACATACAATACAAAGTAAGCAGATTAATTAAATTTACAAGCATACTTTCGTTAAGCTATACAAATTTGTGCAATTAATATCAAGTAGATTAATTGAATTTATAATCTTAAACAATTCATCAGTTGAGCTATACAGACTACTATACAATTTATAGTAGGCCTATATACCACTCATTAGTAGAACTACACACACTAGTATTCATTTTAAAAGCATATACAATTCATCAGCCAAACTATATAAACATATACAATCCAATTAGTTCAATTTACAAACTTATTTTCGTTAAGCTATACAAAATTGTACAATTCATATGAAGGGACAAAAAAATCTTATCACTATTTACTATTACAACTCTAATGTTTAACTGTTACCTCGTTTTATGTTTTAAATATGAAAGAGAAATATCTTGTTACACTCACACTTAATGATTGCCATGTTACACATTCCCACAGTGTGTTTCATAATATGTCACACCCAAGGACTCGTGATCTATTTGTTTTCTTTGTGTTTTTGTCAATCTGAATACATTTTACAATTTCCAAATTACTGATTTTATTTTAGAAGTAGGCACAAACATTATCATCTGTCTTCATTTGTTTTTAAGCATTTACGTATTTGAAATATGTCCTTTACAGAACATTATGTTGCCATTAGGGAAAAGATATTTTGTAACTTCAAGATAAATTGTGTGGGTTATTTTGAGTGGACTACAGAATAGGTTCTAAATTTTCCTAATTCTTTTAATACATACGGACAGCTACAGCATATTAATATAGGTGGAAAAACATAAAATTGAAAATCTCAATTTACCAATCTTCAAATTACTAGAAATACACATAAAGAGTTTCAGTTTTCTTGAACTTAATATGGGTAGACTCCAGCACAAGGAATGTACAGTGTGTTCTTCTTCCAATGTTTATCCTGTATTAGCTTTCCTATGGTGAAAACTGAAGTGGTTCTCTGTCAGTATATACTAGAGTTGGGCAACACGATTCTTTTTCAGAAGTCGATTCGAACGATTCAATCATACATTACGAATCGATTCTAACGATTCGTTCACGATTCTTCTCAGTCTGCGATTCCAACTATTCTTTTGAATCGTCAACGAGTTCACGATTCTTCCTACTCTGCCAACGATTCCAACGAACGACTTACGGACACTTCGTCAAAAACGTTCTACATCTCTCGAATGGCGAGGCTTAGACATTGGACACTTTCTCATTGGCTGGAACCATTCAGCGACCTCCAGAACAAAATTATCGATAATGTTTCTAATCTTCGCATAGATGAACCTATTAGGCGAAGACATTTTTGCATTACATCTCTTTAACTTGGCTGGAACCATTTCAGGTTTGTGTTCCATTATTTTACAAAAATTATCCAAGATTGAATGTTTCTAAATTATTGTCCGTTGACAGGTTACATCAAACAAGTAAATAGAATCGTGGGTTACGATACCATGTCAATTCGTTACTATTCTTTTGAACGACGATTCGTTACGATTCTTTTGAACGACGATTCGTTGATACCACGAAACGATTCTTACGATTCTTTATTATTAGTCGTTTAAATGAACGATTTGTTCACGAATCGACCTAACTCTATATACGGTATATTCACAGAAGACGGGCACTAGAATATAGTGCATTTTTCAGTTAATGGATAATGACGTTATCAGTTGTTCTTGGTTGTTTGACCTGATGGCTAAAGCAAAAGTTTGTCATTTTATGATTTTTGTGGTTTTCTTTCGATTTGATTGGTTAAGTTGTAATTTATTCTTTTTCATAATGGATAATGACGTTGTGCGGACCTAACTATGAAGTTTTCTTTTAAACGATACAAATCAAAGAAAAATAATATTTTTAATAATTAGGAAATATATGAACGTATATTTGATTTTTCATCTTTGATTTTGCGATGAATTTGGACTTCAGTTGGCAAACGTTTTTTTTTGTAGTTTTTGTCAGCCATACATTTTGGGGAAACTTAAACATATCTAGTGCATTTGTATTTTGTCAGACCTACAAACAGTCTCGATTTGTATTATTTCCATTATTATTGTTTTCTTTAGATTAATTAATCATTATCATTATTATCATTATATCATCATTATCATTCTCATCATTATTACTATTACTATTATCATCATCATCATTATCATTATCATCATTATTATTTCTTTTAACAGTAACATGTTGTTTATTATAACATTTGTTGGAATACGTTGTTGTCCTGAATATGATTTTAGATTTTTTTAACAATGTTATCTAAAAAAAATGTCAAGCTATCTTATACACAATAAAATTTACTACAGTTTTGAAATTTAAATTAACAATTGAGTAAGGGACGAACTAGAAATTAGCAACAAACTAAAGGATGCGAAAAACTGACTACAGCTGTATATGAAATAGAATATTTCTTCCAATGATTTAGATTCTGGAAAAGTCCCCATAACACTTATAGCATTCCCTCGCTGCATGGAAATACTAATTCTTTGGCGGAGGAAAGCTGTAGAACAAGAGTCACCGTTAAGTGCTGATAAATACTTGCCGATATCAGAAGTTAACAACTTCGCCCCGGAACACCATGGGACCATAGATTCTACGGCGAAAACGACAAAATTATATCGATCCAGAAGATCGAGATACTTATTGCGTTTAATTGTCACAGCAGATGCAGCGGCTGACCCAGCAAGTTTCGAAGTTTTGGACGAATAAGAAGCGAAGGTGTTAAAACAAGTGACATCCCATAAAAGTGATTTGGCTTTGGACCATGGTGTTAGAGTTAAGCCATCAGGACGTTTGCCATCGGAACGATTTATGCCATTGGGTTCTAGGATGGTAGGGAAACCAGCGTATATTAGGGCCCTTTTAATGATGTCGTTAATCTTGACGTGTCTGCAAAAACGTCCAGAATTTTTTAGGCAACTTAATCCATGGAGGCCAGGAGAATCGACATCTGCACCACAAATACATTTGTGTGGAAAACAAATTTTAACACCAAGCCTTAAGGCAATGGGAATCTTAAAGGACATATTATCCATTAAGGTTGACATTGTCTAGTTTCAAAAATAAATTAAAATTGCACTTTTTCAACTCAGATTCCTTTCAGTTATAAGCCCTTTTCTCTGCGATAGTTTTGTAACAATATAGGCTATATATTTCTTTTCCTTCCTTTCCTCTTTTGTTCTCTTTATCAGCTGATGAATTTATTATCATAGCCTTTTATTGTGAATTTTATTTAATTTTCTTTCTTTTTTTTTCTTTTTTTTATTATTTTATTATATTCTATTTTGTTATATTCTTCCTTACGTTTTCCATATTAACCATTTGTACTAAATGAGTTGCTTTTGCTATATTCCAGTGTATTTTACTTTCTTTTTTTTTCTATTATGGTATTATTTTCATGTTGTTTAGTGTCGATTTTATTATGCTATTATTATTTCTTTTTGTAATATGTTAGTATTCTGTTCTGTAACTTTTTTGTTAAATTTTAACTGCTTGTATACTTTGTGACCTGGTAGAGTGTAAGAGAAGGCCCTATGGCCTTAACTCTGCCAGTATAAATAAAGAATTATTATTATTATTATTCACTTCTATGGTATGGGCATTATTATTATTATGTTCCGAAGCTAAAGGTCCAGCTCCATCTTTTCATCGGTCAAGAGTCCCTGATCTCTTCGTCCTTTTGGTTTATAATTTATTGCTTTCTTTTTAGTCTGTATCGTCCATTCTCTCTAATGTAGGATTTTCAATCTTGTCTGTAATTGTCTGATTTTATCAATAAGTGGGTATACTCCTAGTTCCTGCCTAAAATCTTCATTTCAAATCTATCCAAACTTGCGTGCATCCTTTTACTTTTCAAGAATCTCATCTCTGGCAAAGTAGCTTGTATTTTACTAACTTACAGGTTTGTTGTAACCCAAACAATTCCATATAAAAGAGTAGGGACTGCCATTAATTATGTAGAATTTCATTTTTGTTTCCTTTCTGCTTTTATTCTTCAAAGTTCTATTAATTGTGCCACATACTGTTTGGAATGATTGTAATTTTATTTTTATATCATTATCCTTTTTGTAACTTAATCAAAAATCATTAGGTATTATAAAATTTGTTACTTGTTCTACTGCTTTATTATCTATTTTTACAATCTAGATCTTACAGTTATTTTGCCTTGAAATGCCATCTATTTTTTTATTTGAAGTTAAATTATGCTTCTGGCATATTTTATTCAGTTCATATACTTTTTTGCAGTTTTGTTTCAGTATCTTTTTATTACAATCATCGGCAAATACCAGAATATTAATTTTTATTCCTCTATCAATTAAAAATGCTATTCCAGGATCCACTAAAATTTTCCATTGTCGAACAATTTCGTCAGCATAAATATTAAAAAAATAGTGTCGGTGATTATTATTATTATTATTATTATTATTATTATTATTTTATTATTTTATTATTATTATTATTATTATTATTATTATTATTATGTTGGAAGAAGATAAGGCTTGAAGCCAGCATCCTGATTCTTTTTCTCGTAAAGCAAGAAAACTGGCTCTGTCATAATCTGAGGAGGAAGACGCAAAAAGGCTGTCAAAAGCTTTGGAAGCAAGAACAAAATCCCAGCGTTTTTTAGACTCTGGGCTGTTTGCAAGATGCGCAATATGAGTAATGGAGGACCATTGTTCAAAGGCCTCAGACATATGAAGGACTCTGATTTCGTCACTGTGACTAGAGACAGTAGATTTGACGAAATTCAGAACTCCATGAGCCGAAGCTAAAAATGCAGGCACGCAAATATCGCTAACATTGCGAATGCCAAGACCGCCAAATGAAATAGGCAAAGTAGCGAAGGACCAAGTAATGTTACCAAGTTTGATATTAAGAATAGATTCCAAACAATACCGTAAAATACAGTCAGCTTCTAAAAGAAGAGAAGGAAATAACCAGAGAGGGGTAGTGCGAAGGAAGTATGTTAGGTGAGGGACGTGAAAGCAGTTCTTTAAAAGGAAATATGCTGTATGAGTGCAAAGAGATTTTAAACCAATAAATAGATGTTTCATAGAATCTAATTTATCACGCATAACAACTTCCACAGCAGGCAGTAATATTGGGAACCAGGGAGTGTCAACATGGAAGGGGATGAAAGTCGAATTCCAGGAGAGAGCATTAAAAGTTGAAAATACATTATTATTATTATTATTATTATTATTATTATTATTATTATTGTTGTTGTTGTTATTATTATTATTATTATTATTATTATTATTATTATTATTATTATTATTATTATTAAAAGGTTTTTACTAATGTTAATAACAGTACAGTTAAACATGCCGATCACTCTCTAGTTTTAGAGGATATTTATCATCCATCTATCTCTATTTATATTGAAGTAAATTTATCGTTACCGGAACACTGTCACATCAGTTCATATTTAAATTATTCTCAAGGTGATTATCTGAATTTTTATTCTATTTTATACAATTAAGATTGGACTAGCATATATCAGACCACTGATGTAAACACTGCTGCAAATTCGTTGTCTCAAATTATAAGCAATGCTATATCTCTTTGTGTCCCTGTCACCTTTGTTAAAAAATCGCACTATCCTAAATGGTTTTCGAACGAATTACGTCAGCTTATTAAGAAAAAAAAATAAAGCTCATAAAAATTACAAAAAATATAAAGCTGATCATCATTATCAAATGTTTTCTGATTTTAGAAAACAAGTCAAAGCCATGATTAAATCCGATAAATTTAAATGGTTACAATCAATTGATGATAACCTAAAGCATGAACCAAATAAATTTTGGAAATATGTGGAAACGTTTCGAAAAACTAATAGCAATCCCACAGAATTAATAATAAATGGCGTTCACATCACAGATGAAAAAGAAATTGCAAATGCATTTGCTAGTCAATTTAAATCTGTTCAACAAAATTGTAACTCTAATTTCATTACTTATGATTCTAATATTACTGACTGTTTGCCCCTTCCTAAAATTACATCCGATGATGTAACTAAAGCCATTAAAAAGCTAAAGCCTAATAAATCTAAAGGTACAGATAGCATTCCTAATTTTATAATCAAGGGTTGCTCTAATATTTTCAACTTTTTTTAATTATTATTATTATTATTATTATCATCATGATCATTATTATTATTATTATTATTATTATTATTATTATTATTATTATTATTATTAGTAAGAGCGAAACTCGAATATGCATCTGTAGTTTGGAACTCTATTACTAGTTCTGATTCGGCAAAACTGGAAAATATTCAAAGGAAATTTATTTCATTATGTTCGTACACATTCCTGCCTAATAACTCCGGGTATAACTACGATAAAAAATGCGAGCACTTCAAATGTCGAAGTCTGTACGCCAGACGTCATGATCTAGATTACTTATTCTTATGTAAGGTCCTTAAAGGTGACATTAATTGCCAATCTTTCTTAAACAGTGTCACCTTCGTATTCCTAGGAAGGACATGAGACATCACAAACTCTTCAATATTAGAAATTCTAAATCTCCCTCACCGGTCTCCAGATCCTAACTTACATGTAGGCGATTTCGATCCATTCAATATATAGAAGTATTAGAATATGGCAATGTCTTTGCTAATATTATTTAAATAATCCTTATACACAAATTGGTTGTAAGAATGAACTCCTTTCCCTAATATTTTATAGTATTAATTCTTGTAAATTAATTATTGTAATCTATGTTCTTTATTTTGTTGTTAACTCAAGTATTTAATTTGTACCATAGTTGTTCATTTTAATGTATTAATTGTATCACTGTGCTGGACTTTTATTGGCCAATGGCTGTTGTCCAGCACATAAATATCAATAAATTTATTATTATTATTATTATTATTATTATTATTATTATTATTATTATTATTATTATTATTATTATAAAAGAGGTGCATGTATTCTGTTATACACTAATCTCTGAATATATGCTACATTGTTAAGTATTTCATCTGCTGTCCCCTGGCAACTTCATTCACTGCGATTGTTTGGTATTCAGATTTATTTTGTAATGTTATAAAATCCGCATTTACACCGTTTTCTATGGACTTCGATCTGCCACAATTACCTATGTCTACGAGAAAACCGGTCTCTTCAGTTCTTTTACCAAGTTCCAAAAATGACTACAAATTCCATACCTCAATTCATTTTGGGCTGTAAATCGTATGAATGCATAAGAGAAATGTGTATTATAAATTAATTTGCAACTATGGTGGCGATTCATTTATTTTGTGCTATCTTATGACAAAAGAATAAGTCGTATAAAGGAGTGTTGTTGTTTTCTAATACCATTCATATGACAAAGTCATTTGACCTCTTGCACTCCAATATTTTTCAAAGATATTATCATGACCAGCCAATGAAGCACAGATTTTGAGGTGTTCCGAATCCATTTCTTGGTTTGAGTTGCACAATGGGCAGTTAGGGGACTGATATATTCCAATTCTATGCAGGTATT
The DNA here is from genome assembly GCA_025594305.2 of Periplaneta americana. NCBI lineage: Eukaryota > Metazoa > Arthropoda > Insecta > Blattodea > Blattidae > Periplaneta > Periplaneta americana. The sequence goes on from JAJSOF020000041.1 coordinate 15,984,118, forward strand.
TAGCCAAACAATCATGGCCTGTTGCCGATCTAAATGCAGCTTCAGACGATTTGCGTGGTAAAGCGGGAATCAACTGTGGATTTTGATGCAGAGAGTTCCATTTTTTCCCTTGAGATTGTGGTATCAAATTTTGTTTGTTGAAGTCTAAGTATGTAGATTTAATAAATCTTTTCACAGAGTAATACGTAGATTTAGTAACAGGTCTGTAAGTAGCAGTGCTGCCCTTCTTTGCTAAAGCATCCGCATTCTCGTTTTCCAGGATTCGACAATGGGATGGTATCCATTGGAATACAATTCTTTTATTGAGTGATTAATTGAGAGAGCATTTTAGTTATTTCTGCTGTTTGAGATGAAGGTGTGTGTTTAGAGACTATTGATAGAATAGCTGCTTTGGAGTCTGACAATACAACTGTATTTTTAAATTTATTGATGTGGCAGAGAAGATTCCTAAGACTTTCACTTATTGCAATGATTTCTCCATCAAAACTTGTAGTTCCATATCCACGAGATATATAAAGTGAGAAGGGACAGCACGTGACACCTGCACCTGCACCTTGTTCCCTGGAGATCAAGGATCCATCGGTGTATAAATGAAGCCAGTTTTGTGGAGGGTACCTAATATTAATTGTCTCTAAAGAAAATTGTTTCATTATTTCAGTATTTACTTCTGATTTCAGTATTTCTTGTGTTAAATTTAGATTATACTCTATATTTGATAGAGTTAAAGGGTTTGGTTTAATTTGTAAGTTTTCTTTTAAATTGGGGACATTGATTTTCTGTTTTAATTCTAGAACCATTGATATGAAACTTTTTTGAGTTTTTAATCTACTGAGAGGACTGTATGAATGCTAATTGTTTCCTGGTAATCTGAGTGTTAAAGAGTGTGCATTTTTCATTTAATGAAACTTTCAACAGTGAAATATATTAATGTTTCAGTATAACCTGTTCACTGTTTATTTACGTCACATCTCTTTGCAAATTCTGATTACGTTTTCTGTAGGCCATTTATACATAACATGCACATATTTACAGGTTTGGAACTTGATTTCAATTCCCTACAATACAAGCAAATAATCTGAATTTAAGAAAAGGTGTGTGAAAGAAGTAAGTCAGTGCATTTCGGAGAAACTAATATTCCATTTTGTGTAAAAGACATTAAAACCTTACAAAAAGGTTAGATTGTATTCAGTAGGTTTGAATAGTGTGTTGTCTGACAGAAAAGTAAATACTCATTTGACTTGTTAATATTCTCTTCATTATTTACTCATTTTTTTCCAGGAAGATTTGTTCGATGTGGACAGAGTTCAGCAGGAGCAGGAAGTGGAATTATCTTCAGAAGACGATGAAGTGTTGACTGAGAGGTGAGTGTACTGTGCTGGTTTTGTTTCTGTTCTCTCAGAACTTCATTTAGGGTCGTATTGATAGACGAGATTTTGGCTGAAGACTTTCCAAAGTTGACTTTCGTAGTAAAGTTTAACTTTGTTAAAAGTCCTGTTCATAGACGATACTTTTGGGACTTTGACTTTGACTTTGGTAAGTCGAGATTTGACGATCTTGTTCTAATGTTGGCAATCAAAATCACTGCCTTCTAAACAAATTAAATTAATAGATAGTTGAAATAGAGTAGGCGTTACCACAATCAAAGCCATCTTTTGAGTCACAGATCAATGTAACAATTGAACATCAGTATATGTTAAGCAATTGCCAATCGTTCTTACAGCTTTACAGAAGAATAATATATTCGAGGGCTTAATTTGAAACTAACGTACAGTAAGTACAAAAATTGACATTTTTAGGTCTTTACACCAACCGGTAATAATTTGTTCTTCTACCTGGCCGTCCACACCTGTGGAGTAATGGTCAGCGCGTCTCGCCGCGAAACCTGGTGGCCCGGGTTCGAATCCTGGTTGGGGCAAGTTACCTGGCTGAGATTTTTTCCGGGATTTTCTCTCAACCCAATACGAGCAAATGCTGGGTAACATTCGGTGCTGGGCCCCGGACTCATTTTACCGGTATTATCACCTTCATTTCATTCAGACGTTAAATAACCTAGATGTTGATACAACGTTGTAAAATAACCCAATAAAATAAAAAATAAAATCTACCTGGCCACAAAAACATGATAGTATAGTTTATCTGAAATAATATTGCCTGTTGAAGAATTTTGTTGTGAATAAAACATCTATTGCAGTTACGTTAGTTTCACATTGAGGCCTGAAATTATTTCATTGTAAAATAACTTTGTTGTGAGGATATGGAAGATAAGATTTCACCAATGACAGACTGTGAAAGAGACATACAATCCTGCTGACAGTTGGCAGAGTTATTCCCTGTATGTCTGCAGAAACTATTTAAAAATTATCTGAATTAAATATGCAGAAAACATTATTATGATGACCGCAAGGATTATAAATTAACTGCATTTCCAACTGTATAACCTATCCTCTATAGAATTAAATAGTAAGAATCAATATTAATCTATTAATCCTGACCTATAGCGTAAAATCGCGATGAAATAAGTTGTATTATTTACTGTTGGAACAGATAATCCTGTTTGATTATTCATCAATGAAAGTTGAAAAATGACGAGGATATTTAATACTGTCTGTTTATCAAATCTGTACCTTGATTTGAATTTATAATCTATAATAATACGCTAAGGAACATAAGCAGCTTAAATAATCTCCTAGATGTGTTCAATATTCTCGGCAAATTCAACAATTTCTCAAATATCAGTCATTTTCCTTTTGTATGATTTGAGGCTTTCTCGGCGTTGGTTCGCTAATATGTTTTCGCGGGATATCAGCCGAGTTAAGATTTTGGAATGCTCCAAGCTTTCGACTGTTATATCTGCAGCCATCTTCAGGGAAGTGATGTCCGAACAGAAAGTCGAAAGGTAATATAGATGTTAGGCTGTCTCAGGTGAAATGGGATTGGTTGGCGGATCGGCCAATCCGGGGCCGGGAATTGTCATCCCTCGTAAGCTCCGCCCTTCCCGGGATTCCTGCGTGAAGTTTGGCGGGTGACGAGCCCTGTTCCGCCGGTTGGAATCGGTTGCCGTCCTCGGTCCGTGATCTTCATGATCTTGATTGTAAGAGGACCTAAGTTGGTCCAAGGCCGGTGTCCATGCCTGACTGAGCTGGAGTCCACTGTCTCTGTTAAAGTTGTTTTTCTCCAGCTTGATCTCTATGGCCTCCTTGATTGTACGATCCCAGTAGTGGCTTGATTTGTTAATGACCTTGGTGTGGTCAAACAGTATTTTATGCTCCTTTTCTATGCTGTGTTGCGCCACTGCAGATTTTTCCGGGTAATACAGCCTCAGGTTCCTCTTATGTTCTTTGATTCTGTCTTCTATTGTGCGGCCAGTCTGCCCAACCAATCCCGTTTCACCTGAGACAGCCTAACATCTATATTACCTTTCGACTTTCTGTTCGGACATCACTTCCCTGAAGATGGCTGCAGATATAGCAGTCGAAAGCTTGGAGCATTCCAAAATCTTAACTCGGCTGATATCCCGCGAAAACATATTTGCCATTTTCCTTTTGTTTGCAAACGAAAGTCAAAGTCAAAGTCTAGATTTTCGCTGACTTCGAAGTAAAGTCACGATTGAAGTTTACTTTCCTTCAAAGTGTCGACTGTGAATAGGAAAATGGTGACTTTGTAACGTCCGAAGTCAACTTTGGTCCAAAGTCTCGTCTATGAATACGACCCTTAATGCTGACTTAAGAAATAAATTTTATAATGTATGATACTGTTTTTATTCACTATATTTGTGTGGTTATTGTCCTTAACGCCTCGATATGTCTTGGTACTGAAATGACATAAGATTCACTAAAATTATCATTACCATGACAAGTAACGTAGTACAACTCCTACTATATCAGCTGGTTTATTATCCTCCTGTTCTTCGATAACCATGATGTCTTTTAGGCTACGACCACGTCACTGCTTTGATTCTCAACATTTCCAATGTGGCTGCAATCTCTGTCCATTTTGCTAGTTTCCTAGTGCTGCGAAAGTTGCTACAAGTTTTTCGGATCTGTACTTCTATTCTTAGAGGTTGAGCTACTTTTGCAGCGCCAGATAGCTGGAGCTTTTCGTCTTTCTGCTCATACTTCATTGCACTTCTAGGGAGTTCCCGCTCAGATTTTCATATTATGAAATGCAGGCAAATGTCTCAAATAGCTTCTTTTAATGGAACACAGAGTTTACTTTTTAGCTTCGCTCTAGAATATCCTTTTAGGAAAGTTCTGGATAATGGAGAGAGTTTGGAATTGAACGGGTTACATCAGCTTCTCCTCTATGCGGATTACGTGAATAAGTTCGGAGAAAATCCAGAAATGATTAGGGAAAACACGGAAATTTTACTTGAAGGAAGTAAAGCAATAGGTTTGGAAATAAACCATGAAAAGAGGAAGTATATGATTATGCCTTGTGACCAGAATATTATACGAAATGGAAATATAAAAATTGGATATATATTATTTTAATGTACCGAAGTACATATGATATTTCCATGCAGATATTCTGCGTCATCATACGATGAAAGAGTAATGGAACGGAGAAAAATTCTCTCCGGCGCCGGGATTTGAACCCGGGTTTTCAGCTCTACGTGCTGATGCTTTATCCACTAAGCCACACCGGATACAACTCCGACGCCGGTTAGAATCGTCTCAGATTAAGCTCCAACTCTTGGGTTTCCTCTAGTGGCCGCCCTCTGCACTACGTCATAGATGTCTATGAACGCAGGACCGAAGTCCACACATGTGCTGAGGTGCACTCGATATGAGTGACTAGTTGGCCGGGATCTGACGGAATAAGCGCCGAAGTGATTTACTTAAATCACGAAGTGATTTACGCATATCATATATATTATTTTAATGTACCGAAGTACATATGATATTTCCATGCAGATATTCTGCGTCATCATACGATGAAAGAGTAATGGAACGGACTCCGGCGCCATATTTGAACCATCTGCTGATGCTTTATCCACTAAGTCAAATACAACTCCGACGCCGGTTAGAATCGTCTCAGATTAGCTCCAACTCTTGATGGCCGCCCTCTGCACTACGTCATAGATGTCTATGAATGCAGGACCGAAGTCCATACATGTGCTGAGGTGCACTCGATATGGTGACTAGTTGGCCGGGATCCGACGGAATAAGCGCCGTCTTAAATCACGAAAAGCATATCATATATATTATTTTAATGTACCGAAGTACATATGATATTTCCATAGATATTCTGCGTCATCATACGATGAAAGAGTAATGGAACGGAGAAAAATTCTCTCCGGCGCCGAATATTTTCAGCTCTACGAATGCTTTATCCACTAAGTCACACCGGATACAACTCCGAAAATCGTCTTTAAATTTATCTTTGTCTATGAATGCAGGACCGAGGTAGTTGGCCGGGATCCGACGGAATAAGCGCCGTCTTAAATCACGAAGTGATTTACGCATATCATATATATTATTTTAATGTACCGAAGTACATATGATATTTCCATGCAGATATTCTGCGTCATCATACGATGAAAGAAATGGAACGGAGAAAAATTCTCTCCGGCGCCGGGTTTTCAGCTCTACGTGCTGATGCTTTATCCACTAAGCCACACCGGATACAACTCCGACGCCGGTTAGAATCGTCTCAATAACTCTTGTTCCCTCTATTATTCATAGATGTCTATGAACGAGAAATATTGACTAGTTGACCGGGATCCGACCGTCTTAAATCACAGTGATTTACTGCTATCAAAAATTTTAATGTACTGAAGTTATGATATTTCCATGCAGATATTCTGCGTCATCATACTAGTCACTCATATGTGTGGACTTCGGTCCTGCGTTCATAGACATCTATGACGTAGTGCCCCAAGAGTTGTTAATCTGAGACGAATCTAACCGGCGTCGGAGGTTGTATCCGGTGTGGCTTAGTGGGTTGGCATCAGCACGTAGAGCTGAAAACCCGAGAAATCCCGGCGCCGGAGAGAATTTTTCTCCATTCCATTACTCTTTCATCGTATAAAAATTGTTAATTTATCCTTCGAAGAGGTGGAAAATTTAATTATCTTGAAGCAGCGGTAACAAATATAAATGACACTCGAGAGGATATTAAACGCAGAATAAATATGGGAAATGCCTACAATTATTCGGTAGAGAATCTTGGCATCTAGTCTGCTGTCAAAAAAATCTGAAAGTTAATTTATAAAACAGTTATATTACCGGTTGTTCTCTATGGTTGTGAAACTTGGACTCTCACTTTGAACTTAAGGGTGTTTGAGAATAATGTTCTTACGAAAATATTTGTGTCTGAAAGGATGAAGTTACAGGAGAATGGAGAATGTTACACAACACAGAACTGCACGCATTGTATTCTACATCTGACATAATTAGGAACATTAAATCCAGACGTATGATATTGGCAGGGCATGTAGCACGTATGGACGACTCCAGAAATGCATATTGAGTGTTAGTTGGGAGGCCGGAGGGAAAAAGACCTTTGGGGAGGGTCATACTTAGATGGGAGGCTAATATTAAAATGGATTTGAGGGAGGTGGAATATGATGATAGAGAGTGGATTAATCTTGCACAGGATAGGTACCGATAGCAGGCTTATGTGAGGGCGGCAATGAACCTGCGAGTTCCTTAAATCCATTTATAAGTAATGAATCACGGAAGAAAGTTTTGAATGGAAGGGGTTATGTCAAGAACTGATTGAAAACTAAGAACCGTATTAAGTTCCAATCGCCTTTGAGAACTCCTGTCAAGTTAGATTGTCAGCAAGATTTATTTTTTTGTTTTAATGGGCTTTATAATATAGAGCCCAAATTTTGTGCGAAATTTATTTTTCACAATATAATTTGAAATTTGCATTGCATTAGCAGATTCTGCTAAAACTTATAATTTTTACTATGGAATTCAGCAGTAATTTGTTTAATTTATTATCTGTTCCATCTTGTTTAGGAAATTGAACTTTCGAATGTAGAGGATTTATTTATTTTATTTATTTATTTATTTATTTAATAATAACATATACATAAAACGTTACATTAAAATACCCCGAAAGAGCAAAGCTCGTGTTCGGGGACAGTTCCGTTACATACATACACATACTTTGTAGACAAATACTTAAGAAAAAAACTCATATAAAGATTATAATAAAATTAGTAAATAACAATACTAATAATAACTGAGTGAAAAAAGAGACGATGTTTAGATTGATGGATTAATATTAAATTATTATTAGTAGTATAATTAGTGCAGGTCATGTTGATATAGTAACCAAGATAAGATAGAAAAATACACTTAGGATAGAAATAAGCTTGTTTTACAATACATAGTACATAATATATATACAGGGAAGTCTGTCATATAAATTTTTTAATTCTGGATCTGAAAATTTCATTGCCTAAAGTAGTCAATTCTGGATGAAATTTTATTATCGAATTATATAGCTGTGGACCATAATTTGTACTGTGTAGTAAAGCAGCAGATGTGAAATATTTAGGTTCAACTAATTTAAGAATTTCATTTCGTCTTGTATTATGAGCATGTGGCTGAGCTACAAATTTCATTCTATTTTTATGATAGAATTTCATTAAAGAGTATTTATAAATTTGGTCAATTCTAAAAACATTCAATTCAGAATGGATCAAATTTGTTGGATAATCCAGTCCCCTTTTCAAACAAATTTTGATTATAAGTTTTTGCAACATAATGAATTGATATTGTCTAGCAAATTTTGAGAAGTTGCGTTGTGATAGATTAATAAACTATTATGACATGGGACCATTACGATCACTCAACTCGTTGTGGTCAAGCATCCACTATGTGAAGTTTGACAATCACTGTCGCTGTCCCCACGTTCTTTTCCTTGTGCTATATCGCACATACAGACTTAAAAGATTAATCTACTGATAACTGTGGTAGCATGTGGAAGGTTGGAACATTACCAGATCCGAGTTTAACACACTGCTCATAGCTGAATGTAGATCATTATGTCATTATATAAATGACTTACCCTCCCTATTACAGGAATCAAACATGAAAACAGCACTATTTGCAGATGATATAGTTTTGTGGACTTCCGGATCTTACAGACATAGAGACAAAATTCAAAATTCTGCTCTTAAAGCTTTAAATTAACTACATGAATGGAATACATCAAATTTGATGACACTCAATTTAAGCAAAAGTAAATACCAAATATTTTCACTCGGTAAAAAAGAAAGACAATTCAATATCCAGTACAATGGCCAACACCTTCCTAGGACTAATGAATCCAAATATCTTGGAGTTATTTTCGATAGTAAGTTATCATGGAGCAACCATTTGAAATACATTTCTGAAAAAGCTCGTAAAAGTTTCTCCCTTCTAAAAAGACTAGCAGGAAAGAAATGGGGATGCTCTAGGAATACTTTGAACACTACATACAAAATGTTTATACAGCCAGTGCTGACCTACTGCGGAGAAATTTTAATTACCTCACCTTTCATAAACGACATAGAATATGTTCAAAACCAAGCTCTCAGACTCATTACTGGTGGACTCAAAACAACTACAATAGATTCTATGAGATTCCTCACTAATATTAACAGTATCAAAATGACAATAGAAGAAAAAGCACTGATTCAATATGAAAAACTTATCAGATTACCAGAAAACAATTGGCATTCATACAGTCCTCTCTGTAGACTGAAAACTCAAAAAAGTTTCGTATCCATAGTTCAAGAATTAAAACAGAAAATCAACATTCCGAATTTAAAAGAAAACTTACAAATTAAACCAAACCCTTTAACTCTATTAAATATAGAATATAATCTAAATTTGACAGAAGAAATACTGAAATCAGAAGTAAACACTGAAGTACTGAAACAATTGTCTTTAGAGACAATTAATATTAGGTACCCTCCACAAAACTGGCTTCATTTATACACCGACGGATCCATGATCTCCAGAGAACAAGGTGCCGGTGCAGGTGTTACATGCTGTCTCTTCTCATTTTATAAATCACTTGGATATGGAATAACAAGTTTGGATGGTGAAATCATTGCAATTAGTGAATGTCTCAGGAATCTTCTACGCCACATCAATAAATTTAGGAATGCAGTTATATTGTCAGACTCCAAAGCAGTTATTCTATCAATCGTCTGTAAACACACACCTTCATCTCAAACAGCAGAAATAACTAAAATGCTCTCTCAATTAATATCACTCAATAAAAGAATTGTATTCCAGTGGATATCATCCCATTGTGGAATCCTGGGAAACGAGAATGCGGATGCTTTAGCGAAGAAGGGCAGCACTGCTACTTACAGACCTGTTACTAAATCTACGTATTACTCTGTGAAGAGATTTATTAAATCCACAGACTTCACCAAAGAAAATTTGATAACACAATTCCAAGGGAAAAAATGGAACTCTCTGCATCAAAATCCACAGTTAATTCTCGATTTACCACGAAAATCGTCTGTAGCTGCATTTAGATTGGCAACAGGCCATGATTGTTTGGCTAAACACCTGCATAGAATTGGAATATATCAGTCCCCTAACTGCCCATTGTGCAACTGAAACCAAGAAATGGATTCGGAACACCTCAAAATCTGTGGTTCATTGGCTGATCATGATAATATCCTTGAAAAATATTGGAGTGCAAGAGGTCAAATGACTTTATTGTCAAACGCCTGGCATTAGAAAACAACAACAACTCTTATCACGATTATTTCGAGAATTGATTCGTATGAAATTAACTTTACAAAAATAACCATTGGTACATGATCTCTTTTCATTCGACCACTGGCGCAAATGTACTGTACAAGTTTTTCATATGAAACGAGGAGCCCATGTCTTATGTTAATCTCCAAGCCTGGTTGCAAAATAACGTAAATATACTGTCTTCACAAACTCGGACATAGGTGTTCTACTTACTTTAGTATATAATAATAATAATAATAATAATAATAATAATAAAAATAATAATATATATATATAATAATATAATATAATAATAATAATAATAATAATAATAATAATAATGATATACTAAAATAATAATAATACCAATGGATACCATCCCTCAACTAAACTCAACTAAATAAATAGTACTACTAATATAAGTTAAGGTAATATTTTCTTGATTACATTGAAACAAAAATGACAGTTACCTAGATATTAGTGAATAATCACTGGAAAAATTCAAATATATCAGTAATGACTGTATTTAAAAAATTATAACATTATAATCACTCAACTAAATAAATAGTACTACTAGTATAATCAGTATGGATTCCATTGAAACAATAACAGTTACCTAGATATTAGTGGTAATGGAAAAAAAGTAAGTAATGACTGTATTTAAAAAATTATAACATTAAAGAAAGTATATATATATATATATATATATATATTATAAAATATTAATGGAAATTACGGGGAAATGGCTTAACGGATTTTAATAAATGACCCCTCATTTTGAAGCTTGTAACCCAAAGTTTTTTACAAAAATAGTGGTTTTCAGTGAAATGTCATTTTTCCTACATCATTTTCCTATTTTACAAAATCCATCTGTCGTCAGTTTTGAGAACTAATTGCAATTTAGCTCATTTTAAAATAAAACAAAACACATACTACAATAAACAATAGGCTTTTACACGAATGTCATGACCTGTGAGATCGCTGACACATTTAGAGCTCAAATTCAATTGGTTATGAAATCTTCAAGACTTATTAAAATAAATTTACAGGTCTGATTCTGCGCTGTGTAATTTTCTTAGTACAGCTGTGTATTGGATATTAAAATCTACAAAACTTGAGGTGGTTTGATGACATTATTACCATTAGAAATTAAATATTATAGTTAATGCCATAATGTGACTATTTTTCTTTAATTATACATATTAATGTTATATTGATGATATGAAAGTGAAACGTTTTGGGATTATATAAGTAGATGTAGAGAATATGTTAAAATATGTCTTCATTTCTATAATTTACTGAGTAGCGACTATATAGTATGTACATATATATGTATGTATATATGTGTGTGTGTATAACTGCAAAACTTACGTAAGATGATATTGTTATTAAAAATCAAATATTTTTATAGTTATTAATCAAGTGGGGTTGGGTCTTTTCCATATACTTAATGGCGGTGTGATGTAGATATTTATATGACTCATTCTCTTCAGTATTGGCTCCAGAGAGCGCAAAAATTACAGTTAATATGGAAAGACGAAAAGGTGTTACTGATAACATAAGAGGCCTACAAAATTTTGTAGTCTATCGACCATTTCAGCAAGATGTCTTAGCAGGATACATTTCAAGTCAGTTCACGAAACATGCAGCAGCTATTTCAAGATGCTATGTCTATTGTTCGAAAGTATAGAAAACCTGATTTTTTTTTAATTTTCACCTACAATCCACAAGGATCTGAAACAGCTATTGCTTTACTCCCACAAGAAAAAGCCTGTGATCGTTCTGTCATTGTTACTTGCGTTTTCGGGTTGAAATTCGAAAACTGAAGGTGGATAGGTTCAAGATAAAATATTATGTATAAAAAACACCATTCTGAGGGAGTATGTTTCATTATTATGGAAGCAACGAATAACTTTCAAAGTGTCTGGTATTCTTAATTGAAAATAAATCTGAAAAATTGTTATTTGAACGTCTAATGAACTTAGTTTGCAGCATTTGCTGCACAAGCCACTAGTATATATATATATATATATATATATATATATATATATATATTATATATACATATACATACACACACTACACCGTCTTTGAAGAAGTTCACCGGAGCTGCCGACAATGGCAGTCACAGACCCATTGACATTGTCACCATAATTGAATCCCTGTCTCAGGGTATGATCATTGACCCCACCATATTGTTTGGATCATATAACAAAGCCTCAAGGTGTATACAAGGACAAACGTGGAGCAATCTGGTTCCAACCATCCCGTATTATAAAGATAGATACCAGCTTAACAGTATCAGTGTTACAGAATCGATGTTTGAAGGCTAAGGAAGGATATTTAACTACTCGTATCAATTCTGTAAGACCCTATTGCTACACAAATCTTTCCACATGAATTAGCCCTCCATGTAATTATGGGTTCACCCATATGGATTCTAATTTTTACACAGAAGAAAATTAACCGCCATTTTATATTATTATTATTATTATTATTTATTATTATTATTATTATTATTATTATTATTATTATTATTATTATTCAAATCAAGCTTTCAAGTATAACTCCCTCTAAAGTTCATTTCAATAATTTCGAGGGAAGAATTGTTATGGGGCTGGGCATCGAACCCGTGACCTTGGTTAAACTTACCAACGCTCTACCAACTGAGCTACCCGGGAGCTCTACCAGACACCGATCCAATTTTTCCCTCCTTATCCATAGACATCAAAGTGCGCTGACAACCGTCAAGCAACAACATTGAGTGCACACTAACACTGTGTGGCCTAAAATTGTGGTTTTCTGTTAACGAACAGTTACGTATTATGCAAATCAAGCTTTCAAGTATAACTCTCTGTAAAGTTGATTTGAATAATTTCGAGGGAAAATTTATTATTATTATTATTATTATTATTATTATTATTATTATTATTATTATTATTATTATTATTAGTATTATATCTTTGTCTCATTAGCTTTCATTGTTTATTTACTTGTTTCTCACCTTCCTTATTGTGTTAACTGGCATTGTTCTTTGTTTTTTCTGTTTACTAGTTTCCAAATTTTCTTACTCTGCTAACTTTCATTGGTTGTTAGTAAATTTGTTTGTTTACTTGTCATTTTTGTTACCTGTTATCTTTTATTTTCTCCTCTGTTCTTTTTCTCTTGTATGCGCTGTCTAATGGCAGCCTTTGATTTGAGGATGCTCTGGTAAATAAATAAAATATAATGTAATGTTTGATATGGTTTATCTCATCAGATATAAATTTTTATGTTCATTTCAGCATTGCGTTTAAATTTGAGAAGAGTGTGTCAAAGGAATGCGCCACCATTTATCCTGAAGAAGATAAATCGACACAGTGTCGTAGCAAAGGACCAGATTGTTCAGAGATTAGCGGTGTAAGCAGCAACTCTATGAAATCTACTGCTTGCAACGAGGTTGTCGTAAGACCGCAATCCATGAAACTTCATTTTCATAAGCATACTACAAGAAAAACATTTGAATGCGATGTCTGTGGAAAGTGTTTCCCACGATTAGGAAATTTAAAGCAACATGTACGCAGTCACAAAGACGAAAGGCCTTTCAAATGCGAGCTGTGTGGAAAGCGTTTCTTTTCATCGTCAAATTTAAACCAACATGCACTGACACACATAGGCGAAAAGCCATTCAAATGCGATGAATGTAGAAAATGTTTCTCAAATTCCAAAGCTTTAAAAAGACATGCACGCATACACACAGGTGAAAAGCCGTTCAAATGCAACGTCTGTGGAAAGTGTTTCGTGACTTCTACTAGTTTAAAGTTACATGCACGCGTACATACTGGCGAAAGGCCGTTCAAATGCGACGTATGTGGAAAGTGTTTCACTCAATCAATGAATTTGAAGAGACATATACGCATTCATACAGGCGAAAGGCCATTCACATGTGAACAGTGTGGAAAGTGCTTCTCACAATCGGGAGATTTAAAGCAACATGCATGCATACACACACGCGATAGGCCATTCAAATGTGATGTCTGTGGGAAGGGTTTCTCACGATTCCCTCATGTAAAGCGACATATTCGCATTCATACAGGCGAACGGCCATTCAAATGCGAACAATGTGGAAAGTGTTTTCCAGAACCAGGAGGATTAAATAGACATGCAAGCGTGCACACTAACGAAAGGCCATTCAAATGCGATATCTGTGAGAAGTGTTTCTCAAAATTGGAAACTTTAAAACGACATATACGCACGCACACAGGCGAAGGGCCATTGAAATGCGAGCACTGTGGAAAGTTTTTTACAGACTCGGGGAAATTAAACAGACATACACGCTTGCACACACGCAAAACGCCATTCAAATGCGATGCCTGTGGAAAGTGCTTTTCACGATTGGAACACTTAAAGGGACATATACGCATTCATATGGGTGAAAGGTCAATGAAATGCGACTTGTGATGAATGCATTTTTTCCGTTTTGACTTTTTTAAGGAAACAGCCTCGCATACACACAAGCGGAAGGGCATTCAAATGCCAAGTGTGTGTACAGAGGTGTGAAAATTGTTAGAATAATCTTAATTTTAAAGGTTTTTTAATAGTTCGTTCACAAATATTCATTGAATTTATGTATATTGGTATATAATATTACTATACTGATGTAGGATATATTTACTACTAACAATGCCGGAAGGCATTGTTGTACATTGGTATTTTTCTTATTTTACAATTGTTATGGGAATTCAGAAATTATTATATTATGTTGGCGGAATTGGAAACATAAAAAATTAATTAGGAAATGCTTTAAACAAATTTTTCTTTGCGTTTGCATTGTTGTGAAGGTTCAAATGAACGTATACATCTGTTTTGTGCATATAATTTTTTATGTTTCCAATTCCGCCAACATAATATAATAATTTCTGAATTCCCATAACAATTGTAAAATAAGAAAAATACCAATGTACAACAATACTTTCCGGCATTGTTAGTAGTAAATGTCGTCGGTTTCTTGGTAAAAGTGACCAAGTCACATTCCAAGGCATCCAAGCTTTATGAAAATTTAAGACATAATTATATATTAAAAACTAATAATATAGCACATTTACCTTCAAAATAACTTGTTACTAACATCTAAAGAAGTACAGTTACCTTTGGATGGATCATTAAACCCTTAAATGCCTTTTCCCAACAATTTTCAATTTTCGACTTGGTCACTTTTACCAAGAAACCGACGATATATCTTACATCAGTATAGTAATATATACCAATATTCATCAATTCAATTAATATTTGTGAAGGAACTATTAAAAAACCTTTAAAATTAAGATTATTCTAATAATTTTCACACCTCTGTAGAATTTGTTTCGCAACATCCATAGTTTTAAACGGACATGTACGATTTCCAAAAGGATTAATAAGAAGAAATGCGCACAAGTGTGCAAGAGTTGATTTGTTATTATTCTTCACTGTATTCGCTAATTGACTTCATTCTGTTCTTGCATTTTATTATGTGATATCTTTCGCAGAGCTGATCACAGAGTTCGCACACGCATTCCAGACTAGGAGAGTGGTAGTGTTGGGTCTTGCAGAGTTTGTGGTGGCAGCCGTGGATCGCCAGACTTGTTATTGTATGTCATAGTTCTTGGTTGGGTCCTGCCCAAGTTCTGTCGGACATCGCGTTCGTGCTATAGAAGTCAAGCCAAATCTCGTCACTTTTCTGTCTCCTTTCCTCTAGCAATCTGGTCGTACTCTCGGTAGATGGCAGTTTGTACCGTAGGTCTTCTATTAAGAAATTTTCCCTCGCCAACTCGTAGGCTATTCTCGATGGCGCGTGTTTTGAGATCCCGAGAGCTGCTTTCAGGAACCGCGCTTTGACGTTTTCCATAGTTCTGAGATCTCTTAGGCTTAGGTTGGTCCATATGATGTCAATGCCGTAGGCTAATATCGGTATAATTTTTGCCTCAAAGAGCCTAATAGCAGTGTCCAGGCTGAGCTGCCTTATACTGGTGACAGACTACAGTACTAATCGCGATTAGCACTTATCGCGATCAGGCCCGATCGTGATTATTGAAAATGTGGTGACACACTAGGTCCCATCTGGTCAACAGCTGAATTACCATAGAGGAAACAATTTTCTCTATGTACATACGTACACTGGTGGCCATAATTCTGGAAACTTTTTGTTTTTGTACTGAATCATTATAACATTGGTATTGATTCACAGATTTATACAATTGAAAATGTTATTCGTGATTGATCCGTTAACTATGGGGTTATAATAAGGGTATTATATTAAATCCTGAATATTTTAACAATAAATAATCATTACCAATTGGGAAATTATGTTCTTGTCGTTTAAGATCTAAATATTAATTTCAGATTTCATTATAATTTCACATGATTTACTGTAATAAAAACTGGTCCATTGTTGAGTTTAAGATTATTGTTGATCAGTAGAAGCATTGTTGAGCACTGTTAGCATAAAATATGGACATTATTAATTTGTTTCTATCATTTGTCTGACTTAAGATTTCGTTAGGTGAACACCTGATTGCTTACAACAAACTTTGTTGATCATTTTATCACAATGGCTCCACAACAGAACCGAACACCTTCTAGGGCAGTCACACTTCGAGAAGAAGGCTACACAATCAAGGAAATTTCAAGAAAACTTGGTAATGGTGCTACATTGTCTGTCGTCCAGAAGGTATGGCAGAGGTACAAATCTACAAAATCTTGTAAAACAACGCCTAGGACTGGTAGAAAACCTAAAGTAAGTCCAAGAGATGTGAGGCAGATTTGTCGATTAGCATTAAAATAGAAGGAAATCTTCTAAAGAGATATAGGAAGTTTTACATAGCAGTGGACTTAGTATCTCTGCGAGGACTGTTCGATGAGACACTCAGGATTCAAAGCTTCTCCATTTCCGGGATGAACGTATTTGACTCCATCACTTTCAAATATAGAAATCCTTGTTTCTTCGCAACATATCACTTTCGCCCAATCATCATTGGTCCATGATTGAAGATTTTTGCACCAATTTACACGATTTTCTCGTTGCCCTTTGTTGAGAAATTGTTTTTTCTGGGTGCTCTTGCTGTCAGTCTATTGTCTAATAACGTCCTTCGAAAATTCCTTGCAGAAATACTAAGTCAATTGCTGTGTAGAACTTCCTGTATCTCTTTAGAAGATTTCCTTCCATCTTTCAATGCTAATCGACAATTCTGTCCCACACCTCTTGGACTTACTTTAGGTAATCTACCAGTACTAAGTGTTGTTTTAAAAGATTTTGTGGATTTGTACTTCTGCCATACCTTCTGGACGCCAGACACTGTAGCACTATTACCAAGTTTCCTTGCAATTTCGTTGTTTGTGTAGCCTTCTTCTCGAAATGTGACTGCCCTAGAAGGTGTTCGGTTCTTACGTGGATCAATTGTGATAAAATGATCAATAAAGTTTGTTTTAAAGCAATCAGGTGTTCACCTAACGAAATCTTAAGTCAGACAAATGATAGAAACAAATTAATAATGTCCACATTTTATTCTAACAGTGCTCAACAATACTTCTACCGATCAACAATAATCTTAAAATCAACAATGTACTAGTTTCTATTACAGTAAATAATGGGAAATTATAATGAAATCTGAAATTAATTTTTAGATCTTAAACGACAAGAACATAATTTCCCATAAAGTAATGATTATTTATTGTTAAAATAGTCAGGATTTAATACAATACCCTTATTATAACCCCATAGTTAACGAATCAGTCACAAGTAACATTTTCAAATGTATAAATCTGTGAATCAATGCAGAGTTATAATAATTCAGTACAAAAACAAAAAGTTTCCAGAATTATGGCCACCACTGTATATGATTGTTTCCCTCCTGGATAACACCTAAAGTTCATACTTTCTTTTGATGTTTTTTGTTCATTGTTTTTCTTCCCCCCTTTTTTCTTTTTTGTTGTTTCTTGCAGCTTGATATGGGAATTTATTTGTTAAAATTGTTATATGCTTTACAATGTAAACTGATACAATTCATATCATTACTGTTTATATTATTTTGAAAAGACATTTTATAACCTATAAAATTTATGTGATGCCAAAAATTTATATTATTTTGTAATAAAACATATTTTTAAAATCAACCTTAACCTCGACGATAGCGTCGTAATGGAGACTGAAATTGAAAACCTGAAAAAGAAACCAGTTCCAGTTTGTAATCCATTATTTATTGAAATGAAACATCTTTCAGCAGCCTTCTATTGCCGTATATATATATATATATATATATATATATATATATATATATATATGTATATATGACATGAATAATTCGTCTGTCATTTGTTAATATATTTCTTTTTACTTTTCTCACATCTGCATTAAATTTCTCCACTACGTCTAATAGTAGCCAAATTAATTTTCTATCCATTCACTTTCGTTTCTATTTCATATAATACAATGGAAGGGGTAACAAAATTTCACAGCAGAAGCTATCACGACTTCATAAATAACATAAATCAAGGTGATTCGAAAGCAAAGTTTACTAAAATGTTACTTTCTTCCACTGGGCCGTGCCCCAGCGCGATTATCTTGTTCTAGGAACAGGATTTAGCTCCTGATCGCGATCGGGACGCTGACACTCTACAAACCCGATCGCGATTAGTGACTGTAGTCTGTCACCAGTATTATATTCTTAATATCAAATATTGTCTTGATTGCTGATGTTGCCCTTTCTTTGACATGGATCCGGAAGGACTTTGTCGTTGTTTGCAGTGTTACTCCCAAATATTTAAACGCGTTGGTGACGTTTAGTGGTTCATTTTTGTAGTACAGCGTGTCGTTGTCCGTCTTTCTACCTCCCTCCTGAACGTCATTTGTACTGTTTTGTCTTTGTTGATCTGGAGGATTAAAGCATTCTTTTTCGATGTCTTGGACTCTGTTTCTGAAGTTCTCGTCAGCTTAAGATTCACTCCCGCCTACATTGATGCTAGCGACCATTTTATTATAATGTATGTCTACGGAATTGTGCGCAATCTGGAATTGTATATTACCTTAAGTTCCATAACTTCTACTAAGTGTCTTTGAAATGCGAAATGTGGTTATTATGTTTCATGTATGAGGATAATAAAGAAAATGCATGTGTTTACAGGTATGTATGTAAATTTCTGCTGAAATATTTGTAGTCTTAATATAGAAATTCAGTGACGATTTTTGAGTTATGGGCCGCTTGATCGCGGCTTATGTATTTTATATATATAATATGTTTAAAGAGAGAGAGAGAGAAAGAGAGAAATGTTTAAAGTTTAATAAAGAGTCCATTTCTAACACAAATATAAGTAATGCCTAATGATATTTTATTATACTGTATTTATTTTGTAAAGAAGTTTGAAAGCAAGTTCCTTTATTATTTTTATCTCTGTAATAGCACACCACAAATAATTTCCTTCTATTATTATATAATGTTAGAATACACATTGTAGACTATATTCAACTTTTATTTTTAATACTATTACCAGTATGGCTATCAGTAAAAAAATCAGTAATGTTTGTAGTAGTGACTGAGGAGATAAGATTGCCATAAAGCAGCTCTGTGTTTTCATACTCATATTTAACACAATTCTCATATATATATTCATAGCATCATATTTAAAGATACTTAAAATACTCACTAATCATTTGATATATAAATCATAAATTCATAACATCCATTTTCCACGCAATTTTGTAATAATATACTTCGCATTTCATACACAACATAAATCGCCATATTGTAAACAGTTAACCTCAAATCAACACTTTGGTCACTATTCCCGACCTTTTCTTCTTTTAACTTGAGTAATTCTTAACTCATAAGTTGACTAATTTTAAGGCTCTTTGTTATTTGTAAAGTTGAAATATTTAATTGATACATAAGTAGGCTTAATTGTAACACCTAATATAGAACGTGTTTACATATTTTAACAAGGACTAGGCTAAATTATTAATAGCACATTTCAATATAAATACTATTGTTGGTTAAGAAATTGCGTGTGTTAAATAACATAAATAGGAAGTTGCATCAAGACTGAAATATAAGTGCAGTGAAGTGACGTATCGTGTAGATTAACGTCGACAAGTGTTGTACCGGATAGTGAAGTGATAAAGTGTAGTGTTGGTCCATTGAAATATTGTAGTGTGGTGATACTTCAAAGTAGAAATAATTTAAAACATAAATAGTGAAGTTTCATCTAGACCGAAATATAAGTGCAGTGACGTGTCGTGTAGTTTCAACGTCGAAAAGTGTGGTATAGTGAAGTGATAAAGTGTAGTGTTGGCCTATTGAAATATTATAGTGTGGTGATACTAAAGGGTAGAAATAACCTAAAACTAATATACGTAAGTACATTAAATTGAAAAGTGAGTGAAATTGAATTTGTAAATAAGGTACAGTATATACATAATGTGTGCTATGGCTGCTCTGTCTGAAACTGTCGTAGTTGTAGAAGGATTGTAGTGAAAGGATTGGTATGTAATAATTGTAATTTCTGTTTTCATTGGAAATGTATAGATATAGATCCTGACAATTTTGTTGACAAAGGTAGTTGGGAATGTAGTGATTGTATATATGATAGAAAGATGCGCGATCAACTGGAAAGAATCAGAGCCCTAGAATTGGAATTAGATGAGGCAAAGTGTGAAATTAATAAATTAAGAGCTTTGAAGGATAGCATTAGTGTTTCGAATAAAGAGAGATCTCACACTTGGATGAAACCGAAGAATTCCAAATCTAGGAGTAGACGTTTCTCTGCGGATGATGCTGCATCAATCAAACTGACCAACAAATTCAGTGCTCTTCAAGCAATGAATGTTGATCAGGAGAACTCAGACCCTGTATCGATACTAGTAAAGGTAAGTCAGAAAACAGATAAGGTTAATGATTGTAGGAGTAAAATATTGATTTTAGGAAGCAGCCATGCAAGAGGTATTTCCTCACTTTTGAAGTCGAAACTGGGCGATGAGTTTGAAGTATCTAGTGTATGTAAGCCTAATGCTCCTCTCAAGAATGTTGTTGAGGATATGATGAAATTGAGTTCAGAATTTTCTAAGAGGGATCATGTAGTTATAGTGGGTGGGCCAGGTAATAGTATTGATAACGATTGTAACTATTCTATTGAGAAAGATGTCAACAACATAATTGGGTAATTTCCTAGAAGACGGGCAAAATCCAACATGGCTGACGAAAACTACCAAAAACCTTCTGCCAACTATGAAGTTCAAATGTCACCAAACATCGCAAAATCAAAGATGAAAAATCAAATATATATTCATATTTTTATAAAGAAGAACAAGCCCTCCAAAAAAATGAAAATATATTTAATTTCTCGCCTTTGATTTTTTTGGCGTTTGGTGGCATTCGAACTTTATAGTTGGTAGTATTTTTCTGGCAGTTTTCGTCCGTACTTTACCCCCAAAAATCACTAAAACAGAAAACAAAACATAATAATTTATCATCTTATCAAATAAAATTCAATTCTCATCGACATCTTCAACGACAACCTCTTCACTTCCAGTATAAATGACACAGGCTTTAAGGTAATCTAAACTTAAACCATGCAGGCTACAAAGAACTAAACCAACACTTTGTCGTACAGTCAACTTTGCATAAATAAACCACGTGTTTACACTAAATGAAATTCTCTTCGAACACTTATTACATCTTAACTTCTACAGAAAATTCAGTAAATAATTCCTTTAAACCACAGGAAAACAGTTTTCTTCTCAACATTCAACACAATCCTTCTTCACCAGCGAAAGAACTAAACCAAAATCGACACAAAATTTAATAGATAAATTTCAGAACACGGTTTCCTTCCTTTCCCTCTTCAAAATTCCAATCTTGTGCACACAAAATAAATTATTGGCATTGAAAAGTGGCTTTTCGTAAGCATGATGATGCGCATTTGACAAATGCAGACAAATCTACAATGTAACACCACTCACGTCAAACAACCAAGAACAACAGGACGACGTCATTATCCATGAAAAATTAATGAAAATTCTAGAATAAATGATAACTATAACCAATCAAATCGAAAGAAAATCACAAAAATCATAAAATGAGAAACTTTCAATAGCTTTTAGCCATCAGACACAACATAACACCACTCACCTCAAACAACCAAGAACAACTGATAACGTCATTATCCATTCAAAATTAACGAAAATTCTAGAACAAATGACAACTATAACCAATAAAATTAAAAGAAAATCACGGCGATACCTAGTACAAAAACCTAGAACTAACATGTAAAAGTCACTAAAAGATCACTAACATTTAACTCTGAAATAAAGAAGTTGGTAATACTTACTACATTCAACCAAGTGCCCGTCTTCTATGAAATTACCAATAATTGATATGAGCAGCCATACCAATGTGGGGTTTCTCAGTCTTCAACAGGTACGACAAGCCGTATATTCACAGGAGGGTGCGGAGCGTGAATATGCGGCTTGAGCGGGCTCTGATGAGACCTGGGGCATCACACATTGGTTTGATAGATGTAAGCCCTATAAGAAGGTATGAATATACGTCACATGGCCTGCATCTGAATGGTAGAGGCAAGGAGCACCTTTCGGTTCTTATTGCTAATAGCATCAGAGGCAGCCATGTTAAAAAGCAGAGTTGTAATATTCCTGTGTTAGTTAATGCTAGGGCTTCTCCTTTTTTAGGTTAAACCTTCCACCAGTAAGGTGTTTGAAACAAGTTCAACTAAATTGTAAATGCTCTGATATTTCTAGTAATGAACACAGTAACTTCACTATTTTTCATCAAAATATTAGGGGATTAAAACAAAAAACTGATGAATTGATCATTTCTTTAGCAACTCAAAAGCATAAACCTCAGATATTATGTATAACTGGACATCATATGAAGCAACAGGGAATACTACAACTGTCTTTACATGGATATGTATTAGGTTCTCATTTCTGTAGACATGTCTTCCAAAAAGGGGGTGCCTGTATTTTTATCAGAGAGGATCTATTATTTAGTAAAATTGATATATCTGATTTTTGCCTTGAACAAGATATTAAAATCTGTGGAATACAAATTGGTTATGAGATATCAAATTTAATTATCTTATGTGTTTATAGGGCGCCAATGGGAGATTATAAGAAATTTACAACTAACTTAGATTCATTATTGAAAAGACTTTATAAACCACATACCGAATTTGTAATCTGTGGTGACATAAACATAGATTATCTATCAGAAAGCTCACGTAAAAGAAATTAAACTCACTTCTTGAAACTTATAATCTTAGTCACACAGTAAGTTTTCCAACCAGAACACAAGCTGGAAGTAGTACTGCCATTGATAATATATTTATAGATAAAAGTAGATTGAATTCCTATTCAACAGTACCATTAGTCAATGGCCTGTCTGATCACGATGCACAAATTCTAAGTGTTTTCAATATGAGTGAAAAATTTCAAAGTGTTAATCTAAAAATAAAAAAAAAGGATTATAAATGCTGAATCTCTTCATCATTTAAATACATGTCTACAAAATGAATCTTGGGAAATGTATATAGTACCGATACCATTGATATTAATACTAAATTTAATGCATTTTTCACTACATTTACGAATTATTTCAATGAATGTTTTCCAGTCAAGGTGGTGAAAAAATGTAAAAGTAAAAACATGTGGATAACTCAGGGAATGAAAATATCATGTGCTAGAAAAAGGAATCTATATTTAATGAGTAGGAATAGTGATGATCCTCATGTTCTTAATTACTACAAGAATTACTGTAAAACTTTGACAAAAGTTATAAAGGATGCAAAGAAAATGTATCAGCATGAAAAAATACAAAATTGAGATAATAAGATTAAAACTATTTGGGATATTATTAAAAATGAAACTAATCGATATTCAAAGAGTGAAAATATTACTTGCATTAAAATCAATGATAGTAAAATAGATAACCCAAAATCAATTGCAAATCATTTTAACGACTTCTATATAAATATTATTCAGAACTTAAACATTCAAGATTGTGCAGAAGATGCTGCACTTGGTTACCTAACTGATGCATTTAACACTGAGTTTTTAGGTCTCAAATTTATTCCCACTACCGCAGCAGAAATCATGCATGTGATAAAACAACTAAAAACAAAATATTCCTCTGGATATGATGAAATTCCAAGTAAAGTTCTGAAAGCTTGTTCTGAAATATTATCCCCTCCGTTAAGCTATCTATGCAATTTGTCAATGCAATGTGGTATTTTTCCAGAAAGACTCAAATATTCAATAGTAAAACCAATATACAAAAAGGGAGATAAATGTACTATTGCTAATTACAGACCCATATCATTATTAACAACATTTTCAAAAGTGTTTGAGAAAGTTATGTATAATAGATTATATCATTACCTGGAGTCCAACAATATATTAGTTTTAGAACAGTTTGGATTTAGAAAACAAAAATCGACAGAGAATGCTGCTTTTAGCTTGGTGGATGAAATACTAAATTCATTAAATTCGAAACTACATGTAGGTGGGAAGGCACAACATGATATTAACCTTGTACAATTAAAGGCTAAGTATTCTCATTAGGTCATATCATTAAAATTAAATTTGTACAGTTTTATATTAACTATGTTAAAATGTTAAATATAATGTATAAATTTGAAAAGGGATGGGAAAAGCTGTGATGCAAATGCTGTTGGTAGGAGAGCACGCAGTCTAATTCGTCGTGGTGAATGCCATATTTGTCTGAAAATATTTAAGTTAATAGCTTATTATTAATTTTGAAAAGGTTGTGAGAGCTGATATCAGCGTTTTTTTTTTTCTTTAAAGTTTATTATATTTATACTTACATAGTTGTTCAGTTGTTTGCGTCCAGACAAGGAGGCGTGTTTCACCCGCCCTGAAGATGACTTTTTAAAGTCGAAAATATTAGTGACCTTGTATTAAATATTGTGATGTAACAGATTATCTGACCTCACAAATTGAAAAATGTATTTGACTGTAAAAAAATTATATATAATTATTAATTGTATTCACACTTTTCTGAACCAACATGTCTTTTTTACAGTAACGTTAGTTTGACAAGAAACAAAAGAAGACTGGAACAATTTGATACTGTAACCAAAGACGTTGTATAGTTATTTGACAACATATATAGCGAACAGAAATACAAATGCATATTGTAGTACCGTAATAGTTGAGATGAAAAGAAAATTATCGGTATTAATTATTATTAACAAAACACTGCCAGCTATGTAAGGCATTACATTAGGCCTATATTGTAAACACAGGTTTGATTTCATGTGAACGAGAAACGAACAGTTATATTATTTATCTGCTTTCATTTCACATAATAGATACCTGTAAAATAAAAACAAGTACATAATGTTTAGTTTGAAATATAAGTAGGACTACCATACATTAGCTTATTACTCGTATCACAGCTGTAGTAGGAAATAAACGTCATGTGCATGAATCAGTCATATAAGCCTAATAGAACTGAGGTGTAGTTTACAGAACATCTTGCATATTGATTCATTATTATTATTATTATTATTATTATTATTATTATTATTATTATTGATTTCGTTAAATGTTGTCTTTGAACTTTTTTTATGTAAAGTCGTGTTGTTCTAGTAACTTTAAGCTATGTGGTGACACCTGCTCTTTATGTAGTACTTTCTTTCAGTTGGTTATTTAACGACGCTGTATCAACTATTCGATTATTTAGAATTGATGGTATTGATGATAGCAAGATGGTATTTCGCGAGATGAGGCCAAGGATTAGGCATAGATTACCTGACATTAGCCTTACGGTGGTGGATATCGAAAAAAATCTCAACCAGGTAATCAGTCCAAGCGGGAATCGAACCCGCACCCGAGCGCAACTTCGGATCGGCAGGCCTTAGTCGACTGAGCTACGCTGGCAACTCTTCATGTAAACCTACATCTATGGTCAGTGTAATAAGTTAAAATGTGATTCTCGGGGGAAATCTTGGAACCCATTTTCTAAAATATGTTCCTATAGATGTAGAAAGATTGTGCAAGTGTTCTACTGTTATCACATTGATTTTCACACGATGTGGATGGTAATCTGCCATATTCTCTCAACGTCTGTATAATCGCTCTTTCACTTAAGCGGCATATTTTTATAATCTAAAATGATGATATGATAAGACTCCGATTATTCTTTCGTTAAAGAAGAAAGAAAAGAGATTTTGTTTACTGCTAATATGTGCCATAAATTGAATCTTTAGATTTATTACACCATATTTTCTTAATGTAACCGTAACAACAAAGCCAGCAATGCAAACAATCACATTTTCACAATATTCTGTCATTGAGAATGATGTAAGAATGAGGGAACTGTAATGAATGTCTGCAGTTGAAAGTTCTAAAGAGTCATATCGCCTCTGATCCTCAAAACACTGAGGATTATTATTAAATTGCGTTATGTATTTGGAAAATAGCATTGAGTATAATATAGCCATCTTTTTAGCGGACATCCCCTCTTTGTAATATAACTTAAATAAGTTATTTACGTATTTCCTAACGTATATAAAATAACATAAGTAAAAACATCCCATGTTTTCGGTCATTGGAAATAGAAACAAACTAATAAGTCTATTTATAAGCAATATACAGCTTTTATATTTAAAGCAATGCTTAGTTACAGTATTTATATTTACTTATTATACATTAGAAAATACGTAAATTAGTTTAGTTATATTACAGTGTAGTGGGATGTCCGTTAAGAAAACGCCTATATACACAATGGTATTTTCGAAAATCGAAAAGAGTCGAATCGAAAGAGAGGAGAATTGGGAGGACAAATTAAAAAGGTACGCAAAACGCGTCCTTGCAAGGGGTTGGGGGCTGTAAGAAACTAAATATATGGTATTTTCTAAAATCCGAATGATTTATAGAAACAATCATTTGTGCTCCCCAAACATTGGCGTCGCGCGAACCTGCGCGAGAGGTTTCAAATTTGTACACGACACCAGCGCTAGTTGTGTGTCTAGATCAACGAGTTAGAAAGAGATTCTATCTCGTTGGTCTAGATATATAACTACAACGGCTTTGGTCTTGAAAGCATTCTGGCAGCTAATGTGACAACGCATCTCTGGATCAAAGAGCTATTGTATATTTACTGCTTGCTTGATAATGTCACTGCCTTTTAGATCTGAATGAACACGCAAACTCGTCTCAGAAAACTACTTAATTTGGGACCTGAAAAAAGTGTTTAATTATATTGTAAGTAAACATGGACTTTAATCTTGAATATATTATCATTATAGATTGATTACGGTATATGTATTACTTCATTATAATTGGTTTCTGATTACAGCGGTACCTATTTTCCGCGTAAGTATCAATATTCATATGGATCTTAACATAGCACTCCATATTGCACCGTAAAAAAATCACAGTTTGTAACAGTGAGTAAAGACGTTTTCTCAATAGCTTACGATCTGCAAATGGATGTCAGTTTCTTAATTCTTTCAGTTACGATGGAGGTGATCAAGGCGGAAATCGAGGTCGACCCACTGTCTCTAGAAACAAGTGACGACAGAGATGAGGATGAGAAGAAACCTATATTAGAGGTATATTATAAGCCATTACTATCTGTTTTGTATATGCGACATTTATATAAATATAAGTTTACCTTACCACATAAAGTGTTCAGCTCTCAAATTATATTCTATAGACTTACTGAAACAAAAAAAAAAAAAAATCTTGCAGATCCTCTTCTTCTTTGTCACCATAGCACATCTTGTACATATCTTTCACGTGTAACCAATTTGAGAGTTGAGCAGCGTTCTTGGTGAATCTTGAATATGGTATTGCCAGTATAGGGAATTAAAAACAAACACTGAAAATACCTTAGTTTTGTTAGTGTGGAGTAGTAGAAACTCGATGTGATCACTGGGAGACCTGTGGTGCCACCCAACCCGCCCTAAATAGGTTCCTTACTTATATAGGAAAATCGTCGTATTTGAATGAAGAAGGCGGCCATATTTCGTCGTTGTGACGGTATTTGAGGTGGAGTGTGAGAATGATTGCAGTGTCGCCAACTGTGGTAAAAATTCATATAATTTTACACACCTAACCAAACCTAATCTAACATAACGTACTACACACCTATTGTAACATTCCTTACGTTTAGCACACCTGTTGTAACATTCCTCACAGTTTCATTTCGTTTGCCGATATTGGCATCCCTGCTACACCTATAGCATATCGTCCCTCCTCTGGCAAACTAGCGAAAGTGTAAATTGTTAATTTTTCAGGAGAGCTAAAACAAACTTTGATTGCTCACGTAAAATCAAGTATTATTCTTACATGTTTTGTTTCATGTGTTAAAAAATTAGTTTACCAACTTGTTTGAGATTAGTTTCGGTTTGTGTGCTTTTCTTTGTTTTAAGGGCAGAAATGGCAGTTTCGTTACTTTGCCTGAGTGATATTATTACACATCCCATCTGTTATCAAGGTGTAAAGTGTTGAATCTGCACTACAACCGTTATTGTTTTACTAATGATTATGATTTAAGTAGAGTCTACACCTGTGGAGTAACGGTCAGCGCGTCTGACCACGAAACTAGGTGGCCCGGGTTCGAATCCCGGTCGGGGCAAGTTACCTGGTTGAGGTTTTTTCCGTGGTTTTCCCTCAACCCAATACGAGCAAATGCTGGGTAACTTTCGGTGCTGGACCCCGGACTCATTTCACCGGCATTATCACCTTCATTTCATTCAGACGCTAAAGAACGTAGATGTTGATACAGCGTCGTAAAATAACCCAATAAAATAAAATAAATGATTTAAGTAGTTACATTTGTACTTTAGAGGGATTGAAAGGAAATAAGTGTATGTAATATTTTATTAGAACATTTAAGTTACGAGTTGAGGGCACATTCAAGAAGTAATGAAACAACTTTTTTTTGGTCAGTAATAATTAAAAAAAAGACTGTTTTGTTTTATTTAATAACAGTTTTCCAATCTATTCTTGGTCTGACTCCTCTGAAATATTTGACTCTGCTAAAGCATCTCTCACAGTTGCTGATGATGGAAGGCTTTCATAAAATCCAGGACATGCCTTTGGGATTTGCAGGTCATCACAAAGTTTTTGCAGATCCTTCCGTTTGGCATCAGATATACATAATCGTGCACAGTGAGGTTTCACTTTAATAGGTGGCCCCTTCGTTGCTTGAAAGTCAACCTTTTGAAGTAGCTATCTTCATACCCAGTCTTATCTGAACCGTACATGGTGCATCCTTTGTGTAACGAAACCACACCATTTGTCAGAAGGGCAAAGAAGTTTTCTCTTCAACTGTAAAATTATTCTTGTTTTGGTTGAAGTCAAGGAAGTCATCATGTACCAATGAAGAAACATTGTAGGGTGATGGATTCTTACGTGCATTCCTGATCTGTTGAACCCACCCTTCTGGAGTGTACACTGGGAGTTGTTTTGCAGACATAAATATGTTTTGATGTATAAAATCGCACTCCATTAAACTATGTCCTGACTCAAAATAAATTTGAACAATCTGCTGAATTTTTGGATGGTTTTTTACTGCTTCTAGACACATACATACAAAATTTGTGTTTTTTTGCTGTCCTCCGTAGCTGTCTGACATCATCATTACAGTCTCAGCATTAGGGTATTTCATGAGGTAAGAGTAAATGCAAGTTGAAATTTCCACGCTTCTTCTCTTTTCTTCAGTCTCATCCCATATAAAACATTCAATTGAAGCTTCACCTAAATTGTTAACTGTTAAATTATACACAGCCAGCTTCCTTACATAGAAAAATGGACCCTGAGCTCCTTTTGGGATACTTAAAACAGCCTGTAAATCGAATTCAAATGCCAACATTGTTTTGTCATTCTTTGCTTTCTCTTTACCAAATCTTTACCAAGTCTTTGAAATTACGGGCAGCTTCTTTCCTCTCCACATGTTCTTTGTACGATTCTTTTCTATTTTCAGTTAATTCCCCTGTTTTCGTCTTTTGTACGGCCGTGAAACCAGGTGGCCTGGGTTCGATTCCCGGTCGGGGCAAGTTACCTGGTTGAGGTTTTTTTCCGGGGTTTTCCCTCAACCCTATACGAGTAAATGCTGGCTAACTTTCGGTGCTGGACCCCGGACTCACTTCACCGGCATTATCACCTTCATCTCATTCAGACGCTAAATAACCTAAGATGTTGATAAAGCGTCGTAAAATAACCTACTAAAAATAAATATTGAACAAGTTTTGCAGTGATCCTTCTTAGGAACATGGAAGGTGATTTTGTATTCACGGAAAATTCTCCTGTACTTTTCAGTACTTGCACAATATCTTGTTTCCGAGTCACGACATTTCTTTTCGTACAGTTCATACATTTTTGTAATGTTTAGATTGGGTTCCAGATATCTGTATTCACTTTTCCTCCGGCAGGAGTGTGATTCTACGCTCGGGAAAGACAGTATGTGTTCCCTAATGAATGCTTCGTCTTCTGTATTAAGCTTGTTCTTTGGTTCGTGTGTGCCTCTCATCTCAGGAAGTAAAATTCGTTGCTCAGTGACTTTACATAGTGCTCCCCTGACTAAACCTTCGGAGATATTTAATGTGTCCAGAAAAAACTCGCGACAAACAAAAACCGCTGGAAAATTCTAACAATCACACAGCTGATCCGACACTTTTGTTAATTTGCCGTAGTGAATGTTGACGACTTCCACAATAATGACTATGGTAAACTAACAACAGTGCAGATTCTACTTCTGCATAGTCTATATACTAGCTTCGTAGTTCGGTGAAAAAAGCACGGCTTATTGTAGCCATAAAGAAGGAGCTGCAGATACGATACTTTGCCAGAGTGTAGTTCTTATATAGATTGTACAATGTAGACCTTAAGTGAAGATTCGCTAATTTGTCACTTTCGCTAGTTTGCCAGAGGGGGGACGATATCGTCTGCTGGAATTCTGTCATCTAGTGGAATTGAAGTGAAACTGCAACTCTGTTAATTACGTTTCCTAAGTTGATCCTGCGTTATCTGCAAGAATTTTTGTGTCATTATAGTGAAAATTGCTTTTATATTGTACAATAACAATTGAAATGTGTCGTGGCTGAAATTAAAGTGTTTTAAATTGATTTCCAGCGCCACAATCCCAGTGATAAACGTGTGAATATTCGTTAGAAGTCCGTTGGAAGTGGCCATAGGAAACTATGTATTGACTGAGTTCTTAATTTAACATCTAATTTACAGGAAGCTGTATTGAAACTTTCTTTCATAAACCAATCTCACATTTTAATATTTTACAACGTGCCTAATGCAATACGTAGTTATAAATTAAACCATATTCTAAGTAAAGTCGATATATGTATAATTTTTTTCTCTGTGCTTTTTCTAAAATAAAACGTATTTTGTAAACAGCGTAAATGATCGACACTTAATACGCTGGTTTGCAATGTAACTTATGAGATAAAAATGTGATTACCAGAGTGATCTCTGATTTTGTGGTTGATCATTTGTGATGCGTAGGTAAAATATAATTTCAAATTTCACCACACATTTACTTTTCAAGTCGACCTGGTTGGCGAGTTGGTATAGCGGTGTCCTTCTATGCCCAAGTTTGCGGGTTCGATCCCGGGCCAGGTCGATTGCATTTAAGTGTGCTTAATTGCGACAGGCTTATGTCAGTAGATTTACTGGCATGTAAAAGAACTCCTGGGGGACAAAATTCCGGCACATCCGGCAAAGCTAATATAACCTCTGCAGTTGCGAACGTCGTTAAATAAAACATAACATAACATTTTTTTACTTTTCAACTAGTCGCAATTGGATAGTATAGAAGGTCCAGGAGCTTAGCAATATATTATTAGCGATTATTATTATGATCATTATTTATATTATTATTATTATTATTATTATTATTATTATTATTATTATTATTATTATTATTATTATTATTAACCCCATGGATTTATTCCAATTAATCGAAATTTGCAGCTTGATGCTTTACTTTTCGCTGATGATTTAGTTCTCATGGCATCAACTGAAGATGATTTACAATATTCAGTACACAATTTCAATATGGTCAGTGAAAATTAATATTGAAAAACGAAAATCATGTCATTTTGTGGGAAATTCCCTGTACCAACTAAAATCTGTTTGAATAATAAAATAATGGAAAGAGTAAATACCTTCACTTACCTTGGCTATACACTATCACCTTATGATGAAGTAGATATTGCTGAAAAAATATGTAAATATAATAAAATAATGGGAGTCATTAATAAAATCATGAAAAATTCACTAGTACAAAGACACACAAGAATAGGCTTGTATAAAACCTTAGCACAGCCAGTATTAAGCTGTGGTAGCGAAGTGTGGACTGTGAAGAATAAAGATGTCAGTAGAATAACAGCAAGTGAGATGAGGTTTATGAGAGCAACAGCTGGATATACTCGCTGGGATCATAAAAAAAATGAGGACATAATGCAAGAACTTCAAATAGAACCAATTATGCAGTTCATCAGCAAATATCAACTTCAGTGGAAGGGTCATCTCAAACGAATGAATCGATGCAGAATTCCAAAAGCACTATTTCATTACCATCCGTATGGCAAAAGATCTCTAGGCCGTCCAGAGAAGAGATGGACTGAAAATTCTAGTTTGAGACCATAACAGGCCACTTGGCCTAATACTAGTTAGGAAGACGACGATTGTTACTATCATTGTTATTATTATTATTATTATTATTATTATTATTATTATTATTATTATTATCATTATTATTATTATTATTATTATTATTATTATTATTATTATTATTATTATTATTATTAATTTTTGAACCAGCAGAAGTCTGTGTTATGTTTATTACTTTTTCCTGTGTTAATAATAAACAATGTTTAAAACCTTTTAATCAAAACATGTTGTTGGTTTTTTAAGATACTTCAAGCAACCTCCTTTCATTCTCCAGTTGTTTTATTTTATCCTAATTGTTTTCTATGTAAAATCACATTCGCCTTCTATTCAGACCTTTATAAAATTAACAGTGGTGCTTCTGACTGTATAGAGCCAAACTTTGACTTTTCCAAAACAAACATTATTAACAAGCTTTTGTATGGATATACAGAACAAACAATCTTAATGATCATATCTGCATATAGGCCTAATGTCTAAAGCAGGTTTCATCATGTTTATAAGAAGTGCACTGAAAATAATTTTATGCTCGACCATGCCAAAATGTAGTAATTATACATCTGGTAGCAGTCCTTTAATGCATGTCATTAAAATACACCTACTCATTAAAGGTCAGGTCTTTCAGCCAATGACGACTCAGGTTACAACTGTTCAGCCAATGACAGGTCAGCTTTCTACCGTTATAAAACCGCAAGTATCGATTATTCTCGGATATGCAATCGAAAGAGAATTAGCGAAAAGTCACGGAGGCTGGAAATCCAATTCTGTCGCAGAAGGTTATGTTCTGATACTATAATAATTAGCGTTAATTGTAAATAATATTCAAATAAATTCAATTTGTTATCTCGTTTTTCAATGTCTAATTTAATTTCAGTGTTATCTCTGTAGGTTCTTATGGCCTAGCAAGGTCAATGTGGACATCTGTTCCTCGGAAAAAATCAATACTTTCGTGTCTGCGCACATCTCACAACATACGGGACATTGGTCAAGGTCAGATACAAAGAAAATTAATAATATCAAGTTAGAAATATGGTCGAGCATAAAAAGTCGTATGAAACTCGCCTATAATGGTAATTAAGAAGCTCGTATGAAAATTATGAAACGAGCGCAAGCGAGTTTCATAAATATCCATACTCGCTTCTTAATTACCTTCATTATAGGCTCGTTGCATAATGTACTATTAAGAAGCTTTTATAAAATATTCTAGTCTTTTTTTTATTTTCCTTGCTTTTCTACAAACTTAATTTAAAATTTCAAAATGAGTAACTGAACTATAACATAAAAAGTCCAACACACAGAAAAACAATTTTTTCTGTTGTACCACTAAGTCATTAAACCACAGAGGTAAAACTATTGTAGTATTTATTTTATGCCCTTCGTAATGTGCTGTTTTAGAAGATGACTCCAGTCACGGCCATATATAATGAAAAAGCAGGTACTTTATGAACGGGATTAGTTTTTGTACTAAGTTATGCCCTTGTACTTAATTTTCGTAACGTTGTAGGTTAAATTCAATAATGTGGGTATATGCAAAGTAGCTACGACAACCAAGAAAGTGCAGTTACAAGTCACTGTACTTTGTAATGTGGTGAAAGCTTTTTAAGATTAGTAAAATTGAGCATTAGAAAAGCTGCGGAAGAATATTATGTCCTTTTGCACGACACTGAATAGTAAATTAAGCTATATGAAAATAATTGCGCTATTTTAAGAGTCCCCATTAAGGTCCGTTATACACTTGAAGAGCTGTCTCTAGGGAGAAATGCGTAGTGAGAAAGCGGCGAAGAGGCCTTATCCAGACACTTAAGTAGGCCCGTAACACACTTGAAGAGTTTTCGCTAGCGAGAAATGAGTTGCGAGAAAGAGGCGAAGAGCCTTCCTCCACACACTTGGCGAGTTCTCGCTATCACAGATCACACCTCGCTATGATCATCTATGCATTGCCTTCATGCACAAAACATTTTTCTGATTATAGTAATCACTCGGGGGGAAATATTATAGGTTATGTATTTACGTATGTTGTCATATCGGTACTTAAATATATAACCTGTAAGTATATTGTCGTACTTTACAAATTACGTACGAACGCTGTGTTGAATCTGAGTATTCAGATGATGAGGAAATGGAGTTACATGAACATATTTTGTTAATGAAAAGAAAAAGTAGGCCTAAAATTAAAGCCAGAAATATCTGAAAATCTCATTGTATCTTACGAAAATAAGAGCGAGTTTTGGACACTGGTTTCGATTTGAATGATGATACGTTAGGCAATATTTGAGGTTGAATGGACCACAGTTTTTTTGCCATTCATGATATGATAGAGGATTCTTTGCTGTGTTCTGATTAAAATTATGTGAACTGTTAGGACATATAGATACATTATTTGAAATGTTTAATCAATACTATTAAATCTCATCAAAATAAAATATAGCCCTACTTATATTCAGATTATCTGATACTTGTCTCCAGATTTCTTCTCTATGGTTCGTGTTTTTATAGTTTTCATCCCGTGTATCATATAGGCCTAAATAGGCCTACGGGTGGCATTGTACAAGTTCGATAAGTT
Source organism: Periplaneta americana (assembly GCA_025594305.2). NCBI lineage: Eukaryota > Metazoa > Arthropoda > Insecta > Blattodea > Blattidae > Periplaneta > Periplaneta americana. The sequence continues at coordinate 16,019,054 of JAJSOF020000041.1, forward strand.
TCTGACTGCAATTATCAGCCATATTTCCTCATTTTAAAATAAAAACAATACAATTCATCGCCACCTGTGATATCTTTTTCTCAATTCAATCGTCATAAAGAGTATAAATGTCAAACATCTTTGATATATATGTCAAGAAAATTCGCTGAGCTGCCGATACCAGCGAGAAACTCGCAGGAGGTTTTTGTCTCGAACGAGAATCTCTTCCAGTGTGTGGACGTCCATTTGAATCCATGTTATCAATCTTTGAACTTTCTCGCAACACATTTCTCGCTGGCGAAAACTCTGCAAGTGTGTTACAGGCCTTAGTTGTCGATATGATCATCTCTGCACTGCTTTCATTCAGAAATTATTTTTCTCATTGTGGTAATCATTCGTTCAGGAAATACAGGTTATGTTTTGGAGTATATTCACAGTCTAGTCATGAAGCTTTAGGTGATGAGAGTACTAGGAACAATAGACTGTGCCAGCATTATTTGGCATTATATGTGATGAGGCGATAGTAGTGATCGTAGTGGTTAGCAACTATCTTTGGATGCATATTCCCTATGTATTTACCTTTGTGACTGTATATACTAGACTGTGGTATAATTTTGTACTTTACAAGTGATTTACGAATGCCACTAGTTGCCTTCATATTTTGTTAACGAAAGGAAAATGTAGTCCTAAAATTGAAGCCAGAAAAATCTGGATTACATTTTATCTCACGAAGATAAGGGTGAGTTCGATCACTGATTTCGAATTTGGATGATGCTACATTTAGTTTTATTTCATGTTTTATAGACCTCAGTTTTTTGCAATTCATGATGTAATAAGGGATTCTTTGTTATGTTCTGATTAAAATTATGCAAACTCTTAAGAGATATAGATGTCAAATATCGTAATTAATACTGTTAAAGCTCATCAAAATATTATTTTCAGATCATCTTATATTTGTCTACAGATTTCTGGTTGAAGTTTCGTGTTTTTATAGTTTTCATCAAAGTATCATACAAATAGGCCTATGGGTGACTGTACAAGTTCGATAAATATCTCAGTGCAATTATTATCAGCCATCTTTCGTCATTGTCAATAAAAACGATGCAATACATTCACCATCACGTGTGTTATTACTTAATCTTTTTTCTACATTCAGTCATAAATAGAATAAATGTGAAACATCTTTGATAAATGTGTCAAGAAATTTCACTGAGCTACCAATTGCAGCGAGGTTTTTGCATTGAACGAGAATCTCTTCCAGTTTTTGGACGTCCGTTTGAATCCATGTTATCAACCTCTGATTTTTCTCGTTACACATTTCTTGCTATCGAGATATCTTCAAGTATGTAACGGGCATAAGAAGATAAATAATTTCATTGTCAGAGTGGATAGAATAATTGAAGACGACTTGTATGACGAACTTTCTCTGAAAAAAAACGGTGGGAGATGGTGATACATTTTTTATACGTTGTGCCACTGAAGTAGAATTGGGGTAGGTAGTTCGAAAGGTGGTGCAACATACCTTGTGATGTGGGAAATATATATTCTTTAATACCAAAGTCTACGATATTGATTGTGTCATTTATGATGTTGTTATAATTATATTCACCATAAATATTATAACATTCTTTAAATACTTACTTACTTGCTGGCTTTTAAGGAACCCAGAGGTTCATTGTCGCCCTCACATAAGCCCGCCATTGGTCCCTATCCTGAGCAAGATTAATCCATTCTCTATCATCATTATCCCACCTCCCTTAAACCCATTTTAATATTATCTTCCCATCTACGTCTCGCCCTCCCTAAAGATCTTTTTCCCTCTGGCCTCCCAACTAACACTCTATATGCATTTCTTGATTCGCCCATATGTGCTACATGCCCTGCCCATCTCAAACGTCTGGATTTAATGTTCCTAATTATGAAGAATACAGTGCGTGCACTTCTGTGTTGTGTAACTTTCTCCATTCTCCTGTAACTTCATCCCTCTTAGCCCCAAATATTTTCCTAAGCACCTTATTCTCAAACACTCTTTACCTGTGTTCCTCTCTCAAAGTGAGAGTCCAAGTTTCACAACCATAAAGAACAACCAGTAATATAACTGTTTTATAAATTCTAACTTTCAGATTTTTTGACAGCAGACTGGATGATAAGAGCTTCTCAACCGAATAATAACAGGCATTTCCCATATTTACTCTGTGTTTAATTTCCTCCCGAGTATCATTTATATTTATTATTGTTGCTCCCAGATATTTGAATTTCTCCACCTCTTCAAAAGATAAATTTCCAATTTTTATATTTCCATTTCGTACAATGTTCCCCTCACGAGACATAATCATATACTTTGGGTTTCAGGATTTACTTCCAAACCAATCTCTTTACTTGATTCAAGTAAAGTTCCCGTGTTGTTCCTAATCGTTTGTGGATTTTCTCCTAAAATATTCACCTCATCCGCATAGACAAGCAGCTGATGTAACCCGTTCAATTCCAATTCCGAATGAGAAAGGAATGTGTGATCGGATTCACCCCACCTGTTGAGTTGACATCAATCTAGAAGATACATTAACCAGTATGAACTGGAAAACAATGGAAGATATTTACATTCAGTAGAGATTATTCTGCAAAATAGATTATTATAAAATTAAATCGACGCTTCACTAGGATCTTACATGGTTAATGCTTACCAAATTCAAAATATAGATCGGACTCACATCATTCTATTGGCGCTGGTTATATGGAATCAAGAGCGCAACCAGTAAAATTTGAAATTATGCTCAAAACTTAGAAATAGGTAGTATATCCACCCACCATTATCTAGACACACGATCACAACATTCCTGAATATTGTCCTTTCCCCCCATCCCAACATCCTCATATTCATCTTCTTTCACAATGGCTGGTCCTCGACTTTGGAATTCCCTAGCCAGTAAAATCAGAGACTGTCAGGCATCAAACCAATTTAAGAATATACCAAGGGAATATTTTCCAAACAATTCTCGTTAACAAATATAGCTGTTACTAGTTTCTCAATCTTTAATGATTGTCTAACATCCTGTAATAAATTGTTCATTTAAGATATCTGTTTGTACTGCAGGAGTGGAAACTTGTGGATCAGCATGTGACTGGTATAAAGGAGGAATATGTGGACCACAGCCATGATTTCACAACTGAGATAAAATTTGAGGAAGTTCTGTTGCCGGTTCCATCCACTGTGGTGAAACGTGAACCTGAGGTAAGTGTAGCACAAGGAATGCACTGTTTGTTCTTCCAGTGTTTATCTTGCATTTTCATTGTAACGGACACTACCTCTTTACAACAGTACTTGCAGTGCATTTTACTCTATGATAAGGACAAAAAAACTTACCACAATTCTTTATTGCATGTGATGCCATGTTGCAGAGAACTAATGTTGGAATTTTGTCACAGTTTATGTTTTAAATAGGAAAAGGAAATTTCTTGTTACGCTTACTCTTCATTGTTGCCAAACTACGCATTCCCACAGCGGGTTTGAAAAAATGTTGTTATTAAAGGCACGACCTGTTTTTGTCTTCTCTGTGTCTTTGTCAAAAATTCTTAATATATTTTACCATATCCAAATAATTGATTTTGCTTTAGATTTATCTACAAATGTTATCTCCTAACGTCATCTGTTTATCTGCTCTTGTTTTTAAAAATTTACGTATTAGCAATATATTCTTTGTAGAACATTAGCTTACCCATAGAGAAAAGATATTTTATAACTGTACGATAAAATATGTAGCTGATTTTGAGTGGATTCCAGAATACGTTCTAAATTCTGCAATATGTTCTGATTACCTACGTGCAGGTACAGCATGGATGGAACTATTTACTCTTATTTTGCCAGTTAATTGCATTTGGTTTTAATACAAGTAGATAAACGTAAAATTAGAAACATCAATTTACCAATTTTAAAAGGACTATAAATAAACGATTTATTTAAAATTTATTGTCTTGAGTAGACACCAACTTACAAGGAGAGGACACGCTCTGTATGTCACCGAATTAAATAAGATTGTGTGAGATGAAAGTACAAGACGTACTGTTTAAAGTCATACCTGATATGGGTGGCCAATGACCTCTCGTTTTGGAAATATTGGCCATTGTTTGTGACATACTTCCGTTAGGTGCCTAATAGGAAGCATCAGACTATGTAACAGCGTAGCTCATATGGTTGGGTGCTGAGTTGTCATCCAGGCAACCCCAGTTCGATCCTAATGCCTTCTCATTTTTTAAAACTTGATATTATTATTATTATTATTATTATTATTATTATTAGTATTAGTATTATTATTGTTATTACTATTATTATTAGTATTATTGGCCTTGTCCTGTTTTGCACGTTAATATTCTAAATAAATAAATAAATTATTATTTTTATTATTTGTTTTGTATTATATTAAATAAATAAATTTATTATTATTATTATTATTATTATTATTATTATTATTATAATTATTATTATTATTATTATTATAACCAAAAGGACAATTTGGCGCAAGAATGCAACGTCAAGTAGATGAACTCACTTCTAAATTCGGAAATATATGTGTAACACGTTATTCATCAGGAAAGCTGACATCTTAACTCCATAAGCAATACCTGGAGAAAGTAATAAAGACATATGTGAAAGAGCAGCCATTTCTTCTAATTCTGGACTCGTGGGAAGGGCAAGTAAATCCTTCTTTATATGATGAAATATTTACGAATGAAGAAAATGAAGTAACGTGCAACCTTAAAGTGATTTCACCCAAATGTATTGGATTATGCCAGTCCTGTGATGTTTATTTTTTTAGACAGGTGAAGATTTTTATCAAATATTTGCAAAATAGCTCTTTCCTTTTACAAACTTGACGACAAATTGCTTCAAGGGAGGATGCCCTCAAAATTCACTCCTTAATTCACTTTCAGTTGTCAGCTCCTATATTCAAAGCCATGTTGAAATATGCGTGGTATGCATCAAAATTAATGAACGAACGAGAAGTGTTTGTGAATGTGAAAAATGTCTGTTTCGCAGCAGAAGTGCGGAAAAATGTGTGTGACTGTGGACAACCTTCTTTCATTTGCTGTGCATAGTGCAGGAAATATGTATGTGTTGTGTGTTTTTATGACATCATAATGAATCATGCACAAAATGAAGTGGAATAGAAACAGAACAGACAACAGTGACCTGCCTACGTGAGCAATATTTCCATGTTTATCCTTTACAATACAAAGTTAGTTAATAGTAATTTGTTTAAAACATGATGAAGTGTTCAATACATTGAGAAATATGATATATATAAATTGATTACTGCGATCACACTATTAATCATTATTAAAAGAAAAAAATATAGGACCAGTTAAGATTCGAACTCAGGTTGCCTAGATAACAACTCAGCACCCAACCATAAGAGCTACCCTTTTACATAGTTTAATGCTTCCCTATTAGGTACCTAACGGAAGTATGTCACAAACAATAGCCAATATTTCCAAAACGAGGGGTCATTGGGCACCCATACCAGGTATGACTTTAAACAGTACTTCTTGTACTTTCCTCTCACACAATCTTATTTAATTCGGTGATATACAAAGCGTGTCCTCTCCTTGTTAGTTAAAATTCTCGGGAAAGTTATTAGTTTACTAAATGGTTGAAGGAATTTTCTGAACAGGGCCAGTATATATCTGGTAATGTAAAAATTTGAAGCCATACAGTGACATAGTTTAGACAATGTTACAAAAGGGGGAATTGCACGAATTTTTGTCCAAAAGTGTGGTGTTATGATTACCATGTCTGACTGTAAAATTGGTGCATTGGTGTTCAGCTGCTGGTGGGGACAAGTTATTATTTTTTTTTTTAAGTTTTTTCTGTGAAACTGGCTAACTTCCGACGCTGGCCACTGAAATCATTGTGCTGTCATTATCACCTTCATTTCTCTAAAACATTAGTTAACCATTGCAGTTGATAAAGTCTCGTAAAATAAACCATTTACAAAATGCACCGACTGCGAGACTTGAAATTGAATTATTCCTTCATAGATAATTTCTGCTATTATGCACTTTCCTCCAGTTTGCCATGGCACACTCGAAAGATCCGCTGGTGTGCGGAAGAATACCGAATTTCAATAAACACAGTGTAGGTGTGCGAGCAGCAGAGAAGAGAATGACTGACGCACATCAAGGGTAGCCAGATCAATAAAATTAGAATATCTTGCCAATCTTTAAAAATATCGTATTTTACTTGGCTTTATGAAACAAAATGTTTCATGCACTAAATGCCTTAGCAAACACATGTAATGATATTGCATGTTTTCAAATTTCGTAAGTAACAAGTGAATTATCACGCTGATATTGCATTGTAATAATTTTCTGTCATTAAATTTTACGTTTCTATCATAGGCATAATATAAAAATACAAAAATTGTGTTCTATTTGTGAGTAATACATATTTTGTTGCTCTTTCCGACGTCTTTTGCAATATGTGCCTTTTCACCATTCATCATATTATCATTCCTCGGTATGTTGATTCATAAGTAATTCATATAAAATTGAAAATATTTATTATATTAATGCATATACATATACCTTTTTTTTTTGTAGTATACTCATTTCCTCGTACAACCCTCGAAATTCCCCTCCTGCTTGTTAACAACAGATTGTATGAGTGTGTCACATGTTGAAAAAGGTTTTTAAAAAAAGCTGTTCTACAAGGAAAAGATGTGCCCCGTGAAATATATGGGCTATTCCATATGAAATCGATCAGCAAAAAACGTCACATTTTTTTAATACTGTAATTTTTTTCCATATTTATACAAGGTGCTGAGGAGAGTGCATTTTCAAAAATATACTATCGAAAGTCGGTTTTCGTTCTATTGAGCGACAAATTTAGCGTATTTTATAAAAACCCTCTTTCAGCGCTCAGAACTCTGGAACCGTTTACTGCAGAACATTGAACGGGAGCTCATTTTGAAGCTGACATTTAGTAGGTTATGATAAGAAGTAATACTTATTTTTATTGTACACAGAGAGAAGATAATCTGATTTTACTTACTTTTAGGCTTTTTGGCCATTTATAAAAATGTAAAAAATATTGCTAAAAAACCTTGCATTATTAAGAGGGATTCGGCATTGTTTTCTTAGTGGCTCAGCAATAAGTTTCGAGGGTATTAAATAAATTATTTTCACACGCCCAAACTTGAATGGCGCAATACCCCACGCACTGGCCGAGAGCTGAAGATAAGTGAGCATTGGGAGTCATTTTACTCCTGTGTTTATGAAAACTTGTGATAAAGCTTCCCCAGCCATGACTACTAGACGACACATCACGTGTTTGTCTCCTGACCTTGCTTGTCTCGACTACCTACAGTCAGCTGGTTAGTTCACGCGCGTATTATTTATTTTCTTTATTTGATATTTTCAGTACTTTCTTATCATCGGTGCACCAGTAAAAAATATGTGTTTATTTGTACTTTCAATGCAGAATCTAACCATATATTTTAAAAATACTTTTTCGTGAGCAAAGGCGTCTTAATGAATAAAAATCTAAATTTCTCCATTTCCATAAAAAGTAAGAAAAACTGTTTACATGTCAACATAAACTTTAATTTCTCAGCATCAAAATAAACCATGATTTTGATCATTGGGTGAAATGTTTTCGGAGCCACAACAGTTTAAAGTTGCTAATTTTATGAAAATACGATACATTTAAATATGTTTAATTTAAACACTATATGCCTCAAACTTTGCACAAAGCATTGTATCACAGTTGTCAACGGACAGAAGAAGTTTCATTGTATTTAAAAATTGCAAAGTCAATTTTCTCTATATTTCGGTCGATTTGACATGGAATAGCCCATATGAACCAAAAATTGTGTTTAATTAGGTAAAATTCTTCTAGGCCTAATAAGACTTAAACACAGTTGTGTGGCAACTAAAATCGATGCTCTTTTATTCATGCAAGTTGAGCTATCTTTTTGTTCTATTTGCTCTGTATTTGTAGGAAGAGCAGAGTGACATCAGTGAGAAGCCAAGGGTGGAAGTGACGGCAGAAGACAACGAGACTAACGCCGAAAGGTGAGTATTGTGTACTAGTCTTCACGTAGAGAGTTCATTGTGTTCGAAGTTTCAGTTCTCTTGACTGTTCAGAAACAGCTTGAGAAGAACTGTCTGCCCGAATCATCCAGAAATAATCAGTTATCACATTCACATTCTACTTCTCTTGATATCTGGTTTCCATAAGTACTGTTCAAACCTTTCTTCATGTTCTTCACTAAAAGTGCCTAGATTTTCAAGAAAATAATCTACATGAAATTGTATACACTTATATTGCATCCTAGGGTCTTGAAATCTTTAACTTAATTTCTACAGTTTCATTATAATTGAAGTTTTTGTTATTCCCTGGGGAATAATGAACTACCATCTTGAGTCCATTCCAAGAATTTTTCTGTGAATCGCTCGTCACGTTTAGGAAGTCATTATATAACATTAATTTCCTTATTTTATTTATTTACTAGCCGTAGAAATATAAAGTAATTACATAATTAAAATAGGATGATTGAGTCAGGGAACATTTGTGTTTGATAGAAGGATAAATCGTTTTATATGTACTTAATTTAAATTGTATTTAAATAATTAAAATGCGATCATTTTGGTCCAGAGAGCACTCAGAAGTTACTGTAATGACATTATAGCATTATGTCCATCTAGAGAAACTACACTTTCCAATGGTGAAATAATAATTAATTATACAAACCGGTTAATTTAGCTTTCGATATTACTTCATACAAACACAGAAACATTCTCTGTAGGCTATGTTTCATAGCTTTGGATTGTTGTTGGCCAAGACCCCTTATAGACGTAGTCATTTGTTATCATTTCATTACACCACCTTAGATGTCATTGTATTTTAATTTTAAAACTTATTTATCTCGTTAAATATCAGTCCTATCAAAATTTTGCAAGGAATAAAACTTATTGGAAATCATTTTTAAAGAAACTTTTTTATGTAACATATTTCACAAAAATCAATATTAAGCCAGATATTTTGATTTTTTTAATTCAAGCCCCCTTAAAACCCCCCTTTTAAATAACGTATTTTGAATGTCATATAGCCTAAAATCTAAGTTACAGCGAACTTAATTTATATTCCAATTTTCATTGAAATCCGTTCAGCCATTATCACGTGAAAAGATAATAAACATCCAGACAGACAGACAGACAGACAGACAGACATACAAATAAAAATTTCAAAAAAGCGATTTTCCGTTTCAGGGTGGTTAATTATGTATGTTAGGACCAATTATTTTTGGAAAATCGAAAATTACCAGAAAAATTTCGGCTACAGAGTTATTATTAGTATAGATGATATGACATGACATGACATGACATGATACATATTTCTCAAAATCTTCGGTCCAGCTGGCCATTCACATTTCTGTATTCGGGCCAGCATTCCCTTACTTGCACTATTTACAACTTTAACAAGACATGTTTTGATACTTGAAGTGTGTTCTTGCTATGTCTTTCATATCCCTTCGCTTTCACTTGACCGTCCTTTTACTTTATCCACTACTATTCTACTTCCCTTCTCTTATTCTCAGTTCCCTTAAAAATCATTCCTACCTTCATAACTAACTTAATACTTTAAATAACAATACACATAACTTATTTAATATATAAGACCTAACCCTTGTTGACTGTTTTACTAGAAACTTGAACTATTATTATATTCACTGTCAAAACTCTTCTCACACAACACATTAGCGCTCGTATCCTAGCAACATTGCTTTCACTTTATTTATAACGCTATTTAACACTGAAAAAAAAGTACAACAGTTCACTTCTATTTATCCATTACCTAGCTGAACCTACTATTATTTCAACCCACTGATGCACTATTTAATACCAAAGAAAATTAAGTTGTTCCTCCTTTTCTCTTCTTCTAAGTATTCCACCTTCTTTTTAAATATATAGTTTTCCTTTCGTAGTTCTTCCAATTTTTTGTTAATACTATCGATGGTCACCTTTAGACCTGTGGTATCCATTCTCCACAGATCTTTCACCTGCTTATTAATCACTATGAAACGGCTTCCGTATACTATACTTCTGCACTTTGTCAATCACGTCTTACTTGGTTGCTTGCTCATTGAGAATTGTTATTTATTTATTCATTTGTTTGTTTATTTATTTATTTATTTGTTTGTTTCTTCGTCCATTGGTTCATGCATTCTAATGTAGTTAGGGACATCAATCTTTCACATCACCGGAATTACAACAATACATACATTGGTTCTTGAACTATGTTTCACTAGGTTCTGATTTCTTTCTGCTTGTCCACTGTTTCCCCTTCCACTTCATAGACCTAGCCCTACTGTCCCACGCACTCAAGAAACTTGTTGGTGATGTTATTAATGCACAGTCCTTAGCAATAAAGCCGTTAGCCACCGGCGTGGCTCTGTCGGTTAAGGGTCTTGCCTGCCGGTCTGAAGTTATGCTCGGGCGTGGGTTCGACTCCCACTTGTGCTGATTACCTGTCTGCGTTTCTTCCGAGGTTTTCCCCATCTATAAGATGAATGCCAGGTAATCTATGGCGAATTCTCGACCTTATCTCGCCAAATACCATCTCACTGTCACCAATGCATCGACGCTAAATAACCTAGTAGTTGACACAGCGTTGTTGAATAACCAACAAAAAAAAATAGAGCCATTAAGGGCCGGTTTCACCAACACATGTTAAAAATTACTTAACTATATGTTAAGTAACGAATGATTAGAACTTTAACAATTTGTTACAAATTTTACTTTTCAAGAAAGCCTGTTAAAGATTTGTTAGTTAACGCGTAGTTAAGTAAGAATTTGTGTGAATCTAGAAGGTAGTGATCATCTTTCCAATTTCTGAACGTTGCCTATTTCATGCTTGGCGTTGCTGTTTTGTTTTCCTCTTCCGGTTTCATTGAAAGAAATTCAAAATTAGAGTTGGGCAACACGATTCTTTTTCAGAAGTCGATTCCAACGATTCAGTCATACATTACGAATCGATTCGTTCACGATTCTTCTCAGTTTGCGATTCCAACTTTTCTTTTGAATCGTCAGTGAGTTCACGATTCTTCCCAGTCTGCGATTCCAACTATTCTTTTGAATCGTCAATGAACGACTCGCAGGACACTTTCCTTTGCAAACCACGCATAAATGGCATAAGAGGCGAGACATTGGATTGTCTCTTTCTCATTGGCTGGAACCATTCAGCATGACCTCCATTAGTCTACAAAATTACCCAAGATAATGTTTCTAAATTATACTTTATCAATTGAACCTTATTACGAAGTACATTTTTTGCATTAAATCTCTATTTAACTATGTAAATTTCAGGTTTCTGTTCATTATTTTCCATACTTAACAAATGCAGTATTATGATTTCACTCTCGCTCAGGAGTATTCCGCACGGTTCGGAAATGTCCATTGACAGGTTACATCAAACAAGTAAATAGAATCGTGGGTTACGATACCATGTCAATTCGTTACTATTCTTTTGAACGACGATTCGTTACGATTCTTTTGAAAGACGATTCGTTGATACCACGAATCGATTCTTACGATTCTTTATTATTAGTCGTTCGAATGAACGATTCGTTCACGAATCGACTCAACTCTATTCAAAATACGTTTGGTTTTTTTGTGTGGAAGTTCAGTTTTGAAAGTTTGCAGTATGATGGAGATTGAAAAGTGTAATAAACGTGTTCGTGGCAGCAATTTCACGGAAAACGAAAAGCAAATTCTTGTAGATATAATACACAAACATAGAAACGTAGTAGAAAACAAAAAAACTGATGGCGTTACCGTTAAGGAGAAGGAGAAAGTTTGGCTGCAGATATTGTGGTCTCAATGATGCCATAGCAGAAGAGACCCTATGAACTATTCTACATACTGTTGCTTTTGATACTTCGGCAGTGTCTCCCACAATTAATTGAAGGGATCCTGTCTCATAAAATCGCAAAGCAATCAGAAATTGTTGCATAGGAGAGAGTGGAAAGTTCCTGTTTGTTAAATGATCTAAGCTATGTTCAATTTCTGTCAGTCGATCTAAGCTATGTTCAATTTCATGGAGCACTTTTTCTACAACAGTTTTTGATAATCTGTATCTTTCCAGAAACTTTTCATTTGACATACTTTCAAAATCATTGTTTCTAGTAATCCCTCCCTCACCTTCAGCTTCTACAGCATTAAGATAATCCAGATATAGCAGATGTGCATTCAGACGATTGGCCGCCATTTTCAAATTAAACAAACATTAAGCAGTTTAACAACTCATGAATGGACTGTTAAGTTTTGAAGGAAATTTAACGTATGTTAGGCCTAACGAAGCTTGATGAAACACTTCAAATGTTAATTTTCTGTTAAACCACTTTAACATATGTTAAACAGTTAACATTTGTTGGTGAAACTAGCCCTAACTCTCTTACTCACAAATAGCTCGCACACCTAGTGAGTTTAGAGCAGTGGTGTCACGAAATCATCACGAAAACTGATTGATGATTTTCAAGTTACGGGATAGCCATGTACTTCTCTGTAAAAGACTGCATTTAACTGTACGAGTACTCAGTGTTCAGGCACCGATGTAGAAAGTGCTCCTATAAGTAAGGTATTGTAGTTGTAGTGAAATCACAATAATATAAATGAGACAATTTGTATTATTAGTACCTGAGATGCATCGTGCACAACAATCCAAAGTAAAAAACGTGTAATAAATTTAGAAAAATTCAACAAAGGCAAAGAAATAAGACAATAACATTATTTAAAATTGGAAATATTTGTGATATATAATTATATTTCCTTATAAATTAACACTAATTCTCTTTAAATAATACCGCACGTTTTTCTAGGCGAAAGTAGTATGTATTGTACTTGAATTATATTGTCATGAAACATTGGAAGAAATAACCAAATGAATGAATGAATGAATGATGAATGAATGTTAGCCATAATGTCCCATGTTGGGCACAGCCTCCTGTGATGGGGTTAGAACCCCTTCGACAGGGATGGCTCAAGTGTATTTGCTTGGTAGGCGAGATTGTCGTGTATACTACTTTTGTGACATGGTTAATAACCCTGTTCAACTTTAACTAGTCTCAGCACTGTTCTTTGTTCATTTTTTCCTTGCACTACACACATTATACTGATACTGGCACTTTGACAAACACTGATTGCTATTTACACTATTTACCTGACACTTTCTCAACACTGACTTTACTATTTACAAAACTTATCTTACATTTTCACTAATACTAATTTTACTATTTACAATATCTTAACACTGATTACGTTATCTATTTACAATGAGCTTCCCTGTTCTTTGCTGTCCTCGACCATTGTTTCCCCGCCTCTTTGGTAAACATGTCAGACCATCTGAGCCGTGGTCTTCCCTGTCCTCTCTTTCCGACGTAGGGGTCCCACATCGTGACTGCATGGGTCCATCTTGTCTGATGTAGTCTCGCCACATGTCCCCCCCCCCCCCCAGATCCACTTCGTTGCCGTGGCTCGTTCTGCTGCATCAGTAGTGTTCGTCAGTCTTTGCAGTGTTTCGTTTGTCATTCTGTCTCTAGCGTGGTGCCCAGTATTTTTCTTTGCATCTTCCTCTGGCATGTTTGTATACTTGAGCGTTGTCTCTCGGAGAATGTCCAAGTTTGGCAGCCGTATAGCAAAACTGGGATTATACATGTCTCTAGTGCCTCGAACTTGAGATTGCGGTTAATTGTCTCGTTCGTCCATATGAATTTCAGGCTCCAGAACACCTTCCATGCCGATGAAATTTTTCTATTGATCTCTTTGTGGTTTCTTTGTGAGAAGGCAACTATTTGACACATATTCAGAGACATACTGCAATTCTGTGTCGCCTACTCTGATTGGGATCTCCTGTGCGTTTGTCATCACTTTTGGTTTCGTGTTGTTCATGGTCAGTCCAATGTAAGTACTCTTGATATTTAGCTCCTCAATCATGTTTTGCAGTTCTGCTGCTGAGTCAGCAGCAAACCTCAGATGAGATAGTTTTCTGCCGTTGATATTGACCCCACGTTTCTCCCATTCCAAGTTTATATACTGCTACGTAAATACATGCACAAACTGAACAACAAAGAAAGATAGTTATTTCCTAAGCTTTTATTTCATTAATTATTCGTTGCAATTGCAATGTGTATTTACAATGTTGAAACACATTTTCATATATCACAAGAGTTCGTTCTTCTCACTTGATGGCCCTGCCAGAGACACTTCTTGTTTACCGTTTGTTTTTATTTATAACATTCTCTATATCGGTAATATTATGTTAGCAGGTGCAGTTCTGAAAACAACATAAATTATTGTCTGTCAGTCGACTCCTTAGATTAGGTTTGTTAATTTTCATGGAAGGGAAAAACTGGTTACACTTACTGTCGAACACTGATATTATTCCTATAACAAATTGTTATATTTTATTTAAAGTAAAAAGTAAAAAGTGAAGTAATTGAGGGTATTGTGATGAAGCCTTCAATGCTCTTTACTCTTTAGTATGAGGTCGAGTGATGCACTGTATTAAACTTGTACTTCCCTATGACGTCTAGCATGAGACTGCAGGTAGGAGAGGGATATCAGGGGAGTTAAGGTTAGAACGCGTGCTGTGCTGGAACGAAATTGAAGAACAGCACTTCAGAGAATGGGATGGCAACGTTGGTTTATAGGAAAGGGCTGGACATCACTGTAAATGATTCTGATATACTTCTTCCTAAACATTGCACAATATTGACAAAATGGTGAGAAAATAATTCTAATTTTGTTCAAGAGTTTGTAAGTAGCACTCTTGATACCAGATACAAAAATTAATGGAATTATTATTAAATACTTATGGCCAGTTTGTCCAAGTAATTTTTAATTTCGCTTAACTAATGTTAAATTAACAGTCTGTTTATTTTTAACGCTTTGTTAATGTATTTTTCATTTGTTCAACATAATTTTGTTTAAGATAACCAACACTTAACTATAACGTCTGTTAGCACTATTTTAACTACTCAACAGCAGTTGGTAATGATTCTACACTTGTAAGACAATTTTTTATTGACTAAAATTAATCTTTAAATTCAGATATTATAGAGTGAGTCATGAAACTTGCATAAAATGGCAACCTGTTATAGTAGGCCACACTCCATAAACAAACAGTTGACAAATGAAAGTTGTAGGTGACGTGCTGAATAATAATTACAAAGTAAGGTTATATTTCCTCATTGCTATTATGGATACGAAACACGAAAGAAATAAAATAACACTGATGTATTTAAACAGTCCAAAGCATTTTTTAAATGTTATATTACCAGTCATATGCTAAACATTCCCTATAGAGAGACACAAAATATTAATTTCGCAACTTCTGTTCAAACAGCTGTGGAGACATCGGCCATATTTAACTAACTATTAAACGAGTTAACTGCCCGTAATCCTACATTTTAAAATTAACAAACTGTTAATAATCTGTTAATCCAAACTGGTGTTGGAAACATACAAATACCTGATGTCCCATCCCTACCTTCCTGTGGTGCAGCTGTTAGTAAGCATAATGTTACGAGCAGAACTAAAGGGAGGGGCTACTCATCAATTAGCACTGGTCAGCTTGATGAGTTAATGACTGAATTTGGTATAATTTTCCTCTATTCAATACCTAATTCCCGAACCTATCCAGTCCTCTGACTGAACTCTTACTTTCTTCGACCCCGATGGCATTAGAGCAATCGAGGCCTAGGGGTTCATTTCCCTTTCCTTCCTCCTTTTCTACTTTTCTGTTCCTAGTGCTGACCTGCTATGGCACTAAAATCGTCCTCCAGTGGCTTAAGGAGGGAACGCTGGTGATCAACAACATCTCCCAGCTAGGTCCAATGGATCCGTTGACCAACAGCAGGTGTGGTCCTCCAGACATTCTGGGGTTGTGTGTGAATGAAACTGTTAAAATATGGTGTTCACTTAAATCGGCTACAACTTGCCATTTGCACTCCAATAAGTCTGTGCTTCAGTGGCTGACCATGATAATATCTTTGAAAAATATTGGAGTGCAAGAGGTCAAATGACTTTATTGTCAAAACGGCTGGCATTAGAAAACAACAACAACAACATACAATTTTATTAATTAACAAACTGTTTAGAGTTTAACAGTCGTTAAATTTTCTAACAATACTTGGAAAAACCGGCCATAAGCCTTATTTGTTTATAATATTTGTTTTTGTTTGTTTATATCTGATGTGTTTCTCGTTTCTTTAGGAAGTGAAACAAATATTATTTTTGTTTATAAAGGCCAGTTCTCACTTATTAATAGCCTACAGGTGTTGGGCAGTAATATTTTACAAAACAAGTACTCAGTACTTTTAAAACGATCCACCCTGACTTCATCTAAACATTTGGTGTTCCCATCATTCGCCTTGAGAAATTAATAACTCGCAATAATATTGTTTAAAAATAGCCTATCTACACTCATCTGCAATGACGAAGTGCGATGTTTGTAATTAGTAATATACAATAGACACTGTAACTTTTCCATTTTTTTTCTCAATTTGGAACTCTAAAATACGGGACAGAAAACTGTCCAGAACACTTTTCTCGGGACAATCGTATTTTACGGCCTGTCTGGGAATTCTACTCTTGATAGTAGTTCTATACCACATATAAAATTAAATGGGATTAGTATTGAATACATAGATTTACTTGTTTATATATTTGTTTTTGTTTATTTATGTCTAATGTGTTTCTCGTTTCTGTAGGAAGCTGCTCGTCAAGCATAATGCATTCAATAGTAGCGTATGCAAGTCCTAAATTTCATATAGATAGGTATCTGAAATACTTCTCTCAATTGAGTCATTGTATTCTTTTTTGTCGTTAAGTACGACTATACTTACCTTTAAGGTAAAGGAAAAAAATTATTTACTAGGTCTAGATTCTTTTATAATTTAAAATTACATTGTTGCAAAGCTTTGAAAGCATTATTATTTCTTTTGCGTTTGCAAATAACAAATACTAAGTTAGAGATAATACCAATACAATTTTCTCATGACTATTACACTTTTACTACGTCATACTGCTTTTGACTAATAAAACGTTATGAAAGGACGTCTTTGAACCAATCATGGTTATTTATTGCTACAATTTTTTCACATCCCTACCATTTGTTTGTTTTTATCACTTCCCTAACATTTGTGTCTTTGTTTGCCAACATTTCAAGCTGCACATTCTTTACGGTACTAAAACATTCTTTTTTTCGATCGTTTCCCGCATAGATAGTCGACTGAAAATGGCCGCTCCGTTCAAACATTTTGGTATAGCTAACATTAGTAAAACTGAATTTTAGAAAGTCAATTAATATCTATTTTATTCTATTAGACTACTTTATTTCTTCTAATCTTTATACACTTTCTGTTGTTTTATCACCTCTCTACCATTTGTTTCTTTGTTTGCAAACATTTAAACTGCAAATTCCTTACGGTATTGTGAAACATGCTTTGCGATCGTCATTTTTTTACCGCATATATATAGTCAACTGAAAATGGCAGTTCAGTTCAAACGTTTTAGTGAAGCTAACTTTGGTGAAATAAAATTTTAGTACAGTAAGCAAATAACCCGTAACTGCATAACGTTATTAATGACTTCAAAAATGCGTTTCTGAGTTTGCTATTTGTTGACTTAAGAATGCTTTCGTATCAGTTTGAACTTTATTTACCATAAATAGGACGCTATGCGTAATGGTCAGTGATACAGAAGTTGAATAGAATAATCTCTTTATGTAGTTCAAAAAGTATTTATGTATTTATTATGTTGCAGAGACATATATACATTGTAGAATCAGTTTTTCAACTGCCTATGTATTGTACAAATACTATTTTGTGTAGTAAGGGTAGAAACATTTAGGGTGGAGTCCAATTTGACACTTGCTGCAGATGAACTTTGTTTTCCCTGTAAAATTAGCACACCTTCGCTGAGTTTCATTTTGAACTGGCCACTTGTGTTGACCGTCAAATCTTATATCTCTTGGGGGAATGGGAGAAATTTTTCCTTGGTGAGAGCTTACCCCATGCCCTTTCAGTATTGTAAGAGCCAAGACACGGCGAAAATTGAGGAGCTGTTCTGTAGAGCTTTGAGGCTTTATTTTTCTATATGGTAGTCAAGCATTTACTAGAGGACATAAACAAAATAAGCGAAAATTGACCACCATTCTATTGTTGCCGCTGCCGCTGTTGCTAACATTGGTACTGCCACCGCTGATGCTCCTGTTTCTGCTGCTGCTTTGAGGCTTTATTTTTCTGTATGGAAGTCAAGCATTTACTAGGGAACATAAAGAAAATAAGCTTGACCACCATTCTGTTTTTGCTGCTGCCGGTGAACATTGGTACTCCTGTTTCTGCTGCTGCTTTGAGGCTTTATTTTTCTGTATGGAAGTCAAGCATTTACTAGGGAACATAAAGAAAATAAGCGAAGATGGACCACCATTCTGTTGTTGCCGCTGCCGCTGTTGCTAGCATTTGTACTGCCACCACTGATGCTCCTGTTTCTGCTGCTGCTTTGAGGCTTTATTTTTCTGTATGGAAGCCAAGCATTTACTAGGGGAACATAAAGAAAATAAGCGAAGATGGACCACCATTCTGTTGTTGCTGCTGCCGTTGTTGCTAACATTGGTACTGCCACCACTGATGCTGCTGTCTGCTGATGACGCTGCTCTTCTTCTAGTGATGGTGCTGCTGTTGCTACTGCTAGCGCTGGTGCTGATGGTGGTGGTTGTAGTAGTAGTAGTAATAGTACTCGTAGTATGATGGACTTCTAGCCTGGAATTACCTTCGCTGTCTTAGAAATTTTCATGTATTAGCTTCCTTCTCTATGGATGACAGTAAATTGTACGAGAAACCCCAGCTTAATTTTTGTCTAATGAGCTTCCAAAATCATTTGTTGCAGCTTATGTGTTAGAAGTCTCTGGCATAGTTTTAATCAACAATGCCAACTTCATTATCATCATTACATTTTTTTTGTAATATTCTGCTTTACTAAGTAGCATTTTACTGCCAAGGATATTCAAATAAGCCTCATGCTCGTCGTCCGATTTATCACTGTCTTTATCTCTATCATGGGAAACTTCTGGAGGGGTCACATAAATATTAGACTTCCACTATTATAATTATGATTTTCAATTTATTTATTTATTATTTTGCTAATAATTGTAACATAAAATATAATATATACAGAAAAACTTTAGCTCGCCCCTGAAAGAGTAGAACTCGTGCTCAGGGGCGGATTCCTGAATTGAAATTAATAATTATAGAATACAATTTGTCTTATGTCTGCTATGCAATTATAGTATATAAATTTAAATTTACAATTTTTCAAATTTTTATAAAATCCATACATAACTTTTCAAATTGAATACTAGAACTATTAGAATTGACAAGATTAGGATATTTAAATATAAATTTGTTATATATTCTTGGGCCTAAATTACTACTATGATTAAATACTGTAGCATTGTTGCATTTAGGTTCAAACAATCTTAAAGAATTCATACCTTTTGTTTCTTAACTATGAGCATACAATTCAAAATTATTTCGATTTTTATGTATGAATTTTATTAATACAAAATAATAAATTTGTCTTACGTTAAGTACATTAAAGTCTAGAAACAAATTTTGAGATGGAAAATCAGTAGGTTTATGAAGACATATTTTAATTATTTTCTTCTGTAATAAATAAAGTGGATTAAAATTGGATTTAAATCAGCTACCCCATCCTGTAATTCCATACATAATTACGAGAGTGAAATAAAGTTAAATATATTTTGCGTAATAAACTTATTGACAAGTAATTCCTCAATAAGACAAAATAATATACAATTTTACATATTTAACCCCAGAGTTTCACGAGACTGAAAATAAAAGAATGAAATGGAAGTCATATTCATACTGTAAAAAATACTACACGAGTGCACACGACATGGCGTCCAATTTTTAGGACGGCACTTTATTTCACCTTGTAACTAGCAACATATAAGAACATTTTGTTGTTATATACCACATGAAAACTAAAGTATTGAACTCATTATGTGAAAATAAAAGTCAGATTTCTGTATCACTTTTACACACTAACTAAAAATGTTCTTATCTACGGTGTGCCACAAAATACGGTTTTCCTGACTTCTTGTCAACAATTAGCTGGTATGAACAAAAGTTCGCGCGGAACTTAAGAACTGCCAACATCATAATATAATATGATAATTTACCTGCTAAACAATGCATCCAACTGTATTAAACAAGAAAAAGTTTCACAGGATTGAGTATTTTACGCAAGTCCTATTTTTAGAACGCTATGCAGTAATGGGTTAATATCTTATTGTATTAGAATACTTTCTTCTAATCTTTATATGATATCTTCTAATCCTGTAATAGTACATTAAATCCCACTCAAGAATTGATTTTCTCTACATAAATCAAAACGTCTGGTAAGATTATTGTTGATAATACTTACTACGAAATGGAATAAGTAATGTTCCACGGCCTAATTGTAAAGTGACTAAATTAACATAGTTAAACAATTTATGTACCACAATAATAAGGGATAGAAAAATTTACAGCAGCTGTGCAATACCAAATTTCAGAATACTTGCAGAAATGTGCAAGCTCCTATCGAGAACGAAGTAAAGTAAAGGCAGGTGATTTGATCAGAAAGCTTTATTAAAAGTAAAAGCCAACTAAGAGATGACTAACGTTATAACATTTATTGTACAGGTGAAGTCCAAATTGTTGAAAATTTTCGTACTCACAACATGTCATAAATTATTTACAATGGTTTGTTTTGTTTTGAATATGCCATAATTGTATGAATATTGGTTGCGACTATATTATAGACTCACATCGTATTTCCGTCAGAATTGCAGCTACCAGTGAGACTACTGTATCATCAGAATTCTACAATATCGCACTTGAAGAGAACGAGACTCTGTATGACATTGCCAACAATTCAGGTTCCTCGGGAAAACCTGTGAGGACTCGTGAAGATGAACATTTGGAATTTGAATTGCCTAAAATATGTTTCTCGAATTCGACAAAACGGAAGAAGAGACCTTTCATATGCGATGTTTGTGGTAAATATTTCTCTCACTCAGTTAACCTAAAAGCTCATAAACGCATTCACACTGGTGAAAAACCTTTCAACTGCGATGTTTGTGGCAAGAATTTCTCGCAATTCAGTGTCCTGAAAAACCATAAACGTGTTCACACGGGCGAAAAACCTTTCAAATGTGATGTTTGTGGTAAGCAGTTCTCGCAATTGGGTAACCTAAACCACCATGATCGCTCGCATACAGGGGACAAACCTTTCAAATGTGACGTTTGTGGCAGGAATTTCTCGCAATCTAGTAGCCTGAATACTCATAAACGCGTTCACACGGGCGAGAAACCCTTCAAATGTGATGTTTGTGGTAAGCATTTCGCACAATTCGGTAACCTAAAAAACCACGATCGCTTGCACACTGGGGAGAAACCGTACTCATGCGATGTTTGTGGTAAATGTTTCGGCGGCTTCAGTAGTCTAAAAACCCACCTTGTCCGGCATACAGGCGAGAAACCTTTCAAGTGTGGTTTTTGTGGTAAGTGTTTCTCGTATTTGAGTAGCGTGAAACATCATGAACGCCTTCACACACGCGACCATCCTTACAAATGTGATGTTTGTGGCAAGTTTTACCCAGATTCGAGTAACCTAAAGAAACATAAACGTCGGCACACAGGCGAGAAACCTTCCTAATGTGGCGATTTTGGTAAGTCCTTATCGGACTCTATGAACCTAAGCAAACATGAATGCCAGAACGCATGCGAGAAACCATGCCTAAAGTTCCAGGAACTCAGCCAAAGAGGTGCGAAACGTTTCTAATGCCGTGTTCGTCTTGAGTGACTCTGTGAGCCGAATACTCTGAAAAGCCATGATCTTTTCCACCCATATAGATACTCAACTCAAAATGGCAAGTCTGTTCAAACGTATTGGTGAAGCTAACATTACTGAAATAGAATTTTACTAGTTCAGTTAATATCTTAATGTATTAGAGTACTTTATTGCTTCTAATCTTTATATACTTTCTCCTAGTCGTGTAATAGTCAATTAAATCCCACTCAAGTTTTTCTTTTCTCTAGACAAATCAAAACGTGAGATTACTATTGATAATACTTAGTACGAACTGGACTGAGAAATGTTCCACTGCCAAATTTTAATGTGACTGACTTAACAATATAGAAACAATTTGTATATCACAATAATAAGGCATAGAAAACTTATAACACATTTGCAATACCGAATATCAAAGCAATCGCAGAAAAGAACATGCTTTTGTCGTAATAAAAAAGTAAAGCAAGCCAGGTGACTTTCGACAGAGATGTTTGTTAAAAATAAGTGCTACATAAAGAGTTGACTAACGTTGTGTAAACCTTATGAAATCTGTTGTACAGATGAAGTCCAAATTGTTGAGAATTTTGATGCTCGCAACATTAGTCATATATTATTCTTCTTTCTCTTCTTAAGGCACTACAACTTCATTGACGTTCTTGTCTTCTCAACGATCTGTTTCCATTTGTCTCTATCTTGTACAATTTTGGTCCAATTCTGAATCCTTAATAATTTTATATCTTCCAGTACGTCATCCTTCCATTTATTTTTTGGTGTTCGTGTTGCTCTTGTCGTTAGGGGTTGCCACTGGTAGATCTTATTCACCAGTCTTTCATTTTGAATTTGGTTTACATGTTCAAACCATCCTAGTCTTTGAGCGTTAATAAAATGTATTGTATTTTTATTTTTAATTGTGTTATTTAATTCCATGTAGGTTTGGATCATCCATGTGCCTTCTTTTTCTTTGATTGGTCCCATTGTCGTAAGCAAAATTTTCCTTTCAGAAATCAAAGCTTTTGTTTTATTGTTTCTGTCAAGATGCATGTTTCACATGCTGATGCCACAATTGCTCTTATAGTTGTTTCATATAGTTTGAATTTTACTAACTTAGATATTAATTTACTTTTGAATAACATTTTGTTCTCAAATTATGCTTTATTGCCTAGGACAATTCTCTCATTTATTTCTTATTCTGTACTATTATTTTGGTTTATAATGGAATCTAAATATTTAAACGAATTCACTCCTTCATAACTAATATTTTCTATTTTAAGACCTTTTTTGCTCTGTTTTTTGTGTTATTGTTTAAATATTTAGTTTTAGCATTATTAACTATCAATTCATATTTGCCTGATTCTTCTTTCAATAATTTGAAAGTTTTAACTAATGCTGACATAGTTATTGGTGTTATTAATATAACATCAGCATATGCCACGCATTCTTTTAGTCTGGTACTCATGTTACCTCTTAGATGTAGTTTCTTTCTTATTTAGTCTATTACAATGCTAGATAAAGTTGCTGCTAATGGATCACCTTGTTTGACGCCAATGTTTATTTCAAATTCTTCACACAATGTATTGTTTATTTTAATTTTGGCTCTACTATTTTGAAGTGTCAGAGTCATTAATGTTATTAATTGTCTGGTATTTGATGGTGTGTTAAACATTCTTTTATCGTCTTTCTAGATTCTGAGTCAAAAGCTCGTGCATAGTCAATGAATATATTATGTAATTGAATTTTATATTCATGACATTTTTCGAATATTTGTCTTATTATAAATATATTATCAATAGTAGATCTGTTTGAACGAAAGCCCATTTGACAATCGTCCAGAATTTCTTCAGTTTTCTCTGTTAATCTTTTATTTAAAATAGTGGTAAATATTTTATATTCAATATTTAGTAAAATAATTGGTCTATAATTATCACAATTTAATCTATCACCTTTTTATATATGGGAGTCATTATACCTTCATTCCTTTGGTCTGGTAACTACTCTTCATTCCGTATTTGAACCATTAGGTTATATAACTTCTGTTTTAATGTATTTCCTTCATATTTAATTAATTCAGGAGATATGTTATCTGATCCTGCTGCCTTATTTGTTTTGAGATTGTTAATTATATACCAAATTTCATTAAAGGATGGGATTGGGGCTTTCTCCATATTAATGGTGTTTGGTATTTGACATGGAGGTCTGTTTTGATTTGCTAGTTCAGTTGAATTTAATAATTTGCAGAAGTAATTTTTCCATTCATTTAGTACTTGTCATATTTGCGTTACTAGGTTTCCGTCTTTCCCTATAGACATAATAGAAATCGTTGTTCGTTGTTGTTTGAGTTTTTTAAAATCTTCAAAAAATTTTCTTCACACACTCTTTTTGTGCATAAATGATTTAAAGGATTGAATCCCTAATGGCAATGTACCTCCTGCCGAAATGGATTTGTTTTGATTTGAATATTCAATAAAATTGAATGTATACATGTTGCGACTATTTAATAGATTGATACTATATTTACTACAGGATTGCAGCTACCAATGACAGGAATGTGTCATCAGATTTCGATAGACTTGCAGTTGAAGAGAAAGAGACTGTGGGTGAGATTCCCAAGTATTCAGGTTTCTCGGGAAAACCTGTGCGGTTTCGTGACGATGATAAGGAACTGGAATTTGAATTGCCTAATATATGTTTCTCAAACTCGGCAAAACTGAAGAAGAAACCTTTCACTTGCGATATTTGTCATAAGTGTTTTTCAAACACAAGAGACTTAAAAACTCATGAACGTGTGCACACAGACGAAAAACTTTTCAAATGCAATGTTTGTAGCAACAGTTTCTCTCAGTCGTCTAGCCTAAGAAGTCATGAACGACTGCACACAGGTGAGAAGCCTTTCAAATGTGATGTTTGCGGCAGGTGTTTCTCGCGTTCCAGTACCCTCAATAACCATAAACTTATCCATACAGGCGAGAAACGTTTCATGTGTGCTGTATGTGGTAAGTGTTTTTCCT
This sequence comes from Periplaneta americana, assembly GCA_025594305.2. Lineage (NCBI taxonomy): Eukaryota > Metazoa > Arthropoda > Insecta > Blattodea > Blattidae > Periplaneta > Periplaneta americana. The sequence continues at coordinate 16,043,950 of JAJSOF020000041.1, forward strand.
TATCGACAACTCTAAAATTCCATGAACGCATACACTCGGGCGAGAAACCTTTCAAATGTGACGTTTGTGGCATGACTTTTTCGAAATTGAGTAGATTAAAATCTCATAAACGCTGCCGTCACACAAACGAAAAGCCTTTCAAATGCGAATTTTGTGATTTATGTTTCTGCGAGTTAAGGAAATTAAAAAGCCATATACACTGGCACAGAGGTGAGAAACCTTTCGTGTGTGATTTTTGTGGTAAATGTTTCCGGGATTCGGGCAGCCTGAGAAAACACGGAAGAGTCCATACTGGCAATAAACCATTTAGGTGTGATGTTTGTGGTAAGTGTTTTTCTGATTCGAGTACCCTAAGAAAACATGAACGCTCGCACACAGGCGTGAAACCTTACGAATGCAATGTTTGTGGTAAGCATTTCTCGCGAGCGAATAGCTTAAGGCACCATGAACGCCGGCACACAGGCGAGAAACTGTACAAGTGTGATATATGTGGTGTGAGTTTCTCTGTGTTAACTATTTTGAAAAGTCATTTACTCCGTCACACAGAAGCTTTCAAGTGCGATGTTTGTGGTAAATGTTTGTCGGATGCGAGGAGCCTAAGAAACCATGAACGCCTGCACACAGGCGAGAAACCTTTCAAATGTGATGATTGTGGTAAGTGTTTCCCGTATCCGAGTGGCCTGAGAAGGCATAAACTCTTGCACACTGACGACATATCTTTCAAATGTGATGTTTGTGGGAAGTGTTTCTCGAATTCGAGGAACCTGGGAAACCATGAACGCCAGCACACAGGCGATAAACCTTTCAAGTGTGATGTGTGTGGTAAGGGTTTCTGGGTGTCGAGTGGCCTAAAAAACCATGAACGCCGACACACAGGCGAGAAGCCTTTCAAGTGTAATGTTTGTGGTAAGTGTTTCTCGGATACCAGTAACTTAAGAAGACATGAACGCCGGCACACGAGCGAGAAACCTTTGAAATACACCTAAAATTCCATGAACTCCGCCAAAGACGCGGGAAACGTTTCTAATGTCTTGTTCGTGTTTAGTGAGTCTCTGAGCCAGAGAGTCTGAAATGCCGTGATCTCTTTCTTGCACATAGGAGAGATACCTTCTATATCTGTTTCCCTGGTAGGTATAATTTAAGAACTCATGTACTGCACAATATGAGCAACAAACCTTTCTAATGCGGTTTTTGTTCTAAGTGTTCTCGTGGTCGTGTAGCTTAAAATCCCATGAACGCCTATACGCGAGGTGACATTCAATTCTGATAATTGTGACACGAGTTTCTTTTTAAAGACTATTTAAAGTATGTTTTCAAAAATACTGACGAAAATATTTCGTAATGCGATGAATATGGGATGTGTTTCATTCTTGTAACCTAAAACGTCATGGACGCTAGCACAGACTAACAAAAATTTAGGTCTCTTCCAGAATAAACCTGGAACGGAAACAAAACGAGAACGCTTATACAGTTGAAATACATACATTGAAGTTGAGCATTCACTGCTAACGAGAAAGTTGCTTGGTACGTGGAAGTTTACTCAGTGTGTTGCCATGATAAAACTATTTTCTCTTCATATTTTTTGTGGCATAGAGGCCGTAACATGTTGTCTTGATCGTATCTAACTCTGAAATTCAGTATAATCACTTTCAGTATTATTCTACGTGATTTCAATTCTTAAATATTATGTGTCAGAAATTTTGTAGTTGATTAACCAACCTTTGTTTATGTTAACTAGCTTGTACTCGTGAAAAACGCCATTGGTGAATTATGCACAAGTAACATCAGAATAGGTTATATGGACTTTGCATATTGTTATTCAGATGCATTGTCTTTTCTGCGCTTGTTTTATTGTCAATCACAAAGCAGTTTTGTAGTCATAAAATGTAGTTGTAAATATTGTAATAAAGCAATCATGATTTTACACGTTTTTCATATTATTTCTTATATGTACCCATTCATGACCATGAAAAATGTAATGAAATATTAAACAGGGTGAAATGAGGCTTTATGCCACAAGACTACGAAATGTGACAAGCTTTGTGAACTATACTGTAGTATGTATAATGAGTGGAACAAAATGAATAAATATGAATAAGGAAACAAATTATATCCTTCAACTCTTACATTCAAAATTTAATACTATATTATTCAGTGAAGAATAAATTTTCACAACAAACACAAAAAACACACAAAACGCAACACAAACACAAGAACACAAGAAATACATCACACTAACATACGAAAACAAAAACACACACAAGATCGCATCCTCATTCAGAAAACAGAAATACAATATAGCATACAGTACAGGAAACACACTACAAAGACATCTCAACACGCAAACAACACAAACAAATAAATACAACCACACAGGCGTATACAAACTCACATGCAATAGTTGCGACAGTTTCTACATTGGACAGACAGGCAGATCATTCCAAACTCGATACAAGGAACACATTAAAGCAATAACCAGAGGACACAATACATCTACATATGCCGAACACATAACTAATGCTAACCACACATACAATAACATAAATACAGACATGGAAATCCTACACATACAACCCAAAAACCAGAAAATCAACACACTAGAACGATATGAAATATACTGACACATTAAAACACACCCCAATCAAATTCTCAACACACAGATCAATTTCAGAATACACACACTATTTGACACAACTCTTCTTCACAGGAACGCAACCACACAACAGGCACCGAAGTTGAGATAGCGCCGAGATATAGTAGGCTATGAGGATGGTGTCGAATAGCACCGAAACAGCTGTAAGCCGCACATGCTTACATAATTAACACGAGTAAGATCGCCATCTAATCAATTATTTTGAAACTCTACGTCTGCGTCCACTTCCATAACAACAAAACCTAGGTATTCAGACCAGTATCTTGACTACAAGCTTGTTAGATGCAACTGTTTGAGTTTACTGAAGTACAAAAGTCAACGTACACAGCTATTCTTTCGTCAGTTGTAGGAGAGACGTTGCAGTGTACACAGTGAAATTGGTGCAGTTTGAGTATACAGTAGATGTGTATTGCAATACTTAATTTTATCGCGTATCATGGATCCAAAAGAACTGAAGTACTAGTGGAGGCGAGAAAAAATATATGAGCTCAATAAAAAGGGCTCTTCACTGCTTAAAATTTGGTAAATTGTTAGAAGTAGCCATACAAGTGTGCAAACCGTAATAAGAAACTGCAATGATCGAGGAAGTGTAGAAAACAAAAACCAGATGTGGAAGACGAACAAAATTATTTAACAGGGAGCAACGACACATCATTAGAAAAGTGAATGCAGATCCCAAAATTACAGATACAGAGTTGGCGGTAGATGTCGCAAATACTACTGGAAATATTGTTCATCCCATCACAGTACGAAGATTTCTGAAAAAGCATGAGTTTCAATGTAGAACAGCAAGGGAAAACCCGTTCATAAGCATGGTAAATGAACAGAAGCACCTAGAATTTGCAACTCTGCATCGAAGTAATAATTCCACATAGTCTAACACATTCCTTTTGACGGATGAGAGTAAATTTAACATCAAAGCAAAATGTTTGGCGAAAAGGGAATGAAATTTTGAAAACGACCCATCAGTGAAGGACGGTGGTGGACATATTCTTGTGCGGGGTCACATATCTGGAGCTGGTGTTGGGAATTTAGTATTTATTGAGGATATTATGGATAAATGGAAGTACCTCACAATATTAAAGGAGAATTTGAAACAATCTGTTGAGCAACTGGGACTAGGAACAGACTGGCTGTTTCAGCAAGACAGTGATCCCAAGCATACGGCCATTGTCTTAAAAGAATGGCTACTTTACAATGTATCAAAACAGTTGCATTCGCCTCCCCAGTCGACAGATATCAACCCAATTGAACGACGTCTTTGGCGGGGATTAAACCAGAGATAAAAAAATACAAAAGCAAAAAGGATTTGAAAGCTCCCTTAGTGAAAGAATGGAATAAATTTACATCACCGGACACAAAAAAAATTGGTAGAATCTATGCCTCAACATTTGGAAGCTGTGATAGAAGCAAAAGGTGGAAATACAAAATATTAAATGGTGCCTCAAAGTGAAAATAACCAATACTCTATGTTGACTTTTTTACCTGAATGGTTTTTCATTTGTGTGCTTAAGATGTTATTATATGGAACTATTATTAATGATGCAGAATATATGATGTTTTTTATTTCCTAAAATGTTTCTGTATGTCACAAAAAGTGAATACATTTCTTTTATTGATTTTGAATTTAAGTGTTATTTTTGGAGTGTATGTAGGCTTCAGTGTCCGATAACCGAAATGCGTTTCAAATTTGACATTTTAGGAATATGTTTCACTTGTAAGATTAATAAGAGACACAATTGGTTGCCCAAAGACCAGAGTAATATATTGTGTAAATTTCTTCTGAATAACTATGGGTCTAGATACATAAATACAGTGGGGATTTTTCGTTTACTTGGTGGCTGACTGAGTCTGCTTATTGGGGAACTGCAGCTGTGACAACCGGAGTTATGTTTGTTGAAAGACTGACAAGACGTGAAACTAGCAAGCAGCCAAATGAAAAATTTAGTAGCTTAAGTGTGACTTAAATAATGTTCAATTCGTATCTTGTAACTGAACTGAACTTTCACATCATCTACGTATCTACTTCAATAACATAACTCTTTCAATCAGGGACCCTCAGGGCCCGTTTGAACCATGACAAAGTTTGGCCATTTCTGCTCATGGCCATCTCACAGCGTCCATGATTCTGGCGAGAGCCTCTCGTTTCTGCGCTGTGTGAAAATGCAGGCATGTTTGAAACATTTCTTATTACATTGTGTCCAAACTACCCTTTGTAGAAACCAAGGAAATTTGCGAGTATAAGCATTACTGTCAGTAAAGCATAACTGTAATAGCATTATGAATTAAACGTATTTTATCCTCTTTTGCGGACATAATAATATGTATGTATCCATAACTTGCTTTATGGCGTCACTGTCCCTTAGATCTCAGTGAACATGCGAATGCGTCTCTGCATCTGGCATAATTTTGGACGCTGAATTACGATATTACCCATGTATTCTTCGACAAAGGTAAGTGTAGAGGTATATATTCCTACATTGTGTTCTATACAACCTTAAATTGCATTGTTTATTATTCACAAACGGACTTCAATCTCTCGTTTGAGGTGTACGTCTGCTCATAGTGAAGAAATGGAACAATATATATCACCAGGGAACGGATTTATATGGACTAAAAATATATGAAATATGTAAATATATATGTAGTTATTTTTACCAAAATATGGAATTAAATATGGATTTTTACCAAAATATGGAATTAAATATGGACTTAAAATTATAAAAAAAATGACTATGTACGTTAAATATTGGTACATTTTAATCAAACTAAACAAAAAATATAATGGACGTACCTTATCTTCCAATGTAGTTTCAACAAAACACAATTTTTATTGTCTGTTACCATAACAATAGGTTACAAACATTTCTTTCAAGTGCTGAAAAGTGAATCTTCTTCTTTGTCTCTGAGGATAGATTTATACTGACTAAAAGAGCGTTCGACGTCACAAGAAGTAACTGGTACATAATTCAATTTCACAATGTCTGCTGGGGATAAGTCCAAGTTAATCTTCACTGTTGATTCACCACTCATCACAGCAACAACCTTTTGTAGTTCTTCATATCCAGGGTTTTTGAAAGTACAGTGTCCACCTTAGCTCTTACTGCATCTGCAACTTTACCTCTACCACGATTCAGTTGTTCCACAGTACTATTTATAATTTCAAAACTTTCAGATAGTGAAAGGTGCCTATTTTGGAGACTTTTGAGCGTTTTTATGATGCATGAAAATGTATGCTGAATGTGAGCTAAGTCATTCTTCACACTTATGTCACAGGTAACTGTTTTCAAGTATCAATTGAGACTGCATCTTCAGAGTCCAATGCAAGGAGAACATTGTTAATAGAGTCTATATGTTCGGCATAATATTCAACTGCTTCTAGCCATGTACCCCATCTAGTTAAAATTGGCTTTGGTGGCAATGGAATTTCAGGGTACATTTCTTTCAACACGTTAACTCTACTGGGAGCTTTGAGAAATACTTTTTCACTGATGAAATCAACAAATCTACTTTAGGAAATTGTCTCTGACCACTTCTGCCACACGATGAAATGCATGCGCCACACAAGTAAAATGAGTCAATTTAGGATATACAACAGATAATGCTTGTCCAGCTTTGACCATATAAGGGCAGCATCGCTAATAAAGAATAACACATTATCGTACATAATACCCTTTGGCCACAGGATACCCATAGCTTCGTTGAACAGTTTAACTATAGTTTTGTTATTGCACTTTTCTAGAACATCACAATGTAAAAGAATTCGTTCAGAATATTGTTCACTTAACAAACCGATAACTACATTACCAACAAGTCTACCTTCTTTGTCGGGAGTCTCATCAATGGAAACCCAAATTGAACTATCTTTAATTTCATCTCTTATCTTCTGTATTGTCTCATCGTAGATGGATGGAGCATACGTCTTCCTAAGTGTTGACTCATCCGGGATTGTATGTTGAGTATATTTTTCAAGGAATTCCCTGAAGACCTTATTCTTTAGTTTGTAGAGAGGAATATCAGCAGAGATGAGAGAACGGCACAGGTCGATGTTAAACTCAGATCTTACATTCGATGTTGTTGGTTGTGTTAAAAACAATTGTCTCTGCTTGGAATTTAGTTGTTTGTTGGCCTGATGTTTACTAGTTGTAATGTGTTGTTGCACCAGGAACTTTTGTGTAGATGATACTGCACACTGACACAAATTACAAAATAATATTTTATTGTCAGTTGATAAACCATCTTCTTTAAATTCTGAAATGTAACTTGTTAGTTTTGATTTTAAATTGACTGAATGACGTACTTTTGGACCGTCTTTATAGTATGATTTACAAAACTGAACCTATGTATCCATGACTGGCATTTAACTGTTGAGCTGCACAACTGAAGTCTGTTAAAAATTTTAAATTAAATTAATACAGTTTTGTAACTTACTTTCCCATTGTTGATAGGACTGCTAATTTTCGAATAACTCTGATGTTAAAGGGATTACTGAACATGTGTTTAAATCTCTATTGTTGAAATGTATTTTTAAAAGTTAATGGAATTTTGTTTTGTTTTATTGTTAAACCTAATATAATATGGACTGTTTTATATGAAATATGGAAAATATATGGAAATTAACGAAAATATGTACTAAACTCTAAAATATGGAAAAATATGGAAAATAAAAGTAGGCTTTTCAACCCTCACATTGTGAAACATAAAGATAATGCAAAATATAAATTATATTAGCTTTATAAGTAAATATGTATTTACATATAAATCCTTTCCCTGTATATCACTCTTTGTCTCTTGTATCAAAATTGAACAACAGGAAGACTCCTTTCGGCTCCATTTGAAACATCCTATGTTATGCCATGCACACTATTGGTTTGATTATCGTTGAATTGCTAGTATAACATGTCAGTGATAAATATCTTTCTGACAACTGCAGTCCTCAATTCTCCGAAATTGTTTGAAGTAAATACTGTAACATCCCTAGTACTACCACAGTCTAGTATATACAGTCACGAAGATTGAATTGTTGAGGCTGCTAGGAACAATAAGCTGTGCAGGTACTATTTCGCATTGTCTGTGATGAGGCGATATTAGCGATCCACGTGGTTAACAACTAACTATGCATGCATATGTACTAGGCCTACGTATTGAGCTTCGTGACTGTATGTACTAGACTGTGGTACTACCACAGTTTAGTATATACAGTTGTGAAGCTAAATACTTAATAAATATGCAAACAGATAGTTGTTGACCACTAAAATCGCTACTATCGCGTCATCACAGACCCTTTCCCGAGCAGACCGTAATGTATGATCGGGTTTTCTATTTCACTGTACGGAGGTCAGTGAAATATTATATTATAACTTTATTGAGTATCATTGCGAAGTTGTATTTGGTGTAATGTGTCCATAAGTTCCGTTTACTTCTAATTGCATAATTTGTTGCAGAAATAATTACAAAAATGTCTTATTTTTATGTGAAGAGAATTTTGCATGTTAACATAACCTATTCGCATCAACATTTTAAGTTGAGAATGGAAGGTATTTTGAGGTTTAATAAAAAAGAAATTATGTTGTGATTTTAATTTAGTACATCTACCTTCCTTAATTGTAGATAGAAAATTTACCATACCACTCCTATGAAATTAGTGTACGTACGATTGTGTTACTTCGTCTGTTAGGAAGTAGATAAATACAATAATTCAATACGTACTCAATTGTAGTATTAAAATACAGAAAATTGAATTTGCGGCGTATCATACATGACATTATGCTTAATTATAATGTATAAATGCGAATATTGAAGTAATGATACAGTAAACATAACCTATAATTTGAACATACCTAAATATCCGTGCGGTGCAACTGAAAGTTATTGAATCGTGCATAAATGAATGTACAAGAATTTTGCAATATTTAATTCAAATAAAGGGAGGTATTACACATACGAATAACGTAATTTTCACACCAAAAATAATATTTCACCTTAACTCGCAAGTGAATTATGTCTGAAGTGTCTCATAATCATTGTTTTAAATTTTATTATTGCAATTACTACACTACATTTTAGAGAAATATATGTTATTCTTTATGCATTCCAACTAATTTAGGATTTAAAAGCCACCCTTCATGATCGGGTTAAGCGAGTCACATGGTTTCCCTTACGGCCTGTATTAGATAACGATGACAGTGACACAGTTTATTGTTCCTAGTACTTACAGTGCTCCAAGCGGCTAGCAACTATCGCGAGAAATGCAAAAAATCATCCCAAGCTTCGCAACTATATATATTAAACTGTGGTACTACAATGAACATCTGTGCTCTCGTGTGTGTGTGTGTGTGTGTGTGTGTGTGTGTGTGTGTGCGCGCGCGCGCGCGCGCGCGTGCGTGCGTACGTTTTTCATGAAATTGTTATTACACATGCTAGTCAATATCCAAATAGGTGACAAATTGCATGCCGGGATTAAGTTCCTTGTTTTCTTTATGAATTTAAGTTTCATGTTATGTCATTTTTTTTCAGTCGTCATGGACGTGATGAAGATGGAACGTGAGATCGACCCTCTGATAATAGGAAGAAGTAACATAACTGATATAGTAGAGGGGAATAGTTTATCTGAGGTACTTTATATTGAGGGCAATTACTGATTATAATTTATTGGTAAATATCGAGGACAACTGCTTCTGTCGTTTCGACAAAAATACATTCCAAAAATCCCCGAAAATGAAAGCGCTAAGAAAAAATGAGCGAAAAACGTTAAAATTTCCAATAAGTTAAAGAAATCTAAAAACCCCCAACTTTCGCAAGTAAAATCGAAACAAAAAATTCGCAAAAACAAAAACAAAAAAAAAATTAAATGATCAATCCTAAGCTAATATAATCCAACCTAACCTATGCCAACGACGAAACAGTTCAGTAAATAGCTAACTATGGTCACTTACCTCACATTAATTAAGGGGTGGAAACATTTGTCCCACTTCCATGAAAAAATATTGCCTGCGTTCACGATGATCTGGATATGTCCTGTTGTACATGAACTCTCCTAAATATCCGATATCATTAAATACAACCTTGATACAAACCATCGTCACGAGACTTAGAATTACATACTCTCCCTTTTCGTTCTCTTTTTCGATCTATGGTTCAATTTAATGATCCCATGCAGCCAGCTAAATTCTCTAATATAAAATTATATGCTGTTTTATACTGAATAAAGAGTACCGAATTACCAAAGCCCACATGCGGCTATTTAAAAAAAAAAAAAACAAATAAAGACTGAATGATAAAACATGATAGTGAACACGCCTTCACTTAATGGAGACAGACTGATAACTCAAAACTACATGCTCCTTCCATTACCAGAACGAATATGAAAGTGTCAGAGATGAAAGGTTTGTTCCAGGAAGGAACTGAGAACGCATTCTGAACTAAGACTGGGATTACGATCGACATTTGCTTATGTTACGTTAAGTTGCGTTCATACGTACATTTAACTTCTACCGAATGTTCAGAACTTTGTATTATCACATTCTAGTATATAGTCACGAAGCTTGAGTTGTTCAGGGTATTAGGAACAGTATACTGTGCTGGTATTATTTCGCATTGTCTGTGATGAGGCGATAGTAGCGATCCTAGTTGTTAGCAACTATCTATGGATGCATATTCCCTACATATTGAGCTTCGTGACTGTATATACTAACTGTGATATTATTATCGACGTTCGTGACAACTATCACACTCTGCCGGTCATAATGAGTACTGAAATACGCACACCTGTCAGTTAACTTGTTATAATAAATATTGAATTTTATGATAACTTAATTCGAGACAATAAAAATAAAATACCACTATTACAAAAATATTTTATGGCAGTATAATCAAGAATGTCGATACTGATAAAGTAGTAGTAGTAATAATAATAGTAATAATAATAATAATAATAACAACAACACTGCGTAACAAATTTCTAACTTTGTTTTGCACTGGACTTGTGATACATGTTATCATACGAATATGATAATATAAAACAGTTGTTGGTTATGAATTTTGAGAAATTTTCGAATTTATATCTATTCAAAATACTGCTTCATATAATGACAATAAGACTAAATACTCACTGTTCAGAAGATTACACCTTTCTTTTTCTGCATTTTCTTTTATATTCGGCATCAGGTACATCATGAGTTAGTATACTGGTACTCCACTGGTCTTTATATCTTTTTTCCATAATTGAAATTTCTTGATGTAAACACTTAGCATGCTCATCACTGAAATCGCCACAATTGTCGGGGAAAAAGTCAAGATGGGAGTAAAGGAAGTGAATTTTCAGGGAATGTTACAATACATTATTTCATATGCCAACAGTAAGTTTTGCACTAGTTCTTCATAGTTCTCACTTCTACGGTTTCCCAGAAAATTAAATACAACCTCCTTGAATGCAATCCAGCAAAAATTCGAAATGATTGTCCTTCATTATTTCTCTTATTTGTGTTTCATTGAAAACTCCCTCTTTTATTTTGTGAGTCACTAATAGCAGGGAATTTTTCCTGGATATGTTTAAATGCTTCAGTTTTATGTTCCATCCCTTTAATAGAATTTTTCATTAACTCTAACCTAATGTGTAAAGGGAGTAAAATTACTTTACTTTAAGGTACAAGGGGTTGATGTACAATATTTTTCTTCCCTGGCTCTTGTGATTGTCGTGTTGGATAATGCTAACTCGAGCACGACTGTCCCATTTGTACAGAAAGCAGCAAAATTTTGTGGAGCCTTATTGCATTCCAAGAGGCAATGCTGTAACCTTCAAATCAGCATATACAGGGTTCACAAGGTTTTATCGTCCCTTATGGAGCTTATTTCCAGAGACATACAGAGCAGAAAATTTTATATAAACATATGTCCTAACCTCCATATTTTGAAAATTACACAAATTTGAAGTTATTTCTAAAATACCTTTTTTTCTTTAGTTTCAAGGGTAAAAGAATATTACAAATAGAGAATGAACTATTGAGAAATATCATTTCTTTAATTGGCTAGTGTTCCGAAGCTAAAAATGTGTCGTCGCTTTGTAAAGATATTGTGTTTCAATTTTTAACTAAAAATTCCTTCATTCATACGCACTTATCACAAAAATTGTTACAAATCAGATGACTTTAGGAACTTCATTCTCTACAGTTTAATTATGCATCCTAATGTACAGTCTATGACGTGAATATGTTAGGAGAAAATCCACAAACTATTAGGGAAACCACGGAAATTTTACTTGAAGCAAGTAAAGCGATAGGTTTGAAAGTAAACCCCGAAAAGATGAAGTATATGGTTATATCTCATGACCAGAATATTCTACGAAATGGAAACATAAATATTGGAGACTTATCATTCGAAGAAGTGGAAATATTCAAATATCTTGGAGCAACAGTAACAAATATAAATCACACTCGGGAGGAAACTAACGCAGAATAAATATGGGAAATGCCTGTTATTATTCGGTTGAGAAACTTGTCATCTAGTCTGCTGTCAAAAAATCTGAAAGTTAGAATTTATAAAACAGTTATATTACCGGTTCTTCTGTATGGCTGTGAAACTTGGACGCTCACTCTGAGAGAGGAATATAGGTTAAGGGTGTTTGAGAATAAGGTGCTTAGGAAAATATTTGGGGCTAAGTGGGATGAACTTACAGGAGAATGGAGAAAGTTACACAACAAAGAACTGCACGCATTGTATTCTTCACCTGACATAATTAGGAACATTAAATCCAGACGTTTGAGATGGGCAGGGCATGTAGCACGTATGGGCGAATCCAGAAATGCATATAGAGTATTAGTTGGAAGACTGGAGGGAAAAAGACATTTGGTGAGGCCGAGACATAGATGGGAGCATAATATTAAAATGGATTTGAGGGAGTGGTATTTGATGATAGAGACTGGATTAATCTTGCACAGGATAGGGACCGATGGCGGGCTTATGTGAGGGCTGCAATGATCCTGCGGGTTCCTGAAAAACCATTTGTAAGTAACTAATGTACCTAGTCGTATTAGTGATAGTGGTTGTTGTAGTGATGCATAAGAGCGTTCATATTGGATTTTTTATCTACCACATTTTTACAGCTTGCACCCCATCTGCACCTCCCTTGCTTTGATCCTGGCGACGTCACTGATCTCATTCAGACTCTAAATAACTTAAGATGTTGATAAAGCGTCGTAAAATAACATACTAATAAAAACAACAGCAACCTTCTTTCACTCGGTCAGTATTTAAGGAGCACATGCTGACACTTATTGCCAAGGAAAACTGTGACCTTAATTTAATTAAATTTAGTGGAAAGCTTACAAGCACATTTATTTGAGATCTGCTTCTATTACTGACGTGTACATTGTGATACACATTAGTTCATAATTGTACTCGAGAGGGATGTATGAAAGCTTAAATCAATTTGGAAATGATTAAATATGCGCTAACATTAGATAATAACCAAGCAGGGTAAATGTAATTATGAAATAAGATACAGTTTAATGACATTGTAAATGCAGATATTTATAAATAAGTGTATCCGAATTTTTTAACTAATCCCATTATACAAGAAATACCTATTGACTTATATACTTATACTTATATACTTTACTTTACTTCAACAAAAATATATGTCTGTGTAATGAGCGAAGATTCTTCTGTGGTAAAATCTAACATGAATATACAGCAACGAAAAGGATGTTTATTATTTCACCACAGAAAATATTTTGTTCATTGTGGAGATGTAGGATTTTGGCATCTGAAGTGTATTTTCTGAAAATGGATTGAAAGTTTGCTCCTCAAATATTTATAAAAATAGTTTTCCATTAGAATTCCCAGTTTGCTCGAATGGCTGTACTGTAAAAACTTATTGTATAAATTTCTTCCTTATATAGGAAGTTTTTTTTTTTTTTTAATATTTCAATTGCTTACGTGAAAAAGTTTTTCAAAAGAATTATTTCAATTGTTTAAGTAATTACATTTTTCAAAAGAATTATTTCAATTGCTTTTATTTCTCTTTTTGAAAATAGAACATTAGAATATTATTTATGCCTTAAGTTAATAATAAGCAAATGAGAAGCAAACATTCAAAACCTGACATGTGCATTTTCACAAAAATTCAACAAATATATGTCTTTGTTTCAAACGAAGATTTTTCTGTGGCAAAATCTTACATGAATCTATAGCAAGGGAAAGGATGTTCAGTATTTCATCACTGAAAATATTTTGTTCATAGCAGAGATGTAAGATTTTGGCATCTGAAGTATATTTTCTGAAAATGGACAAGTCAATTTTGAAAGTTTGCTCCTCAGATGTTTATGAAAAATAGTTTTCCATCAGAATTCCCAGTTTGTGTGGAATGGCTGTACTGTAAAAACTTATGAAATAAAACTCTTCTTACAGGAGATATTATTCCATTGATATTCATTAACCAAAATGACTTTGGGAATTTTTATGGGAAGAGGCTTGCAATGTTAAATTTGATATAAACCACAATATTGTCACGAGTTTTCTGAATACCAAATCAAATGTACATGGTATGATTGGCATCAATGGGATCGGATATTTACTATATGTCGTTCTATTGATGCGTTGTATAATCATACTTCTGAGTACTAAAATATTATAATCGAAAAGACATTAGCAGGCATTTTCTAGAATATCAATAATTTGTTTTACACATATTACACCGTGTATATTATTTTTAAGTAATACCTGCCCTATTGCTTAGTCATTGCCTGTCTCTTTGTTCTTATTTTGTGTTAAATTTTTTTCTCTAAATGTCGCCTGTGTTGAAAGTTAGTTAGTGACTGCCACATTGAACCAGATTTGTGGCTGTTTCACATCAAGTCATCTTTAAAATACCTATGAAAATCATTCTGTGTGTCTTTTTGTTCTGTAGGAAGGGAATTTATCGCATATGGATATGACTGGCATTAAGACAGAATGCGTGGACCAGAGTTACGATATAAAATCAGAGATAAAGGTTGAAGACATCGCACCAGTGCCTATGAGCTTCATTGTGGTGAAATCTGAAGTTGATGTAAGTGGTACACTATAAATATCCATATACCGTAAATTTCAAGCTATAGTATATAGGAAATCAACATTACCATATGAAATCCATGTACAAAAATTGAAAGTGTAATTTTCTGTAGCTGGTCATGTGTAATAAATTAGTAGGCCTTGTAGAAAAGAAGACTATATACTGATTACTGTGACGTAAAATTCTGATTTATGGCATTAATCTTAAAAAAAAAAGGAATTATAATACTACAAGTCCACACCTGTAGAATAACGGTTAGCGCGTCTAGCCGCGAAACCAGTGGCCCGGGTTCGATTCCCGGTCGGGGCAAGTTACCTGGTTGAGGGTTTTTCCGGGGTTTTACCTCAATCCAATATGAGCAAATGCTGGGTAACTTTCGGGGTTGGACCCCGGACTCATTTCACCGGCATTATCACCATCTCATTCAGACGCTAAATAACCTAAGATGTTGATAAAGCGTCGTAAAATAACCTACTAAAATAAAATAAAATATACTACGAAGAAAAAATGCAGTATCACAGTCATTTATGTAATCCAGACCCACCACCTGACTGCAGTTGTGTTTGGCACCTCGGTATGAAACTGTGCTGAACCTTGGATTTCATGTGAGAAATTTCCTGTGCACACATAACACTTTGTTTTGAATTATAATTTCTAGGCATTTTCAGGCCGTTTTCAATAATAATAATAATAATGGTTTCATTTAACCTGGCAGAGTTAAGGCCGTAAGGCCTTCTCTTACACTCAACCAGGATTAAAACTTGCTTACATAGTTGAACATACAACTGAATCGGAATTAAGTAATTACATACTGACACAATTTAGGTACATAATGAGATCAAAAGAGGTAGTTACATAACATTTACCTCATAAAACAAAAATAAACATAGTGGAATACATATTAATATTGTTAGAATAAAATACGAATCACATAAAAACAGAAGCCGATAATTCAATAAAAAAAATGTACACAGTAAAAATAAAAATAAACACATTAGTATACATATTAGTATTAGATTACAAGTAAGTAGGATTCACATAATTAAGCCAGAAACCGACAAATGAAATAATTGTACACAATAAAAAAATAGATTAATAATAAAAAAAAAGCAACACAGTGGGATTAATACTGGTGTTAAGTGATAAATAAACACGATTTACATGATTACACAATAAAAATAAGAAACAAAGAAAAAACAAATACAGTGGAACACATTGCATTAAATATTTGCAACGTGTTAGGTCTGGCAACTCATCATAAGAAATTTTTTTCTTATTTACATTTAAAAGAAATTAAAGTTCGGCATTCCTTGACTTCAGGCGGCAGAGAATTGCAGTGACGAGAAGTAGCAACAGTGACAGATGAAGAATAAAGACATGATGTGTGGAGTGGTATTTCTAGCGTGTTCTCGTATTGTGACTGAGTATTTAAGTTATAATACCGAGAGAGATAAGTAAGAGGTGCGCAAAATTAGGTATAAGCGAGAAAGGGAAATGTTCAGACTGATAATCATAATAGACGTGTTCTAGATGTAGTTAAAGCAGAAATACAATGTAAAGTCAACTTCCAATCTATGAAATGTCTCAATGTTATGGCTATGTGCTGTCTAAGGTCTTGTTTATCAAAGCTTCAAAATCAAATTGCATTTAATTTTCAGTGATAAGAAACAAAGAGTTAACAGTTGAAGATATTTATATGTATGTATTGCTATGATGAAAGTGTAATTTGTTTTGTATATATGCTCAATATTACACATAAACCTTTTCTGATTGAAACACTAAGTTACTTTTAGTCCGTCAATATAAATATAATGCAAGTAATGTTAAATAGCCTACGGTGGGTACAATCTGGGATGTGTCCGGGAATGTCAAGCCGGTCCCTTCTATTATTTTACAAGCTTCCTCAGTTTCCACACGTCAGTTCATTTCGAATTATGAATCTTCTGAGTCCACAGCAATAATCTGTATTGAAAATTAATTTGCAACTGTGGTGAGAAAACTTTTATTATCTGCCATCTTATGTCAAAACAAGAAAACGTGTTTGAGAGTCAGCATTTTGAGTTAATGAAACTCTGAAATACATTAATATAACACTATACTGTATAGATTTTTCACTGTTTCCTTACTTTAAATATTCTTGCACATTCTGTTTATGTATTTTGTAGGCCATTTATACATGACATGCACATATCTTCAAGGTTGAAATTTCATTCCACTGCCTTACAATACAGCCAAATAACATAAACTTAAGGAATGATGTACGAGGCGCGTCCATAAAGTAACTTTCCCACTCGTCCCACAGCTACCAAACCATATGTTACGCCAAGCGACTGCGTGTACGTGAGTGATAGAGTAATGTCCTCGCATGGCGCATCCGCTAGCAGAACTTCCCGAGTGCTCTCAGTAGCTTCGTTGCATTGGTTGAAGATGGACGCTCCTATCTCAGCTCCCGCCGCGTGAAGTGCGGTCAGTGATAAAGTTTTTGAATGCACAGGGCTTATCACCGATTGAAATTTATCGCCAGCTGTGCTAGTTCTGTGGGCCTAACGTCATGAGAAAGCAGATGGTGCGTTGCTCCACAAGGTCGTTTGTGATGATGGTTGGCCTCCCACTGCGCTCCTCGTCATGCACATTTTCGCGTCCTGCTGAAAATTGTCTACACTAGCAACACACCATCTGCTTGCTCATGACATCAGGCCCATAGACCTGGCACAGCTGACAATAGATTTCAATCGGCGCTATGCCTGTGCATTCAAAAACTTTATCACTGATTGCAATTTACACGCTGCGGGAGCTGGAATAATAGCATTCTTCTTCAACCAATGCAATGAAGCTACTGAGAGCACTCGGGAAGTTCCGCTAGCGCATGCGTCATGCCAGGACATTACTCTATCACGTACATGCAATCGCTTTGCGCGACATATGGTTTGCTAGCTGTGGGGCGAGTGGGAAAGTTACTTTATGGACGCGCCTCATATAAAGGACGTAAGTCAATGCAGTTCAGAGGAACCAATTTCAGATTTTATGTAAAAGTCTTTATAACATTGCCGAAAAGTTAAATCTGATTCACTAGAGTGGAAAAGTCGGGTGTGTGTGACCTAAGAAACCAATGATCCAAATCCTCAGTTAAAGCTCTGTTCATTATTTACTCACTTTTCCAGGAAGATTTGTTCGATGTGGGCAGAGTTCAGCAGAAACAGAAAGTGGAAGTATCTTCAAAAGAGGATGAAGTGTTGACTGAGAGGTGAGCATACTGTGCTGATTTTGCTTCCATACTTTCAGAACTTAATTTTGTTACGACGTCGGAAATAAATCTTATAATGATGTTGTTGTTGTTTTCTAATGCCAGGTGTTTGACAATAAAGTCATTTGACCTCTTGCACTCCAATATTTTTCAAAGATATTATCATGGTCAGCCACTTAAGCACAGATTTTGAGGTGTTCCGAATCCATTTCTTGGTTTGAGTTGTACAATGGGCAGTTAGGGGACTGATATATTCCAATTCTATGCAGGTGCTTGGCCAAACAATCATGGCCTGTTGCCAAACTAAATGCAGCTACAGACGATTTTCGTGGTAAATCGGGAATTAAAAAAATTTATAATGTGTGATAGTGTTTTGTCTACTGTGTACCACAAAGTGTATGCAATCTATTTCTAACAATATCATCTAATATTTTAATTACATTTACAAATTCTGCTGTAGATTTTTTATTATTACTATGAGAGGCATCACGAATTTGCTCTAAACTGGATAATTTGCTATGGTAGCTTTGAACCATGGCATTACGGTTACTACCAAATTTAACTAAATATACATTGTCGCCAACGTAAGGACATGACGTTGGTCTGTGGCATTTTTACAAAGAGAAATTTGTTTTCTTTTTCTCCCTACCTCCTTAGTTCTGAACATTACTGAGAGTTATCACCACTGTTAGTGACAAGATGTATTTGCGTAAATATTGCGAATAGATTACGTGGCTTAGATGAGGGGCTTGCGACAGGAACAGTTTTGCTGTGGCACATGCGGGGACCTCTCATGCAACGGCAGCGTGATCTGTACTTGAATTTATTTTCGTGTGTACATTCCAGATCAAATCAAGACGGTTCCTTCTTGCTCTGGTTACACATCCTGCATATTATACGAAGGTTAGGTTTGGTTAGTTTAGGTTTTTATTATCCAAGTCCGTGCATGTGTAGACAGCCAAAATGATCCTGTCAGTCATGGTCCTTGTGATAGCTTTTGTTTCGTAGTATTGGTAAACAATAATATGATAAAAGTGGTGAATAATTTCAGGGCCGCTAAAAGTTTTTTTTTTTTGTAAAAGACGAGGTATTTTCTCTAGACCACAAATAAAGCTGCAGCGCGGTCATAATTACGTACTTAATGCTTTGGTGAACATTAATCGGAAATTTACTTTCCCTCATCTGAAAGATATTTCCTGAAACACACCTTTTCCCCCCTTTATTTCTTTGTGATAACTTACTTTAAGATCTTACTACATCTGCATTGAAAACACCGCCATTGTACTGAATGAACCTTGCACTTGATTAAAGGGGTGAATTATTTAAGAATTTTACTACCACCATTTCGATTATCTTTTGTCAGACTAAACCTCAGCAATAATATCCACGACTACACAAGCTGTCTGTGAAAATGATTGCTATGTTTGGCTCAACATTTATATTTGTGAGGAACTGTTTTCTATTATCAACTTTAATAAAGGCAACATCGAACATCTATAACTGATGTTTCATTACGCTCAGTAATGTTCCTTTCAGCTGCCAACAGCATAAAACCCCGTTTTGATGATACTGATAAATAAAAATATAACAAAATGATATTGAATATTTAAGTAGGTATAGAGTTTCTATTATTTCTGTAAAATAAATATTTCTTTATTATTTAATAATAGTCCAAGATAGATCTGTAAACACTGAAAGGGAAATTGTTTCATGAATACTCATACTAGTACTTTTCTGTACATTTTGTACTAGATCACCTCTTCTTCCAGTTCACACTTATACAGAGCACAGCCCATATCTGCATTCCGCTCTCGAGCTGTGAGCCGACTTGGAGAGCACAAACCTTGTGCAGGCCTGGGGTGTATGTTAATAACTATGATATAATTAAGATGTAACATTTCAGAGTCCAATGTTTCGGATGTAAAATTACATTTGAAGGCGTTTAAACTATCAAAATATTTATTAACTTGTACACACACACAAACACAAACTAACAAACAGAGAACAAACTCCGAAAACAACTTTTTATAAATAAGATATTCAAAATTCTGTAGTGTACTCAAATCATGATAAAAATGTAGAGATTATCGGGGATAATCTATCAAATCAGAATTTAAAGAAATTGTATCATCATCATCCTGTCAACTAGTGGTCCCAAAAGAACTGTTATTGCCTGAAAAAGTGATTTTCTTGTCATCTTATGATAGGTCGACCAAGTGACCGTTTCCCATTTGGACAATACTTTATTATTGCCTTAGAGATCCTAGATGAAACCATTCTTGAGACGTGTTCCTTCCAGTTTAACTGATATCTGGAGGTATAGTCCAGTATTGATGACACATTAAGTTCTTGAAGGATATCTTCATTTTTCTTTCGATCCCATTTAGTGTAGCCAGCTGTTCGGCGCATGAATCTCAGCTCGCAAGCTGTTAGTCTGCTTTCATCTTTTGTCCTTATAGTCCACGCTTCACTCCCGTTACATAAGACTGGTCGAGCTACTATTTGATAAAGACGAGTATGAGTTGATTTTTGTACTAATGAAGGTTTTAGAACTCTATTAATGATGCTCATTGATTTGTTGAATTTTACAATTTTCTCTCATAAATCGAAATTTTCAACAATAGGAAGTTTATATCCGAAATAATTAAATTCATTAACTTTTTCAAAAATTGTGTTATTTAAACAAATTTTGCTTGGTATTGGGTATTTACTACAAAAAGCCATTATTTTTGTTTTGTTAATGGATATTTCCGTCCACACCTTTGGAGTAACAGCTAGCGTGTCTGGCCGCGAAACGAGGTGTCCTGGGTTCGATTCCCGGTCGGAGCAAGTTACCTGGTTGGGGTTTTTTCCGAGGTTTTTCCTCAACCCAATATGAGCAAATGCTGGGTAACTTTCGGTGCTAGACCCTGGACGCATTTCACCGGCATTATCACCTTCATCTCATTCAGACGCTAAATAACCTAACCTGTTGATAAAGCGTCGTAAAATAACTTACTAAAAATGTATATTTCCATTGAATAGGTATTTTTGAGTTATTAAATTTAAATTATGTACTGACCACTGCAAATCATCTTCTGATGTTGCTAGTAAGACAAGATCATCTGCAAACGTATTGCATAAAATTAATAAGTGAAATCAATAATATCTAAGAAATAGTGTCTTATGGTCTATCGAAGGTCCTAAAAAAAAAAAAAAAAAACCGCAAACACATTTCTGCTGACAAGAGAATATTGCAAGAAGTAAAGATTAACCTACATATGGAATGTACCGATTCAGCTGTTTCAGGCTCATGACTTACAATATGTCGACATCTGCTCACCTATTTGAAATAATAAGTTATTATGTAAAATAAGACATAAAAATTACACTTGTTTATTGTAGAGTTAGAATTAAAGAAGTAGTAAAAATATTTATGGTAGTAAATTGCGAAAAGGAGCAGATAAATAAGGTTTAGAGCCATAATGGTTATTACGATTGGTTTAAACATGGACTAAAACCAGACGTAAGTGCAAGTTTGAACCAGTAATTATTGAGATTTTCGCGATAAATTAATTAGTTTAGGAAATATTATATTTATTATGTATAACTACATTTGTATGTAGATCTTTTTGTTAAATTATTAAGTTTTGTACTTTTGTGAACTAATATCATTAAATCTATCTATCCAATGTCCTTTTTATGAATCAGCACTCCAAAGAACACCAAAACAAATCTAAAAACCGAGACACGAACACAAATTATATTCGCCTGTATAATTATCTGATATGTGTATCTATTGTAATGATTAATATATTTTGATCATAGTGCAGACCGATTAATTTTGATACTTCTTTCAGCTTTGGGGATAATGAGAAGAGAGTGATACGAGAATGCACTGGCATTGATCGTGAAAAAGACAATTTGACAGAGTGTGATAGCAAGAGACCAGACTGTTCAAACCTTTTCGATGTAAGCCGTAATTGTATTAAGTGTCATATGTGCAACGAGGTTTTTGTTTCGGAGCAACGTCTGAAAGTTCATTTTGATATACACACAGAAATTAAGTCATTAAGGTGCAATGTTTATGAAGAGAGTTTCTCATCATCGCCAAATTTAAAGACAGATGCTTGCATGGAGAGAGACGAAAGGCCATTCAAATGCAATATTTGTGGAAAGGGATTGACACGATTAAGTGATTTAAACAGACATCATGTACGTATTCACACAGGCCAAAAACCATTAAATGCGAGCATTGTGGAAAGTGTTTCTCAGAATCGGCGGGTCTAAACAGACATGTACGCATTCACAGAAGTAAGCCATTCAAATGCGAGGAGTGTGGTAAGTGTTTCTCAGAATCGTCAAAATTAAAGTTACACACTCGCAGACATACTGGCGAAAGGCCATTCAAATGCGATATGTGTGGAAAGTCTTTCTTACATGGGGCGGGTCTGAACAGACATGCACGTATTCACACAGGCCAAAAACCATTCAAATGCGAGATGTGTGGAAAGTGTTTCTCACAATCGGGGGATCTAAACAAACATGTACGCATTCACACAGGCCAAAAACCATTCAAATGCGGGGTGTGTGGAAAGTGTTTCTCAGAATCGTCAAATTTAATCGCACACACTCGCACACATACTGGCGAAAGACCATTCAAATGCGATATTTGTGGAAAGTGTTTCGTACAATGGGGGAGTCTAAACAAACATGTGCGCAATCACACAGGTTAAAAAGCATTCAAATGCGAGGTGTGTGAAAAGTGTTTCTCAGATTCGATGGCTTTCAGCAAACATAAATTCGGAAACACATGCGAAAGAAAATTTAAATGTGATGTGTGTGGGAAGTTTTTTCTGCAATTGGCAGATCTTAAGAGACATGTAATCATTCACACAAGCTAAAAGCATTAAAAAATCATGTGTTTAAACTTTTTTTCGTAAGCAAGACATCTGCCTACACATAGGCAGATATCATTTGAATAAGATGTCTGGGGAAAGATTTACCCGTGATCGGAAATCTAAAAAAAGTACAAGTTCCTTCACACAGCCTTTTGTTGTACCACATCTGACACCAAAATTTATTGTTGAGCTCTATCATATCTGACACCAGTATTTTGTCGTGCCACTTGCCACGACAAGGGCGGATGGCTTACCTTTGAGATAATCGCGAGTTATATTCTCTATCAAGATAACACAAACGAATTAGACACTGCGTTCTTCTTCCTAACTCTCTGATATGATTTATAAACTGTACTTGTTTATGGATAGAAGGGATTCCTACTTAGATTGTGATCTCAGACTTTGAAAATAATCACAAGTGTAGAAATTCACTAATACTAAGTTTATTAATAAGATATCATTTTATTACAGATAGGATACTGAATATTGAAATTCAACGATTTAAGAAGAATCAAAGTTGCTGTTAATTTTAAAATATCAAAATGAACTAGTTAAATATAAAGTACAAGAATTGAACTGATGACTTTACTTACAGTTGAGTGTAGGGCGAACCCTGGTGCTGTTCGCAGATGATGCCATTTTCTGAACTTCTTCCTGGACGTCGGGAAGTTACGACCGCGACTGCTACTGCATGACCGCTGTCTTGACCAATAACTAATGACTGCTATTTGGACGTTTCATGTCCATTTATGAATTCTCGAACCGCGTCCTTTGTAACGTAACAGAGTGACGCTATTTTGCCCGCGAATCTTCTAAAAAGACTGTATTGCATTCTCTAAACACCACAGTTCTGATTCTTAACCATTATTTCAGATCGGCATTTTCTGTTGTCACTTGGAACAATACAGATTTAAGGAAATCACGATTGAATCTCTGTTTTTGACTTGACCAATAGAAAGTTAGAGTTCGGAATGATTCGCCAATTAAATTGTCTCGCGAGAGACGCTGCATAATCTTTCGTTATATGTCAGCTGTTGCTAGAGACTGCTAAAATGCAAGCGTATGCATTTCCTATCTTGTTCAAGAACTGGACTGTGCTGAGTTAGCTAAGCTGTACTCTGTAATCTGTTGAAACAGGAAGCGATCTCTGTCGCATATCAAGGCATGTCTTCAACTCAATAATTTAATAAGTACGATTTCATTACCTTCAAATAAAGTGAAAATATATTGCTTATGGTCATAACGAAGTTATGATTCTTATCATTATCCTTGGGCACAACACTTTCAAGTGTGATATCTGTGGAATATGTTTCAAAGACATATCTGTTTACACGTAGATCAGCTTTAGTACAGTATTATTTAAATCTCTGCTGGAAAATTGGGAGATTTAATACATAAATACAGTGAGGATTTTTCAACAGTAATCTCACTAGAGGTTTTAATTTATCTAGAGAAAATCAAAACTCGAGTGTGATTTAATTGACCATTTGCCATTACAGTCATATCTTATTAGAACATCTAAACACATTGAAAGTAAACGGGCTTTCAGAATAAATTTTGAAACATAAACCAATGGGAAGTCTGGACATAGCCAGGCTTGGAAAAAGTGGAACAGGTCGTGGAGGTATTGTTTTAAGCACTAATCAAAATAAAACCTAAACTCAAATTTTTTCGTCAACTCGTCACATCTTACACGCTTTGCATATTAAGATCTGATATTGCATTTTCAGGGTTTTAAAATGTTCTTCTATGAACTGCTAACATGTAATAATTGACAAGAAATTAACACATCCTCATGAAATTGTCAACACACAACTCAATTTCAGAACACACACATTCTTTGACTCCACATTACACTACACAAACACACTCCCACAGTAATCACAAACAAAAGGCGCCAAGACCAGTAACAACCAGTTCTGAAGATAGCCGATAACAGGCCAAAACATGTTAACAAGGTAATGTGAAATTTAACACGTGAAAAATACATAATACGTTTTCCTAAGTAATTTTATATATCGGGACTATATGGTAATTTAATTTTTTTATGTATTCTTTAATAGTGAATAAAGAAAAAATGATGTACCTGGAACTTATGCCTGACTCCTTAAAATATTGCTAAAGGATGCAGTGTAATGCTGTAGAACTTACATTTTATTTTGAATGCAGTTATTGTGTGCATCTGCAGTGTCAATACGAGCAGATTTATAATGATTTTTCCATGCTTACACCTGGAACGCCTCCCAGTCATTACTACTTAACACCATTACTATTACTAATAGTACTACTGCTACCACCACTTTCACCGTATATAGTCCATACTACAGAACGTCCATAAGGTCAAAATGTCCATGTACTTAATGTGAATATGACAGAAAGGCCATATGATAAAACGTCCGTTAGGTCAAGATGTCTCCAGTGTCACACGTCCATAATGTCCAAGTTCAAAGGAAAATTCTGCTTGAATAGAACACAATAAATTTTATTCCATAACTCGTACAAATAAGTTATTAATCATCGGGAACTGGAGCCCCACTTTTAAGATGGTAACTAATACTTTTAAGATTTAAGAGAATTTCTCCTTTTTCTTTGTACCTGTTGTAGTTTCTCACAATCTGGAGAATTTGTCTTTGATTTGTCAGATACGTCTCATTCCCGTCTTTTTAATTTGCGTATGCCTCATTCTCTTCCTTGCAATATTTGTGTCCAAATTCCATTTTCTTTGCGCTTTAGGCACTGTATAAGTCGCCAAGTGGATGGATGTACAGCCATCACGTGATGAAGATGATTATGCCAGTCATTCTACCGCGTTGTTTGTGAACTGCATGCCTTTCAGGCTTGGGAGGTTCATGTTCCTGTATCATCAATTTATTTTTGTCCTATCTCTATTAAAATCATATTGTTGGTACAGGTATCCACGAAAAGAAAGAAGTGGCTTACCCTTCCGTGTGGCACTAACTGAGGATTTCGTTCCGTCTTTAAAATATTCAGTTCTGATTAATTCTGCATTTGAAAATTTTTATATAGGTTACTATAACCACAATGAAGAATAGATATGGTGTACATTATAGAGCTATGGACATTATAATTCTGGACATCAGAGTGAGGTGGACATTATAGGACTATGGACATTTTCAACGTGGAATTATTCCATGGACATTTTGACGTATGGATATTATAATCCTGGACTTTATGTCTGGTAACTGCTACCACCCCTTCTGTTATTTCTACTGCTACTACTACTACTGCTGGTATTACTACTACTACCACAGTACCGTGCAAATTATTCCGCAGAAATCGTAATGAGTATATTAAACTAGAAGTGCAGGATGAAATGTATGTGGGCTTCCTTGTTTGTAATTAAATCACAGACACGATTTGACATAAATTTCACAATGGTGTCAGATGAGTTTTACTTGACCGTGTTCTGCACCATTATTATTATTATTATTATTATTATTATTATTATTATTATTATTATTATTATTATGTTTTGAAGTTCGCATAATTCCAAACTGATGGAGGAACAGAATATCAGAGACAAGAAATTTTTATACAGTAGAACTTGGTTATAGCGACTTCGTTTTATGCGACCCCTTGCCTATACCGTCAAAAATTTTGTGGTCCCAACTAATTCCCCATAAAACATATGCTTTTCTACCTTTCTTAATACGACAAACGTATATGCGTCTACCTCGCATATAATGTCATTTTCAACCACAGTTAGGAATATAATTTTCTAAGAACCAAAGTATTTTAAGAAATATTTTGCTGAAATCTGGCAAATCCTTTACTGTTCCCTTCTATCATAGACCTCTGGAATGCAGGCAGATTCCCCATCCCATTGTAACCTGCCCGAATTCATGCGATATTAATAGTACCTGCATGCGGCCAGTTTCGACAGGAAGTTTTCACTAGGTGGACGCATTTTAACGCAGTATGGCCACTAAAAGAAGTGAGTGACACTTTAGAAGCCATTAGAATTGTGAACATTTCTATGAAGCTAGGAGAAGGAGCAGTGAAATTGCAACTGAAATAATGAACATAGAATTTAATTTAGAAAGTGTATATTGGGCAAGTAGGAGACAACAGAGTAAAATGACTGATTACTACACTCCTCAGTAAATAAGTTTGGTGAGTAATGAAAAAACTGTTTTAATACAGAATACTGTATTTGTAATTGTACATGTATTTTATTGTGTTCATGGTATGCTTAAAAGTGAATACATAAATCTAAAATAAGCCTAATTATGTTTATTATTTTTCATTTTCCACCTCACTAGACTGATAATATGAGTCTCGGTTACAACGACACTCGTTTATAATAACATAATTTTCAAGGTCCCTTGGATGTCGTTATAACCAAGTTCTACTGTATTAATATATACTCTTCAATATTTAAGGCAATTGTAAAATAATTATATAGTAGTTAGATATACATATAAAGTTTACTAGCCGCATTACGTCATTGTCAAAATAAAATGTTAATATTTTATTACTTTTAGTTTTTCACTGGGTTTGAAAAGGAATTGTACTGGTTTTATCCGTATTTCGTTTAAGTTCATTACTAGTGAACCATTTATTTGGTTTATCATTTGTCTTCGAAATATGCCTACTGGTACTTTTTATAAGCTATAGCTCATCGTCTTCTTGTATAAGGAAGAAGGACACAAGGAGCAGAAATAAAGGCTATTACAGAATTTTGTTCATTAAGCTAGCACTCAAAACATACAAGGTTTTTTCTTCAGAAAATATATTAATTACATATTAAATTAAGGGAAAAGCACTTTTCATAATTATAAATATAATAATAATAATAATAAAAATAAAAATAATACACTGCAATTACTTATGCATTAAGTATATAGAACAGAGAAACCTACACTTTTCCTTTAGAAAACAGAGATTTGTTAAATAAGTGGGTATAAAATACGACAAGGGTTAAATGGCATCGCATGAAACACAGCTTCCTATACTCTTCACATTCAGAAGACAAATATACGTACATGACAAACAAATGTTAAATGTTATGTTTTATTTAACGACGGTCGCAACTGCCGAGGTTATATCAGCGTCGCCAGTAAATCTACTGACATGAGCCTGTCGCATTTAAGCACACTTAAATGCCATCGACCTGGCGCGGGATCTAACCCGCAATATGAGGCATAAAGGCCAGCACTATACCAACTCCGCCAACCAGAGATGGCAAACAATAAGAGGCGATTGTTGACAAGGCAGTACATCTGAATTTTGTATTGTATTGTATTATATTCGTTCTTTCAGTCGATAATTAGGTATGCCTTAATTTTCTGGGGAAATGGTAGCAAAATAGGGAGTGTCTTGATTTTGCAAAACAAAGCCATTGGAATTCTATGTCAATCAAACTATCTTGAACATTGTCGACCTCTTTTCAAACGATCACAGATATTAACTGTCATAAATGTGTGTGTGTATATATATATATATATATGTGTGTATACACGACCTAGTCCTTTACACTCGACAAAATATAGACAATTACTCATTAATAGCCAATATACATGATCATGAAATTAGAAATAGTGAACAAATTAATATTCCATACTGTAGATTACATAAAACTAGTACAAATTTTTCTGTCATGGTGATGAAATTATATAATAAGCATCCCAGTCAATATTATAAGTTACCAACCAATAGTTTCAAAGCTGGATTTTATAATTGGCTTTAAATTATCCTTTCTACCCTGTAGATGAGTTTCTTAACATAAATTCATACGAAATTGTTTTTTAATATATAAAGTTATTTAGATTAGTTACAATTATTACTTAAGAGTGAAGTGTTTTAATAATTTTAGAGTTTCAAAATGTTTTGTGATTTCATTCTAATTACTGTTTTCAATTATATGTGTATTTTCAAATGTATGTTTTTTTTTTTTTGTGACGAAGCCTATCACTGTATGTTTAATGGCTTAATAAATTGAATTGAATTGAATTGAATTGAATTAGCTACAATGTACACTAATCAGACTTCAGAACAGTTGTTCTTCCTCTGACACAATACTCAAGTGAAATGTACTGTCCAAATAGATTACATATCAGTCAGAACCACAGTCACAGGTACATTTAGATTTTCCATTCTGTGTATACGTAAACTTTGGAGAAAACTCGTAGAAGTAATACGGGATTGTGCGATAATTTACTGGAGACGTTTCTCTTTTTTGTTGGGAATATTTGAATATTTAGGAAGATGGGAAATTACTGTGCTAAGAGTCTAAACTCTTAATAATATTTTGTTGGAGAATGTTAAGGTTATTAGTTAGGCCTACTGAAAACAAAAATTGTTAAATATATTCACAATTTCATTTAGGTCGAACGTTTTTATATTGTTAGATATAAGGGTTTAGTTTGTTTATTTACTGTTTGATCGTCCACTTTCTTTTTTAATTATGTTCCAAGTTGTTTTCCTTTTATTATCTGAGTTTTGTATTGTATTATATTGTAAGTCTTTAGTTTGTTGGATCACTTTGTGTTAGACTTTTGAGTAATATTTTATAGTGTTGTTTTAAGTTTGTATCATTCTTATTTCTATTCTGTATATTATATAATGATCTCTTGGTTTTGCTTGAGATTGTAATACCTTGTGTAATCCATCTATTGTTGCATATTTTTATACATTACTCGTATAGGAAAACTGGATTAAAAAATATTTAGAAATGTTTTATGAAACGCTTGAATTTACTGTTCATATCACTTTGACTATATATTGATTCCTATATATCATTTTTAGATTTGTTTCAAAATGATCTATTGATTCTCTGTTTATAGTTCTGAATCTCATTTTATTTTTTTATCATGTGTTAATATTTATATTTAGGAGTTGAGCATCATGATCCGAAAGACCATAATTTATTGGGATTGTTTGAGATATAGGCCTACCTATTATTTCCTTTCCAATAAATAATATGTCTATTGCAATAGCTGAATCTCCTTGTATTCTAGTCGGAAAATGTACTGTGTAAATTAAATTGAAATATGCAAGCACTGAATTTAGTTGATCTTTCCTATTGCATCCTGTTAGATAAATCGACATTGATGTCTCCACAATTAATACATTCACGCTTAGTTTCCGTAAGTATTCCAGTATCTTTACCAATAAATGAATAACATTTTCATAGTCTTCAGATGGAACTCTATATAGACATATGATTATCAAATTATATGTATCAGTTTCTAATTTTAGAGCACAAATTTCCAAATCCTCGTCTTTGCAAAAGTGTGAAAGAACAATATTTTTAAAATTAAGGTCAGATCTGAGAAATCCACTCCACTCGCACACGCTTTTTGCTTGAAAAAATTAGTCAGACTTGGAACCCCTAAATCTTCCTGTTCCATACAGAACGAAGATTCCATTTTTATATGTTATTTACCAACCGTGCCAGTACTGTTCAAATATTATTATTATTATTATTATTATTATTATTATTATTATTATTATTATTATTATTATTATTATTATTATTGGCGGCCGGGTAGCTCAATTGGTAGAGCAGCTGGCTACGGACTGGAAGGTCCGGTGTTCGATCCCAGGTGGTGACAGGACTTTTTCTCGTTGCCAAACTTTCAGAACGGCCCCGAGGTTCACTCGAGTTCCGGGTCTTTCCTGGGGGTAAAAGGCGGTCAGAGCGTGGTGCCGATCACACCACCTCATTCTAGTGCCGAGGTCATGGAAAGCATGGGGCTCTACCTCCATGCCCTCCAAGCGCCTTCATGGCATGTTATGGAGATACCTTTTTTACCTTTATTAATATTATTATTATAAAATTCCATGGTCACGGCTGACTTGATGATAGAGAAAGCTGTTCATCAAGTATTGGGCTCGTACATTTAACCGTTCTAAATGGCGAATAATGTAAGGAGTACCATAACGTCAGGTTCATCTCCACATCAATACATTATAGCGGTAAGTTTTTGCCCGTGAATATTCTCAGTTTTTGACTGGCGAATTACCTAATTACGAATCGAGTTATTCACAATTTTCTTTTCCAATGAATGCTATATTTTTAAGGTGAGTGTACTGGTAACTTACGGAACTTGGAGAAACTACAAAAAAATTATAGATAGTTGAAATTGGTTTTTAATTCCGTCATGTGACAAATTTCGGTAATTAACAATAATATGCCGGTTTTGTACACACCATATAGGCCTACTTGTTAGCTGCTTGTAAGAGTTTGGAGGGTATTCCCTCGTTTTTAACGATGGCTGGTTACACAGGATATAGACGACTTAACATCTTTAACAAATTCCCTGAATAGTTCATCTGGTGTTATGGTGTTCATGAATTTTATTTATAGAGAATATTAAAATGGTAGTTTCTATTAGTGGGTTATGTACCTGGTAAAATATGGCAGTAATAGTTTTATTATTTTTTTTACATCTTACATTCATTTATTAAACCAATAAATTTTATCTCTTACAGATTCATTCTGCTCCACAAACTTAACTTTACTGGAAATACCACTTTTTGCTCCTGTGTATTGGTTCTGTGTTCTTTATTTGTATTATACGCTAGTGGAAGCTTGGAAGCATCAGCCTCAAGCGGAAAACGTCAGACATAGATAACACGAACCAATTTCCACTCACCTTATGTCCAGGAAGTAACCTTTTACCTGGTATCGTCTATTGATGTATGTTTATAAACAATAACTAATTAAATAAAATATTTTATCCGTGATTATAACAAAAAATATGCGTTTGTACAGTAGGCTTTTATTCAATATTATTGCCATACTTTATTCCACTAGTGAAATAAACTTACCGCCCAGTTTAATCTTTGCCTCAAAGTTCGTTAGTATTTTCCTAGTACCCAGGACCGCACATACACCACTTTTCCATTCAACTATTACACAAGAAGTTGTGCATTACATCCATATCTAATATGTAGTTAGGTGGGGTTTCATGAGGACATAGATTAGTAACAAACAGCCTCACACTTAGTCATAGATAAAGCTCGGATTTCTAAGCAAAATGCATATTCTTTTCTACGTTTTTAAAGGTCAGCAGAAAGGTTATACTTCGCAAGACACAAGCAGTTTTAACTATGTTTGTTAGTGCTTATAAATGCTTATTTCGCAGGAAAACGTCTTTGCTTACTTATTTTACGATTTCTAATTAAAACAGAATATTTTACACAAAACTGTAATTTTAAAAGTGCATGTTTTGCTCATTTATCGCTGATTCCCTGTTTTTTATTGGCTAATAAAAATTAACGTCAGTCGAATGCGTAAGAAAACAATGCTAGGGCAAGACCCAGGATATTGTGAAATAATTCTTTGTTGTTCTAAGGCTGTGTCTCAAAGCTCAAGTCCATTGCTGCAGCTGCTGCTGCTGCTGCTGCTGCTGCTGCTGCTGCTGCTGCTGCTGCTGCTGCTGCTGCTGCTGCTGCTGCTGCAGCTGCTGCAGCTGCTGCTGCTGCTGCAGCAGCTGCAGCAGCAACAACAGCTGCAGCTGCAGCAGCTGCAGCAGCAGCAGCTGCTGCTGCTGCTGCTGCTGCTGCTGCTGCTGCTGCTGCTGCTGCTGCAGCAGCTGCTGCTGCAACAGCTGCAGCTGCAGCAGCTGCAGCAGCTGCTGCTGCTGCTGCTGCTGCTGCTGCTGCTGCTGCTGCAGCTGCTGCTGCTGCTGCTGCTGCTGAAATAATTCTTTGTTGCAACTTCTGCTGGCTGCTGTCTCTGCAGCTGCAAGCTGCACTGCTCTCAAGTCTGCTGCTACTACTACTACTACTACTACTACTACTACTACTACTACTACTACTACTACTACTACTACTACTCCTGCTGCTGCTGCTGCTGCTGCTGCTGCTGCTGCTACTACTACTCCTCTGCTGCTGTCTGCTGCTGCTGCTGCTCAACAGCAAAGCAGCCTTAGCAACAGCAATTTTCTTCAACAGCAACAGCTCAACAACTGCTGCTGCTGTCCTGTCCTGCTGCAACGCTGCTGCTAATCTCCTCCAGGCAGTTGTTCCGCAGCTCTGCTGCAGCTGCAGCAGCAGCAGCAGCTCGCAGCCGCAACAGCAACAACTACCAGCTGCATGCTGCTGCTGCTGCTGCTGCTGCTGCTGCTGCTGCTGCTGCTGCTGCTGCTGCATCACAGCCCAAAGTCGAGCCTTAGCCTCCTCAATTTTCTTCCTGCAACTGTCCCTGTCCTGTGCTAATCTCCTCCAGGCAGTTGTTCCGAGATAGTCCTGAGAATCGATCGTTACCGCATCTATCCATCTATTTTTGGGTCTTCCAATTGGTCTTTTACCATGTATTTTCCCTTCTAAGATATTCTTTGGTATTCTCTTCCCTTCCATCCGATAGACATGTCCTGCCCATTCAAGCCTCCTTAATTTGATGAAAGTAACAACATCAAAACTTTTATATAATTTATATAGCTCGTTATTATAACGTATTCTCCACTGCATATTTTCTTGCACCGGTCCAAAAATTCTTCTGAGTATTTTGCGTTCAAATATGCTTAGTTTAGCTTCTGTCTCCTTAGATAATGTCCGAGTTTCGCTTGCATAACAGAGAATACTTCTAATAATTGTTTTGTATATTTTAAGTTTTGTTTCCTTGTGCACACAGTTAGATTTCAATATTGCGCTTAATGCAAAATAGGCCTTATTGGCTGCAGTGATTCGATTCTGTTCTTCAATTAATTCGTTATTGTTACTTGTCATTACCCATACTACACACTAGTGACTAGCAACTAGGTGACTTGTAAACTACATTCGAGAGCTTCGGAATTGTATGCTCGAAACATGGCTTTCTTCATAGACTATTTTTCTAAAAAACATAACAACACGATGGAGGACTGAATTAAGAAGGCGTTGTCCTAATGCAGTTTCATTACGAATTGTGTGGAAAAGATAAGGGCTTATTATAATACAATAATGTTTAAAACATTGTACAGAAGGTACTAACAATGTCATTGTTCAAAGTTAACATGTTATTCTAGATATTTATATTATTTCACTTCTAAAGCATTTTCGGATTTCATAACCCCAATTTCTGATGAGGTATCCATGTTTGTTTTGTGAACAAGTCATCAATCAAGGAAGCATTTTCGTTTACTAGCTACTACGAACTTGATTGCTATGCACTATGTAGCTTTGGATCATAACGTCTGACGTCACATCCTGCTATTTAGTCAACAATCTAGTTCATTTTAGCTGAAAATGTGGCTTTGAGAAACGGCCTAGTTAGGAGAGAACCTGGGAATTCCCGCCAGCTTCTGCAACTAGGCAGATCAATTGGTTATCGCACCAATCGCGTTATCGGCATAATGTCATGTGCATGGATGGTGAATCCCCGAGTTCCAAGCTGCAGTGTGCAAGTTTTGGAACACGCGTTGATTCAATAAAGTGTTTGAGATTGCTCGTTGTTGTAGTTGAGGACTGCCACCCACAAAAACCTCTCGATCAGCATTCTTACGCAATTGACTAAATGAGTTTGGAAGTAATATGTTCAGTGAGGACGGCAGTGTCTTATTTTGTTTGATGCGTGAAAAGAGTGTTTCTGCGAAGAAAAAAATATGACATGTGCAGCATATTAATACAACGCGGAATAAGGAGACGTTTAAGAATAAATCTAAGTTGAACCAGCAGCTCATTAAAAGCAATGTGGGTGAACAATCGAGTTCTAGTGATACATTTTTCAAAGACTTGTGTTTAGGATTAGCGGGTTTCGACATTCCCTTGTGGAAATTGAATAATGTGCAGCTTCGGGCATCTTTAGAAAAATACACAAATAAAAGGGTGCCGGACGAATCTACATTGCGCAAAAACTATATGCCACAGTGTTTTCAAGAACTAATTTGTGATATTCGGGATAAACTGAAGTAGGCCTACATAAATATATGGAACTCTATTGCTGAAACCACAGATGCATAGAGACAGTGCGTATATAGTGCTGTAGTTGGTACTATGAAAGCAGGAAACAGATCATTTCTTCTTAATATACAAATACTTGACCGAGTAAATCATTACACTGTTGCGGAAATCTTTCAGGGTGGTCCTCTCAAAATCAAAACATTTAAGGAAACGTTAAGAAGATTAGACTGAAAATGTAATTGTATTTGCAGTGTAATTATCTAAGTTGTGTCATGTAATTAATTAAGATGATATGTAGTTTAGTTGATATGTAAATAAATTACGATGATATGTAATTAAGTTGATTTGTAATTGATTAAGGTGATGTGTAATTACTTAAATTGGTAATAGTTGGGTGAAATAGAGGTACTTATAAGTTAGGGTTACTTTTGCTTATTGTTAGGCGTTATTATGGAATAGTTTTTATTAATAGTCCTAGGTTTATGGTGGAACAATTCGAATATCTTGGAGCAACAGTAACAAATATAAATGACACTCGGGAGAAAATTAAACGCAGAATAAATATGGGAAATGCGTGTTATTATCCGGTTGAGAAGCTCTTATCATCCAGTCTGCTGACAAAAAATCTGAAAGTTAGAATTTATAAAACAATTATATTACCGGTTCTTCTGTATGGTTGTGAAACTTGGACTCTTACTCTCAGAGAGGAACATAGGTTAAGGGTGTTTGAGAATAAGGTGCTTAGGAAAATATTTGGGGCTAAGAGGGATGAAGTTACAGGAGAATGGAGAAAGTTACACAACACGGAACTGCACGCATTGTATTCTTCACCTGACATAATGGGAACTTAAAATCCAGACGTTTGAGATGGGCAGGGCATGTAGCACGTATGGGCGAACCCAGAAATGCATATGGAGTGTTACTTGGGAGACCAGAGGGAAAAAGACCTTTAGGGAGGCCGAGACGTAGATGGGAGGATAATATTAAAATGGATTTGAGGGAGGTGGGGTATGATGATAGAGACTGGATTAATCTTGCACAGGATAGGGACCGATGGCGGGCTTATGTGAGGGCGGCAATGAACCTTCGGGTTCCTTAAAAGCCATATGTAAGTAAGTAAGTCCTAGGGTTATTGCATCTATTTATTTATAGTTAGAAATAATTGTAATGGTATTGGTGTATATTATATATCACTGCTACTGGGTGTATACCCAATTGTAGTGTTAATAAATACATACATACATACAATATGAAACATGTCAAAAAAATTTGAATGGTAGGCGTACTACAAAGTCTTAATTATAGTCATATTGTAGTTTAATTGTAAGATAGAAGAATTTTACAATATAGTCTGCTCGTACAACACATGAGATTAAAATCGAAACTTAATACAAGACAGAAATATTCATGCACCGTTGTTAAATGTCATAAGTTCATCTACAGAATAAAAGGCCTTAGAAATTAGGTTGTTCTTAAATTTAGTCCCAAATGATCTTATGTTTCCAGTTTGATTTTTTATATTCTTAAAGAAGCTACTAAAAAATTTTACTGTCATAGAACACACTCTTTTTTATAGCACGATATAACTATATTAACAGCAAATGGGTAATTTTCTGACACTATTCTTTCAGTTGTAATGGCTGCTATCAAAATGGAACCCGAGGTCGACCCTCTGGCAGTACAGCCATGTGATGACGCTA
Organism: Periplaneta americana; assembly: GCA_025594305.2. NCBI lineage: Eukaryota > Metazoa > Arthropoda > Insecta > Blattodea > Blattidae > Periplaneta > Periplaneta americana. Next base: position 16,080,326 of record JAJSOF020000041.1, read on the forward strand.
TTAAGGAAGAGGAAAATCCTTCACCAGATGTAAGACCATTTTTGTACCCTCTTGTCTACTGGAATATTTCTATAGTACAATTTTTTTTTATTTGACTGCAGAATATTCCAAGACATTATCTCCAAAATGCCGTGCATGGTGTCGCAGACAGAATGCTGTACGTTGAACAATAGAATGGCGCATATCTTCCCAATGTTTTGTAAACACCGTTCTTTACCCAGCACTGTGATGTTTTTGTTTCTTCCCTTATCTCAAATATTGTAATATGTATAGCAGTTTAATGTTTGAACTTACTTTTGAAATACCCTGTATTACTCATTCATTATACCCCCTTGTTCTGCAGGAATGGAAGTTATTGGATCTGCACGTGACTAGGATAAAGGAGGAATGTGTGGACGATAGCTACGATCACAATCGAGAGATAAAATTCGAGGAAATTATATTGCCAAATAACTTTCCTGTAGTGGAGTATGAACCCGAGGTGAGTGGAGCTCATTGGGTGTGCTGGCACTTCTTTTCAATTTACTATTTGTATTCTGTTTCTCACAAACCTTATCTGTACAGCTGTAGTAAGAGTGAATGTTAGTTTACAATGAGGACAGTAAAACTATATCCATGGCATTTATCCCTTATTTCTTTTATGTGTTAAGTGTATTGCTGTCGTTTTTTAGCTTATCTTAATACACAGAGAATTATTCTCAAATTTAATACATTAAAAACAATGTTAGATGAACGATTTCAGTAAAAATGCCTGCTATATCGAATTATACATGATTTCACATCAAACTACATTGCCTCTCGGTTTACTCTCTTAGCTTCATATCATAATGGTGATACACGTTCACAGCGAAATCTGTTTGTATCAATACAACGTCATCAGACATCTCTGTACTCAAGTTCTTTCTCAATAGCCATGGCCCGCTCATGGAATTCGTTGCTGCTGGAAATCAGGGGTAGTCTTAGTCTCAGTTGTTTAAAATTAGGTTACTTAGACATATTTTCAATGCACAGAATTAGTTTTTTTAGGTATAATTTTTATTTATTATTATTATTATTATTATTATTATTATTATTATTATTTTATACAGTCATTATTTTTCCATTACACTAATATTTCGGTAATTGTCATTGCCTCAATGTAATGTTCGTGTACTGACATATTAATTGTACTATTTCTTTAGTTGTGAGATTGTATTCAGATGTATTAATTCTTTTTTTTTTAAGTTAATATTTGTATACTAGAATATATTTTCCTGTTTGTGATTATGTATTCAATCTCTTTTTTTTTTAAATATATTTATTTTTTATTATTATTATTATTAAGTAAATACTGATTGTGTATATGTATTCAATCTCTCTTTTATTATTATTATTATTATTATTATTATTATTAGTACCATGTATTGGGTCCCTATCACCAGTTCCTCAGGTTGCGGATAGAGGAGACGGCCTCCAGATATGGAGGGTAGCTGTATATTGAATAAGCAGTCGTGGACAGCCGATAAGGGTGGTCCTCCAGCTTGGGGGTTGGGCGAAGGGCTAACAACCCATCACCGTAAAAAACAGCTTGTTACGAATTCCTTAAGCCTCGGAATAGGACTGATTCTCTGGGACCACAGCAAAGGAATAAGGTTTTGAGATTTGGCACTTGGAACGTAACTAGTCTTTATAGAACAGGAGGGGTAACATTAGTAGCAAAAGAACTAGCTAGATACAGAATAGACTTTGTGGGAGTACAAGAGGTTAGGTTAGATGGGAATGGCATATCACAAATAGGAGATTACTTGTTGTATTATGGGGAAGGAAACAATAATCACCAATTAGGAACAGGATTCTTTGTACAAAAAAGAATAAAATCAGCAGTAAAAAGGTCAATTTATCAGTGACAGGTTATCATATTTATACTTAAGGGTAGATGGTGCGACATCATGGTTATAAATGCTCACGCCCCTACAGAAGAGAAAGACGACTATATAAAGGATAGCTTCTAAGGAATTGGAACATACTTTTGATCAGTTCCTAGATATCACATGAAAATTTTATTGGGGGATTTCAACGCTAAAGTAGGACGGGAGGATATTTTTAGACCAACTATTGGAAAAGAGAGCCTACACGCAATTAGTAGTGACAATGGAGTTAGATTAGTCAACTTTGCCACATCGAAAAATTTAATTGTCAAAAGTACAACATTCCCCCATAAGGATATACATAAATATACTTGGACTTCTCCAGATGGATTGACACACAACCAAATAGATCACATCTTGATAGATAAACGTACTAGTATAGTAGATATTCGAACTTTCAGGGGTGCAGACTGTAATTCTGACCATTATTTGGTGATTGGAGAATTAAGATGTTATCAGTAGCCAAGTCGAGTAGAGCAACAAGTTAATATTACTAAATTCAATATTTTGAAATTAAAGGACGAGGAAGCTAAGCAAAATTATCAGGTCGAAATTTCGAATAGGTTTGCCACTTTAGAAAGTTCCGACGAAGTTGAGAAAGAATTAGATGTTAATAGCGTGTGGGAAAATATCAGAGATAGTATCAAAATTGCAGCTGAGCAGAGCATAGGTTATTATGAAACTAAGAAAAAGAAACCGTGGTTTGATGAAGATTGTTGCATGGTAGTAGAAAGAAGGAAACAGGCAAAATTGAAATTCTTACAGGATCCAGTTGAGGAGAAGAGAGATAATTATTTCAATGAAAGACGGAAGCAAGTCGTCACGAGGAATAAAAAGGTTACTTGAAGGAAAAACTGAATGAGGTAGAAACAAATAGTAAGAATAAAAACATTCGAGATTTATATAAGGGTATAAAGGAATTTAAGAACGGATATCAGCCAAGGGTAAACGTGATCAAGGATGAGAATGGTGACTTGCTTGCAGACTCTCCATCAATCCTAAACAGATGGAAAAACTATTTTGCGCAACTACTAAATGTACATAGGCCAAATAGAAATGATCGGGACGATATTGAAATACAAACTGCTGAGCCATTTATACCCGAACCCACGCTTTCAGAAGTCGAAATTGCGATAGAAAATCTGAAAAAGTACAAGTCTCCAGGTATCGATCAAATTCCAGCAGAATTAATACAAGAGGGTGGAAGTGCATTATATAGCGAAATTTATAAACTTGTACTTGCTATTTGGGAAAAGGAAATTGTACTTCAATGGAAGGAGTCCATAATTGTACCTATTTTTAAAAAGGGGACAAAACCAACTGTGGTAACTTTCGAGGAATATCACTTTTGTTGACGTCGTACAAAATTTTGTCAATATTCTTTTGAGGAGATTAACTCCGTACGTAGATGAAATTATTGGGGATCATCAGTTGCGGTTTTCGGCGTAATAGATCGACTATTGATCAGATTTTTGTATTCGGCAGATAATGGAGAAAAAATGGGAGTATAAGGGTACAGTACATCAGTTATTCATAGATTTCAAAAGGCATATGACTCGGTTAAGAGGGAAGTATTATATGATATTCTTATTGAATTTGGTATTCCCAAGAAACTAGTTCGATTAATTAAAATGTGTCTGAGTGAAACATACAGCAGAGTCCGTATAGGTCAGTTTCTATCTGATCCTTTTCCAATTCACTGCGGGCTAAAGCAGGAGATGCACTATCACCTTTACTTTTTAACCACTTTAGAATATGCCATTAGGAAAGTTCAGGATAACAGGCAGGGTTTGGAATTGAACGAAACATCAGCTTCTTGTCTATGCGGATGACGTGAATATGTTAGGAGAAAATACACAAACGGTTAGGGAAAACACGGAAATTTTACTTGAAGCAAGTAAAGCGATCGGTTTGGAAGTAAATCCCGAAAAGACAAAGTATATGATTATGTCTCGTGACGTATTGTAAAAATGGAAATATAAATATTGGAGATTTATCCTTCGAAGAGGTGGAAAAATTCAAATATCTTGGAGTAACAGTAACAAATATAAATGACACTCGGGAGGAAATTAAACAGAATAAATATGGGAAATGCGTGTTATTATTCGGTTGAGAAGCTCTTATCATAGTCTGCTGTCCAAAAATCTGAAAGTTAGAATTTATAAAACAGTTATATTACCGGTTCTTCTATATGGCTGTGAAACTTGGACTTCACTCTGAGAGAGGAACATTTAAGGGTGTTTGAGAATAAGGTGCTTAGGAAAATGTTGCGTAAAATGAAGTTACAGGAGAATGGAGAAAGTTACACAACACAGAACTGCACGCATTGTATTCTTCACCTGACATAATTAGGAACTTGATTGACGTTTGAGATGGGCAGGGCATGACGTATGGGCGTTGCATATAGAGTGTTAGTTGGGAGACCGGAGGAAAAAGACCTTTAGGGAGGCCGAGACGTAGATGGGAGGATAATATTAAAATGGATTTGAGGGAGGTGGGGTATGATGATAGAGACTGGCTTAATCTTGCACAGGATAGGGACCGATGGCGGGCTTATGTGAGGGCGGCAATGAACCTTCAGGTTCCTTAAAAGCCATTTGTAAGTAAGTAAGTAAGTAAGTATTAGTATTAGTATTATTATTTTTTAAGTTAATATTTGTATACCGGTATGTATTTTTCTGTATGTGATTTGATACTGGTTGAGTGGAAGAGAAGGCCTGATGGCCTTAACTCTGCCAGGGAAAATAAAACTATTATTATTATTATTATTATTATTATTATTATTATTATTATTATTATTATCATTATTATTATCATCATCATCATCATCATCAGATCATGAGGTTAAAATACGTATATCAAATATGAACACTTAATATTTGTGAATGCAAGATTTTTACATATGCCAGTTACTGAAATAATGAATTAAAAGTATGTACAAATGATACTAAACTGATATTTGGTATTACAATATGACAGGTGATGCATTAAAACAAATATTGAATGTTGCAATCTTCATCATGAGATGATACGAGGTCTTGCTTGCTTGTTATGTAGGTCAGTTAAGAAGCATTAGGAACTGCAATTAAATGAAATACACAGGTTGTAACTTTTTACTAATTGCAACTATTTATTTATTACGAATACACAAGTGATACATCTGTGAAACTTCTACAGTCCTTCAATTTAATACCCATCATTGTCTACAACAAGTTGTCAGCGATGTGGAAGTAGCCCTGTAGCAGCTCCTGTTCTGTTGGTTTCTGATGGACCACCCTACTGCGTGTAGAATATCGGGTCCGGAATCTCGTCACGAAATGGTTCCTTCATCTTTGGGATGTAGCCAGAATCACAGGGGCTTAAGTCCGGTGAATGTGGTGGATGGAAAACCACTTCCCACCCCAGCAACGGTACAAATCAGTGTGCCATGTGCGCCCTTGCGTTATCCTGCATTAGACAATTCTTTAGAATACAAAACACAGTCATATTCGATATTCCTATCTCCTGGGCTAACTCACGTACCGTCTGTCTTCGATTGTTGTCTAATAACGCGGAAACATCTTGCACTTACTCTTCACTGACACTCGGACGACCCGGCCGAGCCATGTTTTCCACTCGGTCACGCCCTTCGTTGAAGACTCGAGCCCACCTCGCCACAGTCCTGTATGCTAACGCCGTCTCTCCACATGCCTCAACAAGACCGTCATGACATTGTCGTGCTGTACGACCACGGGCAGATTGAATTTTGAGCCGAGATCGCTGTTCCTGCTTTGTAAACATGGCAAAACACAACCGCTTAGAGCTGTAATTAAGAGGAGAAACTTCGGACGGAAGAGTCCTTTTAGGGGGGAGGAGGGCAGACAGTGACTAATATGTGGTAGAAGGGACAACAATTAACTCTGTCTCGTTTCGCTTTTTCAGCAGTGTTGCCACTATTAAAGTTACACCCCACGTATTACTAATATTAAGCAAGCTATAATTTTGTTTTCGAGTCATTATGTTGCGTAAAATAATGAAGACATACGTGTAGCGTTGAAGGCTTGGTATTGATTTTGTGACGTGGAGTGACTGATGTTGATTGCGTGAAAAGGTGCAGCTCAACTGAAGTACGTAACAAGTTTACAATTTATATGCGGCACTACATGTTCTAAATGGGTGAAGAGGGTGGGGAGGTATGTTGGAGGGGTATTACGGGAGATATTATCGGGTTTACATTTGTAATTTATTTTAAACAAATTAAATAGGGGGTTATGTATATTAGGAAGTTGTTCATTATTTATTAGGGTTCCTGAAATTAATTCTTTTGCAATGAAAAATTCTTCTGTTGTAATAGATTTGAGAATAATTATTTAATGATTTGACAATGGTTAAAGCGCCATTAATATGTGTTAATTCATGGCCTGTGTCTATAAGGTGTTGAGCGAATTGGGATTTGTTGCGGTTAAATTTGAAATCTGATTTGTGTTCATTGTAGCGAGTGCGAAAGTTCCGATGTTTTTCATGGGGCAGTTTTTACAACTTAATTTATATATACCTATCATTTACTCATTGCGTAAGAATGCTGATCGAGAGGTTTTTGTGGCTGGCATTCCTTAACTACAACAGCGATCAATCTCACACACCTTATTGAAACAACGCGTATTACTCAACTTGCACACTGCAGCTTGGAACTCGGGCATTGATCATCTATGCACATGACATAATTACGATAACGCGATAATCAATTGACCTGCCTACTTGCAGAAACTGGCGGGAAATCCCAAGGTTCTCTCCTAATTAGGACTACGCAGTATTATTTCACAACATCCTGGATCATACTCTAGCATTGTTTTCTTACGCTTTCGACTGAAGTTAATTTTTTATTAGCCAATAAAAAAAAGGAAATCAGTGATAAATGGGTGAAATGGGTGGATAAAATATCCTGTTTTAATTAAAAATCCTAAAATAAGTAGGAAGAAACATGTTTCTGCGAAATAAGCATTTATAAACACTAACATACATAGTTAAAACTGCTTATCTAGGTATATCTTACGAAGTATAACCTTTCTGCTGACCTTTAAAAGCGTGGAAAAGAATATGCATTTTGCTTAGAAATCCGGGCTTTAATGATCACATTTATTATAGCCTTTATTTCGGCTGACAAATTTAATTTCATTCTCTGTAAGTGAGGATACACCTTGTGTTTATTTCTACACCAGAAATGACACCATCTTATTTGTTATATTCATTATTGCAGGACGTGTCACTTGGTGTGTCTGCAGTGAAAGAGGAGTCTATGCTGGAAGTAACGACAGATGAATCTGAATTCTCGACTGAAAGGTAAGTGTAGGTGGACGTGTTCATTTTGAACTTGTTTCGCTGGTTGGAGGGAACAGTGACGTAGAGCATTATTCTTACGTATTACCATGACGCATAGCAAGACAATTGCGAGGTCTCCTCTAATAATTCGACCATCTCTACTCGATTGGCTGTGGTAGCATTAGTGATGAAATATAGAAAAATATAGAAGAGTCAATTGGTTGTGCAGGACAAAACAAAAGTAGTGAATAAACTTTGAAATTTATATTCATAATAATATGGAATATTGAAGATTAACAATTTAAATCTGCAATCTTTCAGGAGGTTCAAAATTTTCACCCCCATAGATAGGAGAATAATATACATATTACTTACTTTTACATACAAATGGTTTTTAGGGAACCCAGAGGTTCATTGCCACCCTCACATAAGCCTGCCATCTGTCCCTATCCTGTGCAAGATTAATCCAGTCTCTATCATCATATCCCAATTCCCTCAAATCGATTTTGTTATCATTCTCCCATCTACATTTCGGCCTCCTCAAAGGTCTTTTTCCCCTCTAGTTTCCCAACTAACACTCTATATGCATTTCTGGATTCGCCCATACATGCTACATGCCTTGCCGATTTCAAACATTTGGATTTAATGTTCCTATAATTATGTCAGGGGAAGAATACAATGCGTGCAGTTCTGCGTTGTGTAACTTTCTCCATTCTCCTATAACTTTACCCTCTTAGCCCCAAATATTTTCCTACGAACTTTATTCTCAGAGACCCTTAATGTCTGTTCCTCTCCAAATTGAGAGTCCAAGTTTCACAACCATACAGAAAAACCGGTAATATAACTGTTTTATAAATTCTGACTTTCAGATTTTTTGACAGCAGACTGGATGACAAAAGCTTCTCAACCTAATAATAACAGGCATTTCCCATATTTATTGCGTGTTTGATTTCCTCTCTAGTGGCATTTATATTTGTTGCTGTTCATCCAAGATATAATATACAAATAATAGTTACAATAGAACTTTAGGAGAATGCATTTCATTCGCACAAAGATATTTCCAATCATTTTATTTAGATTTTTTTTCATGATATGAAATGTGATTTGCAGTATCGATGGTATGGAATATCAACACATAATAGAGGATTGAAATTCTTTCCTTGGCAGTCAATTCAAAATGCTTACTTATCAGTTTATAAGACATAGTAAGTGCTCTGCCCATTGGGAAGGTCTTTCACTACAAACCCAGCATTCTCTAATCTTCAATCTTTCTATTCTCTGCCTTACTCTTAGTCTCCTCATATGATCCATATATCTTGATATCTCTAACATGTGATATCTTTCTCTGCCCCGAACTCTTCTCCCATTCACCAGTCCTCCCAGGGTTATCCTTCAGTAGGCAGTTTCTTCTCAGCCGGTGACCCAACCAGTTCCCTTTTTTCTTTCTCGTCAGTTTCAACATGAGCCTTTCTTAATCCACTCTCTCCAACTCAAACTTATTTCATATTTGGACTGTCCACTTTACACGCTACATTCTTCTCCATATCCACATTTGAAATTCTTCTATTCGTTTTTCTTGACTTCGTCGTAATGTCCATGTTTCTGCCCCGTACAATGCCACACTCCACACGAAGCACTTCACTAGTCTCTTCCTTAGTTCTTTTTTCAGAGGTACGCAGAAAGTGCTCTTTTTTCCTACTAAAAGCTTCCTTTGCCATTGCTGTCCTCCTTTTGACATCCTTGCTGCAGCTCCTGTTACTGCTTATAGTGGATTCCGAATATCTGAAGCTGTTCACTTGCTTTACTGCCTCATTTAGAATTCTCAAGCTTACCTTTTTTTCTTGCGACTATCATTGTCTTCGTCTTGTTTGCATTTATCCTTATTTCATACTGCTTACAGCTGTCATTTAGCTCCAATAGCATATCCATTAATACATACATCAAAATTGTCTAAGGAACAACTAAATAATTTAAAATATCAAGAAAATTGACCATGTTACAAAACTTAACGGAAGTGAATATTAAAGTACTAGTCATTTGTCATTTTACCTGGTTACCATTGCAACCAACATTGTTATTTTGTATTGTTGCAATGGAAAGAATTAAATTAGTGTGTTTTAACAGGGGACATATGTAACTAAAAACAGTGTAAAATAGTAATAAACAGTAAAGAATAGTTTTAATGATGGAAGAACGTCGTCATTTAAACCATGATGCAATGTTTAAGGCGATTGGCATTGACAAAATAAGATGGAAAATCTCATCTTGAGAAATATCATTGACGTCTAAGCCGAGTACACCTGATCAAGGCACTGGTTGTTGTCTAGATCCTCCGAAATGTTTCTTTGAAGGTTTTTCCAAAGGTGCTCTATGGGGTTTAAATCAGGAGATTGCACAGGATACTGTAGCCCTTGAATATTGTGTGTTTGAAACCATTGACACACCACTCCGGCAACATGTGCTGTGGTATTATTATGTATGTAGAGGAATGTAAGCCCCTACTCTTCAGCGATCGGATGCACCAAAGGTTGCAAAATGTTTAGAATATAAACATACACTCGCTGTGTTCTTCTTACAATAATTAGGGCCGTCTTTCTGTTGGTCATTATTCCTCCCCAAACGATGATAGAAGCTCCTTGAAATTTGTGTATCTCCTGTATGTTCCTAAGCCTTTCTTCGTCACCTGGTGGCCTCCATATCAGCACTCTTCTCGAGTCTGGGTGCAAACCGAAGCGCGATTCATCTGTAAAGAGGACCTGTCCTTATTGATCCACTGTTCAAATTTGATGTTGTGGGCATCAGAAAACACGACGTGCTGGATTTCCATGACGAATAGCTAGACGCCTTGAAGGTCGATGGGCATGAAGTTCTCTTTCATGCAGTCTATTTCTGATAGTTTGAGTTGAAACAATTACGTTACTTACATTTTGCAAGGCACTTCTTAACATTCTGGCAGTTGAAGTTTTTTCTCTCAGGGCTTTAAGATACAGAAATCTGTCTTGTCCTGCAGTGGTAACCCTTGGTTTTCCTTCGTGCCTTTCTTCTGGACTGCCAAATTGTTCATAACGACTCCACAGTCTTGAAATTACACCTCTTCCCGTATTTGGAGCCCTTGCAGTATCAGCTTGTGTTCCGCCACTTCAATTATGCCAGTTGCCTTAAACATCTAATGATGGTTTAAATGACGATTTTAGACAGTTTTTAGTTACATATGTTCCCTGTTAAAACACACTAATTTAATTCTTTCGAATGCAACAATACAAAATAACGTTGGTTACTATGGTAACCTAGTAGAGTGACAAATGACAATCACTTTAATGAATAATTTCGAGGGAAAATAGCCCTATTTAAACGTTAACGCTCTCAACTGATTTTTTCCTCTATATCCACAGACCTCAAAGTGGGCTGACAACCGTCGGTGCACACACTTTAACGAACAGTGACGTGTATTATGCAAAGCAAGCTTTCAGGTATAACTACTGTAAAGTTGATTTGAACAATTTTTCCCTCGAAATTATTCAAATCAACTTTATAGGTAGTTATTTATACCTGAAAGCTTGATTTGCATAATACACGTCATTGTTCGTTAACAGAAAACCACAATTTAAGTCACACAGAGTTAGTGTGCACCCAATGTTGGTTGCTTGATAGCCCACAGGTCTGTGGTTTTAGAGGGAAAATTGATGGGGTCTGGTAGAGTTCCTGGTAGTTGGGAGAGCGTTGGTATGAACTTCGATACCCGGCCCCGGAACAATTTTTCCCTCGAAATTATTCATATCAACTTTACAGGTAGTTATACCTGAAAGCTTGATTTGCAATCACTTTAATATTCACTTTCGTTCAGTGTTGTAACTTGGTCAATTTTCTCAATATTTCAAATTTTTTGTTTGTTCCTTAGACAATTTTGATGTGTGTATTATCTGCTCTTCTGCTAAAAGCGCCATATCATCAGCAAATCATATCCACTTTATTCTTACTCCTACTTTTACCCCTCCCATGTTCTGAAAACAGTTCGTCACCAAATCCTCCAGTAGATGTTGAACAGAGTAGATTATAAAGGGCATCCTTGTTGAACTCCTCTCCCTATTTCACTTCCTTCAGAGATTTCTTCTGCTATCCTCACTTTGACTTATTGTTTCATATTTAGGTTACTAAACAGCTTCCTCTCTTTCTAGTCCACACTTATTTTCTTCAGGATGAGTTATAATAGAAGAATTTATTACATTGCACCATTTGGTGTGATTTTGTTTGTTCTTTCTGCCCTGAGGATCGCAATATCCACTAACGGGGGATGTTTTTTGTTACAGCGTTGTGTACACTGACAGGATTCGAACACATCAAGAGAAACACACATGTCTGGCAAACTGTGTCTCTGAGAACTCATCATCCGACAGTGCACCTTATTCAGAGATTTACGATCACTTGCGTAGAAAGGATAATTTGCATTCACAGTCTTGTGGTCACACCGACAAACGGACATTCAAATGCGATGTCTGTGGAAAATGTTTCTTTAAATTGTTTTGCCTTAGAAATCATATACTTACACACAGAAGCGAAAAGCCTTTCAAATGCAATACCTGTGGGAAAATGTTCACACAACTTAGTTATCTCAGAACTCATGAACGCACACACACTGGGGAAAAGCCATACAAATGCTGTACTTGTGGGAAAGATTTCGCGCAGTCCGGAAATCTCAAAATTCACATACGGACACATACGGGCGAAAGGCCATTTAAATGCGTCGAGTGTGGGAAAATGTTTTCAACTTCGAGTGAGCTTAAAGTTCATGTACGTACGCACACTGGCGAAAGACCATTTAAATGCGACATTTGTGCGAAAGCTTTCTCCATATCGGCCGGCCTTAAGATCCATATGCGCACTCACTCTAACGTAAAGCCATTCAAATGCGATATTTGTGGGAAAACTTTCTCACAGTCCGGCGTTCTTACAACTCACCTACGCACGCATTCTGGCGAAAAGCCATTCAAATGCTTAATTTGTGGGAAAACTTTTCCATACTCCGGCTCTCTCTCGAACCATATTCGCACGCATAGAGGCAAACAGCATTTGAAATTCAATACCTAAGGGGAAAATTTTATTGGAATTTGCCTTTCTTAGGCCCGTAACGCACTTGCAGAGTTTTCGCCAGCGAGAAATGTGTTGCGAGAAAATTAAAAAAATCATAACATGGATTCAAATGGACGTCCACACACTGGAAGTGATTTTCGTTCCAGGCGAAAACCTCGCGCGAGTTTGTTGCTGGAATCGGTAGCTCAGCGAATTTTCTTGACACATTTATCAAAGATGTTTGACATTTATACTCTTTATGACGATTGAATGTAGAAGAAGATATCACAGGTGGCGATGAATTGTATTGTTTTTATTTGAAAATCAGCAAAGATGACTGATATTTGCAGTCAGAAACTTATCGAACTTGTACGATGTCACCCGTAGGCCTATTTATGTGATACACGGAATGAAAACTATAAAAACACGTAACTTAAAGAAGAAATCTGGAGACAAGTATCAGATTATCTCAAAATAAATAGGGCTATATTTTATTTTCATGAGATTTAATAGTATTGATTAAACATATGAAATAATGTGTCTATATGTCTTAACAGATTACGTAATTTTAATCAGAATATAGCAAAGAATTCTGTCTTCTCATGAATGGCAAAAAAAAAAAAACTGTGGTCCATTGAACCTGAAATAACGCCTAAACGTATCATCATTCAAATCGAAACCATTGTCCAAAACTCGCCCTTATTTTCGTAAGATACAATGTGATTTTCAGATATTTCTGGCTTTAATTTTAGGCCTACTTTTTCTTTTCATTAACAAAATATGTTCATGTAACTGCAATTCCTCATCATTTGAATACTCAGATTCAACATAGCATTCGTACGTAATTTGTAAGTACTACAATATACGTAAATACATAACCTATAATATTTCCTCCAACGAGTGATTATTATATTCAGAAAAATGCTTTCTGCATGAGGGCAGTGCATAGATGATCATAGCGAGGTGTGATCTGTGATAGCGAGAACTCGCCAAGTGTGTGGAGGAAGGCTCTTCGCCTCTTTCGCGCAACACATTTCTCGCTAGCGAAAACTCTTCAAGTGTGTTACGGGCCTTAGAAACCATTTGCGCGTCCACGGGCGAAAATATATTCAAATGCGACACTTGTTGGTAGGGTTCGTGGAAATTTGGAGGATTTAGAATTCCTAAATGCATGGACACGGACAGATATTTATTCAAATGCCATACCTGTTTGAAATGCTTCTCAGAGTCATAATCTCTCAAAATCCTTACACGCAATCACAGTCCGAATATCATAGAAATGCAATACCTGAGACAAAATTTTCAAGTACCGAATATATTATAACATACGTATTTCATGCAAATAGGTGGAAAAACTTTCAAATGCTATACTCGTGAAAACACTTTTCAACATGAAGGAAAATCTCGCAGCCAATTTCCGCGCATTTGTGCAACCACTATTGGAAGTACTTCTCACAGACAAGGACTCTTAAAATCCATGCACCTAATTACTTTCTGCAGTGCGAGATGAATGGGAAATATTTATCTATATGAGGATCTTGATGCCATAAGCTCTATTATGGGAATTAAAGCAAATGTCAGATAATCTATGGCGAATCATCGGCGTCATCTCGCCAAATATCTCGCTATCACCAATCCCATCGACGCTAAATAACCTTGTAGTTGATACAGCATAGTTAAATAACCAAGTAAAAAAAAACAACCATACAATTTGTGATAATGAATTGCTAAATTAATTATAATTAAACACCGCATTTCTAAGCAAAATGCATATTTTCCACGCTTTTAAAGGTCAGCAGTAAGGTTATACTTTGTAAGACACACCTAGATCAGCAATTTTAACTATGTTTGTTGGTGCTTTTATTTTATTGGGTTATTTTACGACGCTGTATCAACATCTAGGTTATTTAGCGTCTGAATGATATGAAGGTGATAATGCCGGTGAAATGAGTTCTGGGTCAACACCAAAAGTTACCCATTGGTGCTAATAAATGCTTACGTCGCAGGAAAACGTTTTTGCTTACTTATTTTATGATTTTTAATTAAAACAGCATATTTTACCCAAAACTGTAATTTTTTAAATTTCATATTTCACTCATTTATCACTGATTCCGTGTTTTTAATTGGCTAATAAAAAAATTAACTTCAGTCGAATGTGTAAGAAAATGCTAGGGTATTATCCAGTATGTTGTGAAATAATACTGAGTAGTTCTAATCAGGAGAGAACCTTGTGATTTCCCGCCAGATTCTGCAACTAGGCAGGTCAATTGGTTTTCGCGTTTTCGGAATTATGTCATGTGAATAGATGGTGAATCCTCTAGTTTTTTTTAGTAGGTTATTTTACGACGCTTTATCAACAGCTTAGGTTATTTAGCGTCTGAATGACATGAAGGTGATAATGCGGGTGAAATGAGTCCGGGGTCCAGCACCGAAAGTTACCCAGCATTTGCTCATATTGGGTTGAGGGGAAAACCCCGGAAAAAACCTCAACCAAGTAACTTGCCCCGTCCGGGAATCGAACCCGGGCCACCTTGTTTCGCAGCCAGACGCGCTGACCGTTACTCCACAGGTGTGGAAATCCTCTAGTTCCAAGATGCAGTGTGCAAGTTGTGCAACACGTGTTGGTCAATTAAGTGTCAGATTGCTCGTTGTTGTAGTTAAGGAATGCCATCCACAAAAACCTCTCGATCAGCATTCTTAGGCAAATGAATAAATAAGCTTGGAAGTAATAATTTCAGTGAGGATGGCAGTGTCTTATTTCGTTTGATGTGTGAAAAAATGACAATGTGCAGCCTATTAATGCAACGCGGCATAAGGAGACGTTTAGTAATAAATTTAAGTTAAACCAGCAAGTGATTAAAAGCAATGTGGGTGAACAATTGAGTTCTAGTGAATCATTTTTTCAAAGAATTGTTTTTAGGATTAGCGGGTTTCGACATTCCGTTGTGGAATTTGAATAATGTGCAGCTTCGGGTACCTTTAGAAAAATACACAAACAAAAGGGTGCGGGCCGAATCTACATTGCGCAAAAATTATATGCCACAGTGTTTTCAAGAACTAATTTGTGAAACACAAGAACTTGTGGACACAATGTGTTTTCTGAACAAAACGCATGCCAATCTTACTACAGTATGTAATTTCCTATCCTCTGAGAAATTGTTTATACTCTTAAATAGACAAGATGCTATTTCATTGGAACCCCTCTTCACCATACCTTCTTGCAAGCAATAACAATAAACTTTATTTGACTGTAAAATTATATATGACCATTTACCTTTTATAAAACAGGGATTTTGCATTAACTGAAGGATAATAAATAACATACCCCTCTAAGTCGAAATTAACAAAATGCACCTCGCTTTCCAGAGCTCTCTTCTTTGCATCATCCGTATATTTTCTGGCAAGATCTTTGTTCTTCAAGTGTCGATGGTGGTCCTTTCTTTTTCTTCATCATTCATGTTTTATAAATATAGCAAGCATAGCACATATCTTTGTTGCGTGGAAGGAAAACAATATTGAAGTTGGTTCATAGTATTTGCCCGTAGAGCCACTTCTTTTCATACGTATAGTTGTTCTGGTTACATTAGTCCACATATAGGTCATGCATATTTTATATCGACTATTTTGTTTATATGACGCGATTCCATTTTCGGGCAATGAAGTGTAATGAAATTTTGAATTCCAAACTATCACTGTCATATATCGTGATAATTTATGCAGCTCGATTTATCACAATCAATTTATCGCATGGTCGTCCTTTTGTATAGTCAGTGTCGCCAACCAACTGTTCCCACGTAAATCTATGAGCATTGACTAAATAAAGTGCGAAATCCTACTTCCACATCTACATCTTCATATTCTAATTCCACGTTCATTGTGTCTAAAGAAAATAACACTCCCTCATAAAAATTGTTCATTTAATTAATGTATTAATCAGGTTATTTGTAGTTATACTATAAAATGTTTAAATTAAATTTTGATATCAGCAGATAATGAAAATGTATTTCTGTTATAACAAGAGAAAAGCGCAGTACATGAAATTAAAATTTCTAAACCTGTATTTCGCTTTTCTCAATTGGCATTACTGAATAACATTCAATTTCTTTATTTCAGTAATCGTTATTCATCTATTTCGACTTTACAGTGTCTGAATGGGTAAAGTATTCATAATTATATATACAATTATTAACATTTTGTGAGAGAATTTTAGGGATTATTTACATTTTTATTTTATTCACGAAATAGTTCTAATAAATGTCACTCTTGTCACGTTACTATAGTAACAGGTTATCACTTAAATATTCCTTTTCTGAATCTCTCCTGCAGTAATGAGAAGGGACTGGAGGAAATAAGTTTGTGTTCACGTATCAATTCCCTTGCGTCATCTGTTCTTATGTTGGGAAGCATGTCTTTGGCCTTTCCTTTTTCAGATTCACAGTATTTCTTTTCCTTAAGGCTGTTCTTACAAACATATCACTCACATTTAGAGTCGCTCTAATAAAAATCTTTGACACACTTGAATGCGATTGTCATCTTTAACAAGCTAATAGTTCAATGTATTTTGTCTACGTGTGTTACCTGATACAGTAGTTCTCTGAGTACGTTTTGGTACCTATAATATCAATTAAAGATATAGGCCTAATTAGAAGGTGGAACCGGTATACTTTAGCAATCAATGTATGCAAGCATTGACTATAGCTTTTACACAATCGGTACTGGGCACACGCTGAGGACATAAACAAAGTACAGTCTGGTTATGATTGAAAATAAAGTACATGAATACACGCCAGTACCTTATATATGCAAGTTTCCGTCTTCTTCGGTTTCGTTGCCAGCATTACAGTGAACAACAAAATACATCCGAAGATTTGCGAACTGAAACGTCCTGCGGCGATCTAGGCCTAATAGAGAGGCGTTGTTTGCCAACATTAACCAAATTCCAGAAAGACGAGAAAATTTTCGGTCGACTTTCTTCATCAAAATATATTGTAAAATTTCTTGGAGGCTGTGATTTAATAATTTACCTGGTTTCAGAATATATCTTCTTCATTTTTTTGTTCATCGTGTACTAAGTTTAATTAAGGAATTTCTCCAAGTATAGAATTCAATTTCGTTCTAGTCCTCTCTTGATCAGAATTAAGTTCAGGTTTATTTTCCAAGTTGCTAGGAACTGAGACAGCTATTGGAGACTCCATAATGAAAGGATTTGTTTTAGAACTGATGGCCATTTTAGCAAAATACTAACATTATACTTTATACTATTAATTATTATCGTAATATATTGTATTAGTAGAAAACAGTTAAGACATTGTCTTTCAACGTAACTTCATTGTGTAATACTACAAAAATAATAAGTACCTTCTTTTGAAATAACTTAATAGATATAAATTTAAATGGTAGTAACTTATATTTTATATTTACTTACTTGAAAACCCCAATAAGGATAGCATCCTCTCTTCCCTACTTAATTAATACATTTTCATGTTACTAACGTTACAGTATATCACAAGCAAAATTAATTTAACTACTCTCTCTCTTCAGAGGAAATACAGCTTAACTAATGAAAATAGATTGGACAAGAAAAATAATACAGATGCCAGCTGCATAATAAAACGCGCGAAACTGTAACATGTTAATGACAGAATAGAGCAGCCGTGGCGAGAACGTGACTCGCGAGACATTGTGGCTCGCAGTGACAGCTGTGCATTTCGCTTGCTTCTAACCTCCGGTAACTCCCACCCTCTCAGTCACTGGAGTCAAACTCCATTCCATTTGTATTTGTCTCTGACCTGCGAGTGGCATATGTCTCTCTCGAAACCATGTACGAAAGTTTCAAATAGGGTGGGAGGACGCATTTTTTTGCTGTCAATATAATGAAAATATTAAATTTTCGATTTGTTCACAATACGAGGAAAACGGTTGTATAACATAAAACGGCATTATACTACATGTTACTGATGAAACATTAAAAGGTTAAGTGTTATTGTTATCATCATCATCATCATCATCATCATCATCATCATCTCTGTACGTCGACCCTTTTTCAACAGATGTACGAATAATGTGGTTAGCTCTTCAATTTGAACTCACTGATTTACTATGTAATGTCAAATGAAAGGTAGATGTAAGGAGTTGACAAATGTTGAACTTTCAAATCGTTGCCAAAAAATAAATATCCGAAGCTTCGTTCTTTTGCTTGCTCTGTTGAAGCCATGTTCGCTACAACTTACGTTTGTGAAAAATTATTTCCAACAATTAAAATAGTAAAAACCAAATTTAGATCACGACTGACAGACAAATACCTTCGTGATCAACTATGACCGACAGTAAGTGACATAATTCCTGATTTTGAAACTTTGTCGCAGAGACATTCTGAAGACAGTTAATTTTAGGTTGTGATATTGTTCATTTATTGTTCATTTCTTTCTTCGTTACACGTACTAAACATTAGTTTGTAGTCTTGTACTGTATAAAATTATATTTAAGTGCTTTACGTAAGGAAAATGAAAATCCGTTAATAAGTCAGACAGTTGCTTCACTTCCCCTTCGGGTGTCCACCTCCCTCCATAGGTGCTATGCATTTTGCAGTTTACACAGTGGCTCGGCGCACGATTACATTTTCGTCACCGGTGGAATAGAGTAACGATCAATACGCTAATATTTCGTGAGCTATCTCAGTCCTTTATTTTAGAAGCAATGGACCATAACTTGAGATGCGGTAGTAAGGCTAACAGAAATAAAATAAACTCAATTACGCTGCAGGTTAATTTAAAAGAATATATTATTTATCACACACTTACACTGTTCGCAGTAAACATAATGCAATGCAATCTAATCCAAAGAGTCTAGAATGTTAAATGGGGTATTTAGCAATTTTTTGTAGTTATGCTAGCCTGGTCCTAAGACGGCGAAAGTTCTACGCGTTGCACTGTTTCACTAGTACTGGCTTCCCTACTCCAAGTATTCATGGAAGTTACGTCTGCTACTAACAGTACTATCAATAAGAAGGAATTTATAAGCTCTCGACCTATTTGGTGCTACGTACACTGCCATCTGTTGTTTTGTTTATATATTTTTCTCATAGAAATCGTCGTAATAATTCTACAGATAGGTCATATTGACTGTTTATTTGTAACTTGGCTTAATGGCTAATGTATCGGACAAATTGGACCGAATCCCAACGTTGGCAGTGATGAGTAAATAGAAAGTAATGTAGAGTGTAATTGTAGATATGTATGTAAGCTATGTAAAGACGAAGAAGAGGAAGAGAAAACGAGAGAAGAGAAATATAGGAGTAAAGGGAAAAAAGTAAGTATACTGGTATAGAAGAAAGAGAGATAAGAGAATAACAGTAATTAAAGACTCATTTTTCGGTAGTAGTGTCTCCATCAATGACATGATACCTTTTCATCGTATCTTTAAAAGTACCGAAAACGTATAGCCTATTCTTTCCAAAAGGTGAATTTATTGGTTCAATGTGGGATTTTGGGGAATAATACCGGTGCCTGTTTATTTCCACAGGTAGAAAAAAATTTAAGAAAATGACCAAAAAGAGATGACATCTACAGTAGCGTGCAAATTAATCCGAACAACGTAATTACTTATGCAAAAACACTCAAACGGGATAAAAAAAAAAGGATCCAAGACATACCTCAGTAATCTATGTGGCCTCCCTTGTTCCTAATAACAGCTCTGAGACGATTTGGCATGGATTCCACTAATTTCCCACAAATATTCTTCATTTCTTCATCGCGAAACCATACACCAATGAGGGCAGAAATCATCTTCTCCTTTGTAGAACAATCCATTTTTGCATTCTTCTTTTGCAAATTGACCACAAGTTCTCAATGTGGTCGATGTCGGGTGAGTCGCCTGGCCAGGGGAGTACCTGAATATTCTTCTTGTTGAAGAATTCTGTAGTTTTTCGAGACGTACGCCTTGGTGCCAGGTCTTGTTGGAACACACCTCTGCCATCCGGAAATGATTTTTGCAGCTGGGGCACTATTCTGGTTTCCAATAAGTGAATATATTTGTCAGAATTCATCATTCCCTTGATAGGTATTAATGCCCCAGGCCCTTCATGTGTAAAACAACCCCAAAACATTACTTTAGGGGGGTATTGGGGTGCTTGTTGGAGATGAGCTGCTGTTACTTTTTCTGATCCTTTCCGTACGTAAGAAACACGGTGGCTGTGGACCTCGAAATGAGACTCATCGGAAAAAAGTACATTCTTCCAGTCATTCACTGTCCAGTGTTGATGTAATTTTGCCCACATTAAGCGTTTTTTGCACATAACAGGGGTTAGCAGTTGCTTCTTAATAGGCTTACGAGCCCTTCGTCCAGCTTCCTAAAGCCTACGCCGCACTGTTGTGACGTGAATATTCGCCCCAGTGGTAGCCCTTAACTCGCGGGTTAAGTCGACAGCAGTTAGTATAGGATTTAATTTACTTTTCCTGACAATTAAACGATCATCTGCAGGTGAAGTCTTCCTTTTCCGGCCACAGTTTCCTTTTTTTCTGGGGTGTGATGTATCCAGTCTCCCTGAATCGTTTTATGATCGAATTAACAGTAGCCAAACCGATGTGACATTCTGCAGCAATTTGCCTCTGTGTCATAGAAGAATGCTCTGCTAATGTTATAATTTTAGACCGTTTTCGTGGAGTTGTATCCATTTGTGAAGACGACAGAATGTACACAGGATTGCAGTATTAAGTCTTGAACACAACTGAAATGCTTATAAGTACAAAACGACAGGCAAAATGTCACATATTATAAAAAAAATAATGACAGACCTTCAACAATGGAATTACACGTACTACAGATGTCAATTAAAGCGGTATGAGCAGCTGTGAGGCCAACAATGACAGAAAATGTAAAAATATGTCGTGTTCGGATTAATTTGCACGCTACTGTATATATTAAGAATTACATTTCAGAAGAGGCATAAAGTTAAAAGAAGATAAAGTACCGGTACATACAATGAGAGTGGATTACGGAATATGAAACTAATTGGTAAGTAGAATGAAATTGTATCATGTATCGTGCATTAATTATGTAAGAATTATCTTGTCCACATAACCACATTGAATATTTCTTATTTTACATATACGGTACTATATTACCGGTATATTATTATTATTTTCAATATGCAAGCAGTTCCACAGTCTCCTTGATGAACTTCATTTATTCATCGAGCTATACAGCGTTGCCAACAACAGGCACATCAACTGCAGAATTAGAGCAGATGATGTGGATGAATTATTATTATTATTATTTTAATCAACATAGTTAAAGTAGTTGCGTTAATATTTTGCTTTTATCTGTATATAGATATATTGAGTGGGTCTTACTTGTTTCTAAATTTTGACGGATATCCAGGTGAGAGACTGGCGGGGATACAATTTACGTGTTGGCCACCCTGGGAGCTGAAAGGTTTTATAATTAATGCGTTGCTTGTTCCTTAAGCCTACTTATTTTCTCGCACGTTTTAGACTATCTGCGTACCTTTCAAATCATTAAGTCTATAGCATTATATTATATGGTGCACCTTTAACATATTGAATATTTAAAGATACTTCCTTCGTCACTATAGATTGAAGAGCTGAAATATTAGAAGATTCTATTTCATTACCACAGGTGTGTATGATATGAGTGTGGAACATTTTAATTATTGGGAATGCTCATTGATCTGCCACTTATGCAAGGCAAGGCCTCTTCTCCGAGAGGAAAAGCGTGCTTAGACGTCACAACTCGACCAGTTGGTAATGACTGGCTTAGACTAACAGAGGGTAGATGAAGATCTGATTTATATCTTGTATTAAAATGATGAATGTCTTAATTAGTACTAAATATATCTTCGTTTTTAATATACAGCATCATTAGGGAAAGAATGTATTCACAAGGTAAGGTTAACATTTCTAAATTTTGGACTATTTTTACATGATGTCCTTTTATGCACACCAGCCATTATTCTTATAGCTTTCTTTTGTAAAACAAAAATGTGTTTAGCTTCAGACGAGTTATCCTAGAATATTAATCCATATTTCATTACAGAGTGAAAATATGCTATGTACGACATTTTAAGGTAGTTTATATCACCAATAGCAGATAAAGATCTTAATGCATAACAGGCAGAGCTCAATTTACGAGTAATACATTCTATGTGCGTTTTCCACTTCAAGTGATTTTCCAATTCTAAACTAAGAAACTTTATGCTTGTAGATTCTTTGAGATGAGTTCCATTTAATCGAATACTGTAGGAAACCTGAGCACTATTGTGTGTACTAAATTTGACTGCACTGGTTTTATCAACATGAAGTGCTAGTTTATTTGCATGGAACCATTTATTCATTAGATTCAGCACTTTATTGGAAGTGTTTATAAAATGATCGTATTGTTTGCTTCAAATAATCACACTTGTATCATCCGGAAATAAAAGTACATGAGATAAATTGTTTATGGTCAAGGCTAAATCATTAATATAAACTAGAAGCAACAATGGACCTAAAATTGACCCCTGCGGAACACCATGTTTAATATTTCTAAATTCTGAATAAATTCTACCTGAGACACGCATATCAAACACAAATGCAAGGAAGTATTTTCCACTCTTCACTCATTAAAAAGATTGTAGCATTATTCAGATAAATTGAAGCAGACGCTTGTATAGACTCTTATGCCACATTTCGAGTATTGTGACGGTTTATTTAGTGATCTTAGGGTGAATTTATCCCATAAACTACAACGTGTTGATAATGCGTGTGTTCGTTTCATTTGTAATGTCCGCTACTACGATCACATTTCGTCTTCTTTCAGTAAATGAGAGTAGAAAGTTACATTCCCATCTCTCTTATACCCAATTTTGCACACCTCTGCACCCTCTTACTTATTTATCCGATTCCAAAATCTATCGCGCTATCATAACTTAAATACTCGGTCAGAATATGATAACACGCTAGAAATACCACTCCACACATCATCTCTTTATTCATCATCTTTCACCGTTGCCAATTCTCGTCATTGGAATTCTCTGCCGCTTGAAGTCAAGGGCTGCCGAACTTCAATTTCTTTTAAAAATAAATTAGAAAAATATCTTATGATGTGTTGCCAGACCTAACGCGTTGCAAACATTTAATGCAAAGTATTCCACTGTATTTATTTTTATTTTTCGTTTCTTATTTTTATTGTGTAATCATGTAGCTCAGTCGGTTAAGGCGCTTGCTTTCCGGTCTGAAGTTGCGCTCAGGCGCGGGTTCGATCCCCGCTTGGGCTGATTACCTGGTTAGATTTTTTTTCTCAGGTTTTCCTCAACCGTAAGGTAAATGCCAGGTAATCAATGGCTATTCCTCGGCCTCATGTAGCCAAATACCATCTCGCTATGACCAATTTCATCGACGCTAAATAACCTAGTAGTTGATACAGCGTCATTAAGTAACCTACTTAAAAAAATACAATACAGAAAATCATTCACGGCATTCTTGATATTTGTGCGTGCTCGGGCTGCTGTTACGAAAGTGTCCTGTTTTAAAGTTGTGCTAATGTTGTATGCCAGGAATATTTAACAATAACTCTCAAAACAAATATCTACAACATTAATTTGTACATAAATGTCAACATATTGCCGCACTGATCTCAATTTACTCGTAAGTTACATGGTCTCTTGTTTAGGTACTTGTCTATAACGAATATACCATCGATTATTACTCTTAGCGTTTGTAGGTGGATTACGTGTTTAATTGTGACTCTTTGTAGTTGTTGGTTGTTGTTTTTTTTTTGTTAATTAGTCTTAATATGCCACGAGAATCGAATTTAATATGGGGTAAAGACTGTATGAGAAGGGGACGTGCAACGGATGGAGTCCCCTGCCTCTGATTCCCCTACAAGCTCAGCAGTACCTGCGGGAAAATAAAACCTGTTTATCCTGCATTCAAGAAATATAATGAATGATCACAAAAAGAGTAATGTCTAAACAAAAATACACAATTATTTTATAGTGAGATACTTCTTAACTCTTAAAATTTAATCTCTCTCTCTCTCCAGCCTCTCTTTCTCTGTTCCTTGCATTCAGTGTTACTACTTTTTGAGCGACTACGCAGGAGGAATCCTCCGATGGTCCGAAAAGTTTTTATATTGGGAAACCAAATCACACGATGAAGAACGTTCACTACTTTTTAGTACATCAAATTCAGACGGTTGTCGTGAACTGAAAATGAATCATTTATAATTAAGTTGTGAATAGCCATAATTTTTAGGAACAATGTTTCTCAACTGGCTTTTCCTGAAATTAGTGAATGTCGCTTGGTTTGGATAACGGTTTGTGATAAGTCTTATCCACTGGTGGGCTTCATTGTTGTCGTTTAGACGATTTTAACAGAGTGAACCACGATTTTAAAATTAGAATCAATGAACAGAATATCTTCCAAAATGTTCAGGAAGGCAATGATTTTGCAGCTGCATACAGTAAGGAACTGTCTGTGAGGATTGCATAAATTACTTCCATTATTTTGCCGTAATATTCTGCAAATAAAAAGACATCAAGATTGTTTTACTTCAAGACTGCAAAGTTAACAGGTTTTCCAGGGTTTTTTTTTGAAAACCACATCTCATTGTGTATGTTTGATTGAATTCTTGTCTGCACTGAACAAATGTTAATGCTTTGACTATTCCAACCACAGTTGCTAAAACAAGTGCTTACATAGGTATACATTGTGTAGCTGCTGTATCCATTTGGACCGGTCACATCTCTAAAAATGAACTGAGATACTATGAGACCAGGAGATCGCTCACCTCTTCTATACTACCGTACATCGTGCAACGATTGCATGCTGGTGTGGCAATTCAACTGGCGTTTATAATATAGCAGTTTTTGTTTCATAGACTTTTTTTCTTGTTTCTTGTTTAGTGATGTTTTTATGGTGAATGTGAGTGACTGAATTTCTTTAGCTGTACCGGTAATTGGTTTTCTGTGAGTAGATGTTCAGATGTTAATGTACGTCAGGTTATGACGTCATGGTGTGTTCTATATTGTTAATACCGGGTGTTTCAATCGATTTGCGGTAACACTTTCTTATGTCCCAGCCACTAATAATTAAATAAATATAAAACACCCTGAAAATTCCTTGGATTTAAAGTATTGAGTAGTACAAATTGACGTGATCACTGGGAGAGCTGTAAGCCCACTCAACCCGCCCTAAATACGTACCTTACTTATTTACGAAAATCGTCGTGCATGTTACTTATATACGAAAATCGTCGTGCGTGAACGAATAATATCGCCATATCTTTAATGTAACAGTGGGTTTTAGTGTTGCCAACTTAGTAATAATATCCACACCTAACCTAACCTTCCTCATAATCCTACACACCTAATCAAACCAAACCTAACCTGTCACATAATAAAAAACCTAAGCAAACCTAACCAAACCTGTCACACACCCATAGTAACATTCCTCACATTTAGTATCATTTCCGAAAAAAGCTACACTATACTTTTTCTTTGCTTCATTGGATTGTGTCATGTGCATACAGTCATGAAGAAGTGGTTTCTCGTAGAGCGAGTTATATGTTCCACGTAAATATCGTTGATTACTTATATGGACCTTAACATAGTAGGTTATTTTCGCCGCAAAAGCTCATATTTTGTAACAACGAGATAATTCGTTTTCAGAACAGCTTATGTTCTGCAAATCAATGTCAATTTCTTTATTCTTTCAGTTGCGATGGATGTGATCAAGACGGAACTCGAAGTCGACCCACTGGCTCTAGAAACAAGTGACGACACAGATGAGGAAGAGAAGAAATGCATATTAAAGGTATATTATAAGCTATTCTATCTATTTTGTTCTTGCGACATTTGTCATTTAGCTACTTTATGACAAAAGGTATACACTCATCAAATTATAGTCAACAGAGTTAGTCAGATTGTATAGATAGCGTATTTACAATGTCACAATTAATATAAAAGCATACAGAATTTAATATTCAACTTTCATAGCCTTTATAGACTATGGAAAAGCATTTGACCAAGTTGATAGAAAGAAACTTTGGACAATTCTTGAGAATAAAGGCATACCGAGCCATCTTATAAGAACAATACAAAGCATGTATCAGAACACAAAGATAATAATACGAAATGGGGGAGACTACAGAAGAATTAATCAAGGGGTGAGACAAGTGTGCCCTTTATCACCCACACTACTTAATTTATATATAGACAATGTGACAAGAGAATGACAGCATACTTTAAATAAGGATTTTACTATAAATAGAACCCTTTTGAACACACTATTATTTGCGGATGATCAGGTGCTATTAGCCAAACCGGAGGATGATTTACAAAGAGCTGTATTTTCACTGAGTAATGCTGCAAAGAAATATAACCTAAAGATGTCCATAAACAAAAGAAAAATTTTGCCATTTCAAGGAAGTACCCCATCAGAACGAAGATTGTAATAGATAATAAAATATTGGAACAAACTAACTCCTTTAATTACCGGTACCTGGGTTGCAATCTTTCATTTATAGAATCAAGTGATGCAGGAATAAAATTCTGAAGTTCCAAAAGGTGATAGGAACAATTAAACGCACATTACTTAAAAAGGCTAGAATGGACACGATATTAAAATTTTATAAACCATTAGCTGTACCAATTTTGTTGTATGGTACGGAAATGTGGACCCTCACTAAAAGACAGGAAAGAAGACTAGAAGCCGCTGAGATGCATATCCTTAGACCTTTAACAGGACACACTATTAGATCATATTCGAAACGAAGATATCCGTAAACAATTAAACGTTGAATGCATAACAGACAAAATCGAGAATTATTGATCGAATTGGCTAAGACATATTGAAGGAATGGACGACAGACGACTACCAATAAGAATGTGGACATACAAACCAGTAGGACGAAGAACACCTGGAAGACCTAGAAAACGATGTAGAGACCAGATAAGTCCTGGAGATGGAATGGATCATTAGGTCCAAACCTTGAAGTTTATGATGATGATGATGACTTAGACTAATCGCCTAGAGAACCTACTCTCCTTTGTCATCATACCGCATAGTTTTGTGTATCTTTCACGTATAAACACTTGAGAGTTGATCACATCTTCTAATTTAACGTACAGTTTACAGTATGATTTATTCCAAGTTTATGTTATAAATAGGGCCTGGATTTTCGAAAATGCATATGCGCATATGGAAATGCATATTTTGAGGGTTAGTGCATGTTTCGGCATTTATTTAGTTTGTGTATGATCAAATGTCTGACATTCCTGGACGAACTGTAAATCTAGTAATGAATTTGTACGTTGGACATCCCTTGGCACAACAATAGCCTTCCTATTTCAAGTGAAATGTTAACGGGACCATACTTCCAGTCTCACACATGCAAGTAG
This sequence comes from Periplaneta americana, assembly GCA_025594305.2. NCBI lineage: Eukaryota > Metazoa > Arthropoda > Insecta > Blattodea > Blattidae > Periplaneta > Periplaneta americana. Next base: position 16,107,995 of record JAJSOF020000041.1, read on the forward strand.
ATGGACGTTGCAAACCTTTTACACGAAAGGAATTTCTTACATTCCTTCCTCAATGCAGAAGTCTCTCAAAGTTTGTGTCGACAGGACGGAAGGTGTTCATCCGTTGACTTGTTTTTCATTTACTAACAGTTTATGCGGTGTTCTGTCCGATTTAACTAAAAATGCCTAAAGATAAGCTCACTAAATTCTTTTAATTAAACAGTGGATTTCAGGCAATAGTGACTGTTCAAGTAACGGCGATGTAGTGTCTTGTCAAGAGAAAACTGTGAAATGCGAGAAAAAGTTTCAACTTGAACAGCATTCGAAAACAACTGCACATCTCAGGTCAAAACAAAAGGGTAAGAACATGCAACAGGTACTATAAACTCAGGCGAAATCACGGTCGCAAGTTAGTACATTTTCCGCTGACCTTTATAAAGCTTTTGTATGCAGCAACATTCCGCAGTATAAATTAAATAATTCACATCTACGATCATTTCTTCAAAAATATTGTCTTAATCAAAGGAATGAAACATGTATGTGATTGAATTAAAATTATTCCTTTGATTAGTGCATGTTGTTTTATTTTTAGTGCATATTTGCATGCATATTTTAGGTATTTTCAGTATATACGAGTATATATCCGGGCCTAGTTATAAACCATTCATACTCTCTAAATTTTCACATGTCTAATGCAGTATATTAGTAACAAAGTTTATCATCTTCTATGTAAAAACCCACTATTACCAGTACGTTGTAGAATGCATATGTTGCAGCAGATGTGGCATGAGCTGGAAGTTGTGACCTTTTAGCTACTAATGTATTTGTTTTTCCTTGTTCTTGTACTACAAAATGAATTTTGTAAACTGTTTACAGGATCGACACATAACACGTTGGGTCGCACTGTAACTTACAAGATTAATATGTGATTGATTACCTGAGTTGCCTATGATTTTCTGACAATGTTGTCTGTGATTTTAGTAATGATCATTTGTAGTCCATGTGGAAAATTTATCTACACGTTTGACCGCAAATTTACATGTTAAGTAGTTGCAACACTATGAGTATAATAGACTAAGCAACTTAGGAGTACAGGGTAGACTGCTGAATGTACCTAATTTCAATTGTATGTGACTGGTAAACGGTTGAAGATAAATTTACAGTAACGTTTATATGAAACGAAAACTCAACAATTTTCGCTATCCACATCACCATATCTCTACACGAGCTCCAGCTGTCACTGTGACGATATCGAGGCGATGAACGATTTCTTGCCAAGCATGTTGGAGCATGTCTTCTGGAATGCTCTCAATAGCTCCTATGATGCGCTCCCGAAGATCACGAACATCTCTGACTGGGATGGCGTACACTTTATCTTTGACATAGCCCCAGAGAAGAAATCTAGCTGTGTTAAATCCGGAGATCAGCGCCGAGATTTTCTATCATCTTATTGGCGAATTCCACTCGTTTGGGTTTGTCATCCGGCTCTAGACGTTGCATTAACTGCACTTTGTATGCATACAATTTGAGACAATTGTGGACAATTCGTTGCAATGTTGATTTTGTAAAGTTCCCGCGGAGCTCTTCTTAATGACTTCCGCGGGCTTTGCTCTTATGCAGCTTGAACATTTGCAACCATTTCGTCGGATGTTCTACGACTACCACTATGCTTCTTCAACACCAATCTTGTAGCTAAAAATGTATCGTGCCATTTCTTAAAGCTTTTAGCAGTTGGAGCATCATGGTTATACACTCGCCGATACTCCCTTTGAACTCTAACAATTGATTTAAACTCCACACACCACAACACAGTTTGCGCTTTCATCTGCGGTGTCGCCATTTTGACAATTGATATAATCTACGAAAATAAACCGTGTCTGCGCACCATCTACCGACAGGATTCGAAACTTGTTGAGTTTTCCTTTCATATAAATGTTACCGTAAGGTTCTATCTTCCACTGTTCACCAGTCACATACATTTGAAATAAGGTACATTCGAGCGGTCCACCCTGTATATTAATTATAAGTAACAGCTTCTGCTCATGGTGTTCAGGAGTTCATGTGCAGTACCATGTCTTTGTCACAGTACTGCATGACGTCTTGACTGTGTTGAATTTCGTAATGCTTTGTGTTCAGTGCTTTTCTCTTTAATAAGTGTCATTTTTCACGTAGTTTGTCTTTTTATAAATTGTAATGGAGTCAGTGTAGGATTAAATGTATCACACCACTTTATTCGTGTGAATTTTTAGTGCCATTTCGTACGTATGTCATTCACTTAACATTCAATAAATTTGACTTCACTCAATATAGAGGACGTCAAGATGGTGGCCATGTTTTTGTATTGTGGTATCTTACACAAGACAGTCGTCCCTTGTAATGTCACTCTCTGTCCAGATTGTTGATTATCTTCTCGATGTGAAGCATAGGGATCTCTTCTGAGTAACGACTTTGTCTCCGTATTTCCACCTGATTAGAAATTAGCTTGAAATTGACATACAAAACAGGAAAGACAACATTAGAGGCTGAAGAAGATAAGAGTACATAATTTAAATTTAATAGCTCAGAAATATTCATTGGAAATATCCATTAACAAAACAAAAATAATGGCCTTTTGTGATAAATACCCAATACCAAGCAAAATTTGTTTAAATAACACAATTTTGGAAATAGTTAATGAGTTTAATAATTTAGGATATAAACTTTCATTTGTTGAAAATTTGGATTTATCAGAGAAAATTGTAAAATTCAACAAATCAATGGGCATCATTAATAGAGTTTTAAAACCTTCATTAGTATAAAAATCACTCGTACTCGTCTTTATCAAATAATAGCTCGACCTGTCTCATGTTATGGGAGTGAAGCGTGGACTATAAGGACAAAAGATGAAAGCAGACTGACTGCTTGCGAGATGAGATTCATGCGCCTAACACTAAATGGGATTGAAAGAAAATTGAAGATATCCTTCAAGAACTTAATGTGTCATCAATATTGGACTATATCTCCAGATATCAGTTAAACTGGAAGGAACACGTCTCAAGAATGGTTTCATCCAGGATCCCTAAGGCAATAATGAAGTATCATCCAAATGGGAAACGGTCACTTGGTCGGCCTACATATGAAAAGATGGCAAGAAAATCGCTTTTTCAGGCCGTAACAGTTCTTTTGGGACTAGTACTTGACAGGATGATGATGATGATGATGATGATGATGGAGATAAGATGTGGTTATTAGCATTCACATTCTGTTGTTGAGTCCCCACGCCGTGGCATCGTGGTCTAAGGCATCCTACCTAGGACTCGCGTTAACGGAATGCGTGTTGGTTTGAGTCCTCATGGGGAAGAAATTTTCTCATGAAATTTCAGCCAGAGTATGGGACCAGTGCCATCCAGCATCGTGATGCAGTTGGGGATCTACAATAGGTAGCGAAATCCGGTTGCGAAAGCCAGCTATAACAGTTGGGAGGATCATCGTGCCAACCACACTATACCTCCATACTAGTTGGATGATCGTCACCTCTGCATCGGCATGTGAACGTGAGGCCAGCAGCCAGCTGGTTGGTCTGGGCCCTTCAAGGGTTGTAGCACAACAGATTATTATTATTATTATTATTATTATTATTATTATTATTATTATTATTATTATTATTATTATTCTGTCGAAGTTCTGGTGTTAATATGTGTTACTCTGTTATTCCTTTGTGCTGACATGGCGAGAGAGCTCGATTGAATGTGGCAATAATGATCTGCAATTCTCTGTCAGTTTGTCATATAATTTTTCAGCTTCTGTACATTCTTAAGTTTACAGTCCTATTATTTCTGCAGTTGAAAGAATATATTCATTCTGCATTCTATGCCTATGTACATATGTATACTGTTTTCGCTCTAAGAAAAAGCCTTATGTAAACATAAGCACGTGACTGTCATACCCGTGATTGGCTCCCAGTCGAAACACATGACGCAGGAAAATATAGTTCGTATTTGGAAACCACAATATTGTTTTATTTGAAAATTAAAAACTGAATTCTAGTTGTTAAATACGATGAAACTTTTAACTTCACTTATATGTAAAATGATATGTAAAAGAAAAGCTACTTTTATATTTTGTTATGTAGTATGAACGTGGATGAATACCAACAGTAGTACCGAGGTAGTCTGTTCTTGTAACAAGCTGGCGCCACTTGAGGTCGTAGTTGTTCATGTAAGCACGTGGTACTTAAGTATGGCTTCTGCATCTTCAACTGTCCATTGTGAAGACATAAGACTTAAAAATAATTTAATTACAGTAATTATAAAGTAAATGTTTCCTAAGACAACGAATGCATAGTAGTTCGGCCTACCTAACAAGTAACGGGAAATGTTTAACATGAACCACAATGTACAACAATAGGCGGGAACACGTACTGAGAATCTATGGCGCCAAACAGTGGCCAATGAAGCCTCACTTCAGTCACGTGCTGTTGTTTACATTAGGATTTTAATTACAGCGAAAAGATTATATGTATTTATGTATGTATGTTCGTGCGTGAGCTCGTGTGTGTGTGTGTGTGTGTGTCTCTGTGTCTGTGCGTGTACGTGTACGAATATGTATGTGTAATTCTGACCATTATTTGGTAATTGGAGAATTAAGAAAAAGACTATCAGTAACCACGCGAGTAGAGCAACAAGGTAATATTAGTAGATTCAGTAATCTGAAATTAAAAGACGAGGAAACTAAGCAATGTTATCAGGTCGATATTTCAAATAGGCTTGCTGCTTTAGCAACTTCGGACGAAGCTGAGAAAGAGTTAGACGTTAATAGCGTGTGGGAGAATATCCGAGATAATATAAAAATTACAGCTGAGCAGAGCATAGATTATTATCAAACTAAGAAAAGGAAACTATGGTTTGGTGAAGATTGTTGCATGGTAGCAGATAGAAGGAAACAGGCAAAATTGACATTATTACATGATCCAGTTGAGAATAGCGATAACTATTTCAATGAAAGACGGGAAGCAAGTCGTATACTTAGGAACAAAAAGAGAGGTTACTTGAAGGAAAAACTAAATGAGGTAGAAACAAATAGTAAGAATAAAAACATTCGAGATTTATATAAGGGTATAAAGGAATTTAAAAACGAATATCAGGGAATGGTAAACGTGATCAAGGATGAGAATGGTGACTTGCTTGCAGACTCTCATTCAGTCCTGAACAGATGGAAGAACTATTTTGGACAACTACTAAATATATATATATAGGCCCAATAGAAAGGATCAGGACGAAATATAAATATAAACTGCTGAGCCATTTATACCCGAACCCACACTTTCAGAAGTCCAAATTGCGATAGAAAACCTGAAAAAGGACAATTCTCCCGATATTGATCAAATTACAGCAGAATTAATATAAGAGAGCGGAAGCTCATTATCTAGCGAAATTTATAAACTTGTACTTGCAATTTGGGAAAGGGAAATTGTACCAGAGCAATGGAAGGAGTTCATAATCGTACCTATCTTTAAGAAGGGGGACAAGACTAACTGTAGTAACTTTAGAGGAATATCACTTTTGTTGACGTCGTACAAAATTTTGTGGAATATCCTTTTGAGAAGATTAACTCGATATGTAAATGAAATTATTGGGGTTCATCAGTGTGGTTTTAGGCGTAATAGATAAAATTTTTTTATTCGACAGATATTGGGAAAAAATGTTAGTATAAGGGTACAGTACATCATTTATTCATAGATTTCAAAAAGGCATATGACTCGGTTAAGAGAGAAGTTTTATATAATATTCTTACTGATTTTGGTATTCCCAAGAAACTAGTTTGATTAATTAAAATGTGTTTTAGTGAAACTTACAGCGGAGTCCCTATAGGCCAATTTCTATCTGATGCTTTTCCAATTCACTGCGGGCTACAGCAAGGAGATGCACTATCATCCCTTCTTTTTAACTGCTCTCTAGAATATGCATTAGGAAAGTTCAGGATAACAGAGAGGGTTTGGAATTGAACGGGTTACATCAGCTGCTTGTCTGTGCGGATGACGTGAATATGTTAGGAGAAAGTTCACAAACGATTAGTGAAAACACGGAAATTCTACTTGAAGCAAGTAAACCGATAGGTTCGGAAGTAAATCATGGAAAGACAAAGTATATACTATGTCTCTTGACCAGAATATTGTACGAAATGGAACTAAAGAAATTTGAGATTTATCCTTCGAAGAGGTGGAAAAATTCAAATATCTTGGAGCACGAGTAACAAATAAAAATGACACTCGGGAGCAAAGTAAACACAGAATAAATATGGGAAATGCGTGTTATTATTCGGTTGAGAAGCTTTTGTCATCTAGTCTGCTGTCAAAACATCTGAAACAGTTATATTACTGGTTGTTCTGTATGGTTGTCAAACTTGGACTCTCATGTTGAAAGAGGAACAGAGATGAAGGGTGTTTGAGAATAAGGTTCTTAGAAAAATATTTGGGGCTAAAAGGGATGAAGTTACAGGAGAATGGAGAACTGCAGAACTGCATTGTATTCTTCACCTGACATAATTAGGAACATTAAATCCAGACGTTTGAGATGGGCAGGGCATGTAGCATGTATGGGCGAATCCTGTAATGCATATAGAGTGTTAGTTGGGAGATCGGAGAGAAATAGACCTTTGGGGAGGCCGAGACGTTGATGGGAGGATAGTATTAAAATGAATTTGAGGGAGTTGGGATATGATGCTATGGACTGGATTAATGTTGCTCAGGATAGGGACTAATGGCGGGCTTATCTGAGGGTGGCAATGAATCTCCAGGTTCCTTAAAAACCGTAAATAAGCAAATATATGTATGTGTACTATGTGTGTAAGAAGCTCTTCTCAATCGTTGTAGAATACACAGCTGTTAAGTTCCTGGACTCCCTGTATTCCACATTGCTTTTATAATTTCTTTTCTGTGCGTGACGTAATGGCCAAGTACTGATCTGGAGAACATAGTGCAGCCTTTAACAGTTAAAATGAAGTTAAAAGCAGGTACCTAATAAAAATCACTCATTTATGATATCTCTTTGCTCTCCAGAGTGTGCACATATCCACTCAGATGAAGACAGAATGCGAAGACAACAGTTATGATCTCACATCAGGGATGAAGGCTGAGGCTCAGGTGGGTGGAGCATATTGGTTACTCTAGGTCTAATCGCAAGTTTTATCTTGTGTTCTGTTTGTCACGGACTCAGTCTCTGTACAACTTTTCCGCAGTGCAGTTTTCCATATGAGAGAACTGCCAATGTTTTTGTCTAGCTACTATTGATTATACTTCCTTCATGCAATATATCCCTGATTTAAACTGCTTCTGCTACTGCTACTACTACTACTACTACTTCTGCTGCTAATACTACTGCTACCAACTGTTTTACTACTCTACTACTGCTACTACTACTGTTACTACTTCACTACTGCTACTACTACTACTCTGCTACTGTTGTTACTATTAACTACTTTTGCTGCTACTGCTACTAGCTACTACTGCTACTACTACTACTACTGCCACTGTTACTACTAACTACTAACTGCTGTTGTTGTTACTACTACTACTACTACTACTACTACTACTACTACTGCCACTGTTACTACTAATACTACTGCTGCTGCTACTGCTTTGTTACTACTAACTACTACTACTACTACTGCCACTGTTACTACTAACTACTACTCCTACTGCTACTACTACTACTACTGTTGTTACTACTAACTACTACTGCTACTACTACTACTACTACTACTACTACTGCCTGTTACTACTAACTACTACTCCTACTGCTACTACTACTACTACTACTGTTGTTACTACTAACTACTACTTACTACTACTACTACTACTACTACTACTACTACTACTACTACTACTGTTACTACTACTACTACTACTACTACTGCTACTGTTACTACTACTACTACTACTGCTGATACTGTTGTTACTACTAACTACTACTGCTACTACTACTACTGCTACTGTTACTACTACTACTACTACTACTGCTACTGTTGTTACTACTAACTACTGCTACTGCTGTTATTACTAACTACTACTGCTACCACTACTGCTACTGTTATTACTACTACCACTGCTACTACTACTGATACTGTTGTTACTACTAACTACTGCTACTACTACTGCTACTGTTACTACTAACTACAACTGCTAATGCTACTGTGTTACTGTTACTAAATACTACTGCTACTACTACTACTACTGTTGTTACTACTAACTACTACTGCTATTGTTGTTACTACTAACTACTATTACTACTACTACTACTGCTACTGTTGTTACTACTAACTACTACTGCTACTACTACTACTACTACTACTACTACTACTACTACTACTACTACTGCTGCTGCTGATCTCGGTTCTATGCTGCCATAAATTTTCTTGTCCTATTTCCTGTCTGTGTTGAGGGAGTTACCCAATGACTGTCGGCTATTACACATGACGTCAACATAAAAATAGCTAAATAAATGTTTTCACGATGTATTTATGTTCTGTAGGAAGGGAATTTATCGCATCTGGAATTGATGGTCACGAATACAGAATGCTGGTACAACAATTATGATATAAAAACAGAGATGAACCTTGAAGACGCGACTCCAGTGCCTACTAGCTTTCCTATGGTGAAATCTGAAGTTGATGTAAGTGGTTCACTATCAATATGTAGATATACCAGCAGCGCATTTTACTTATATCAGGCCCATTAACAATCTCGGATATTTTTAGCTGTTGGTTCTTTTATTTCGGTATTCTCTAAATTTAGACTGCTTTAAGTTTTACATTTTAAATATAATAATAATAATAATAATAATAATAATAATAATAATAATAATAATAATAATAATAATAATAATAATAATGATAATAATAATAATACTACTAACTTACTTATTGGCTTTTAAGGAACCCGGAGTTTCATTGCTGCCCTCACATAAGCCCGCCTTTGGTCCCTATCCTGAGCAAGATTAATTCAGTCTCTATCATCATATCCCACCTCCCTCAAATCCATTTTAATATTATCTCCCTTCTACGTCTCGGTCTCCCCAAAGGTCTTTTCCCCTCAGGCCTCCCAACTAACACTATATGCATTTCTGGATTCGTCCATACGTCCTACATGCCCTGCCCTTCTGAAACGTCTGGATTTAATGTTCCTAATTATGTCAGGTGAAGAATACAATGCGTGCAGCTCTGCGTTGTGTAACTTTCGCCATTCTCCTGTAACTTCATCCCTTTTTGCCCCTAATAATAATAACAATAATAATAATAATAATTAAAAAACGTACGTATCCGGTAGTTAACAGAATTTTCTCTTGTGCCTACAACAGAATTTCAATTTAACTTCACAAAAATTTATGTTTTGTTGTTATTGGTTCAGCAATTACAATTACAATGCTAGCTATTGAGGGACAGGTTCAAACCGATATAAAGGTTTATTCAAAAGTCACGAAAAATTTGAAAGTCGTCCAGATTTCTTAGAAAGTAAGTTTTTGGAAATAAGTAATGATACAGTTTTGTTTATAAAAATTTAGTTTTGCTGTTATAAACAAATCCATGAAAATTCGCCACAATGTTGGTTCATTAGCTCATCTGCTCTTCCTTCGCAACTTGATTTACACTACATCCTGTGTACTCCATATTCCAATTTTTTTTTTTTGTAATTCCTTTACTTTCATTTACAAAATCAGCATTTACACTGTTTACCATAGACTTTCATCTGCCGTAACTTTTCTTATCTGCCATTTAACCGGTCTCTTCATATATTTTACAATCTTTCACGAAGAAGACAAATTTCAAATTCTTTACCTCAGTCCATTTCGAGATATGTATCTTGTTGTTGTTCTCTAATGCCAGGCGTTCGACAATAAAGTCATTTAACCTCTTGCACTCCAATATTTTTTAAAGATATTATCATGGCCAGCCACTGAAGCACAGATTTTGAGGTATTCCGAATCCATTTCTTGATTTGAGTTGCACATTGGGCAGTTAGAGGACTGATATACGGTATTCCAATTCTATGCAGGTGTTTGGCCAAACAATCATGGCTTGTTGCCAATCTAAATGCAGCTACAGACGATTTTCGTGGTAAATCGGGAATTAACTGTGGATTATGATGCAGAGAGTTCCATTTTTTCCCTTGAGATTTTGTTATCAAATTTTGTTTGCTGAAGTCTAAGTATGTGGATTTAATAAATATTTTCACAGAGTAATACGTAGATTTGGTAACAGGTCTGTAAGTAGCAGTGCTGCCCTTCTTTGCTAAAGCATCCTCATTCTCGTTTCCCAGAATTCCACAATGGGATGGTATCCATTGGAATACAATTCTTTTAATGTATGTGAACAATCCTTGTTACACATTATTTTGTAGTAACACTCAATAAGGCCAAATTGCATATGTGGAGGTAAAATCTTTATTTTCATGTGTCTTTTCTGAAAAGATATGTAGCACAGTGTCTGTGTTTTGAGGAAATGAAACCTTCAACAATAGGATATGCAAGGAAATGTATTAATACTTCAGTATATAGGCTTTTACTGTTTCTTTGCATGAAATATTGTAATAAATTCTATTTACGTATTTTTGAAGATTTGTATGCAGATATTTTTAAGGCTGAAACTTGATTACTAGGGCTAGGATTTTGATGAAATTGCATTTTTTTTTGTAATAAGCCAGAAAAATAGCTACTATAGTATTTATATGTTATATGGGAAACTGACTGTTTTAAGACATATTTGTTAGGGCATTTTCTTGCATTTTTTGCCTGTTTCAACACATAAGAGCATTTTTTGTTTTATTCGGACATTTTTGAGACATTTTCATTTAATTTGGACCATAAATCCCCATTATTAACGTAAAATAATATTTATTTCCTGTGATATTTTCTCTATACCTACGTATTTTGTCCATTAATACCTATCATTTTGTATAATGTTTTAATCGTTTTTCTACACAAATACTAGTATCAAAACCTACCACATCCACTTTGCTGTATTTTGAGAAAAATGTCGTGCAGTTACTTCGTTGGATGTGGTGGGTTTTGAAAATAACATTTTGCATTATAATTGTTTTAAATTTAAATAGCCGGTCAGTGCATGTGGTAGGTGTTAGAAAGTACTCCAAAATAATAAGGGAACTCAATTTTAAAAAGTGGATATGGCAGGTTTTGATACATTTAGTCATTTTAACGTAGTACACCCCATGTAATGGATCGGTCCAACCACCCCTTCAATTTAGACTCCTCTATGCCTGCTAGTTCTGGATAAGATTGGCCTAGTAGTGGACTACATGGTACTACATCAGGTAAAATAATTAATTAAAGTGTACTATTTAGAAAAAATTGTGTAAAATTAAATAAACTTGAATGTTGGAACTAGAATTTAATTTAAATGCTAGTCTAAACATTAAGTAGTACAAAACCTTTTTTCCTTCTAAGCTAAGATCAATTTTTAGGGCATTTTAAGGGCATTTTTTTTAAGAATTTTAGGTCATAAATGCATTATTTTTAGGACATTTTTGCATGATTTATACGTCATCAAAATCCTAGCCCTATTGATTACAAGTAGTCATCTAAGTCCCTATTCATTACTCACTCCCTCTTGCAGAAAGATTCGTACGATCTGGACAGAGTTCAGCAGGAACACAAAATGGAAGCGTCTACAGAGGACGATGAAGTGTTCTCTGAGAGGTGAGTGTAGTGTGCTGGTTTTATCTTTCTCACTCTTTCACAGCTTCATTTGAAGATGGACATAAATTTTATAGTGTATGATACTGTTAGATATTGGAGTAGAAATGGGAGCATAAGGGTACAGTACATCAGTTATTCATAGATTTCAAAAAGGCACATGACTTGGTTAAAAGAGAAGTATTATATGATATTCTTATTGAATTTGGTATTCCCAAGAAACTAGTTCGATTAATTAAAATGTGTCTCAGTGAAACGTACAGCAGAGTCCGTATAGGCCATTTTCTATCTGATGCTTTTCCAATTCACTGTGGGCTAAAGCAAGGAGATGCACTATCACCTTTACTTTTTAAGTTCCCTTTAGAATATGCCATTAGGAGAGTTCAGGATAACAGACAAGGTTTACAATTGGATGGGTTACATCAGCTTCTTGTCTATGTGGATGACGTGAATATGTCAGGAGAAAATCCACAAACGATTAGGGAAAACACGGAAATTTTACTTGAAGCAAGTAAAGCGATCGGTTTGGAAGTAAATCCCGAAAAGACAAAGTATATGATTATGTCTCGTGACCAAAATAATGGACGAAATGAAAATATAAAAATTGGAGATTTATCCTATGAAGGGGTGGAAAAATTCAAATATCTTGGGGCAACAGTAACAACTGTAAATGACACTCAGAAGGAAATTAAACGCAGTATAAATATGGGAAATGCCTGTTATTATTCGGTTGGGAAGCTTTTGTCATCTAGTATGCTGTCAAAAAATCTGAAAGTTAGAATATATAAAACAGTTATATTACTGGTTGTTCTGTATGGTTTTGAAACTTGGACTCTCACTTTGAGAGAGGAACATAAGGTTTGAGAATAAGGTTCTTAGGAAAATATTTGGGGCTAAGAGGGATGAAGTTACAGGAGAATGGAGAAAGTTACACAACGCAGAACTGCACGCATTGTATTCTTCACCTGACATAATTAGGAACATTAAATCCAGACGTTTGAGATGGGCAGGCATGTAGCATGTAAATCCAGAAATGCATATAGTTTAGTTGGGAGACCAGAGGGAAAAAGACCTTTGGGGAGGCCGAGACGTAGATGGGAGGATAATATTAAAATGGATTTGAGGGAGGTGGGATATGATGGTAGGGACTGGATTAATCTTGCCCAGGATAGGGACCGATGGTGGGCTAATGTGAGGGTGGCAATGAACCTCCTGGTTCCTTAAAAGTCATTTGTAAGTAGATAAGTATGATACTGTTTCCCATCTACTATATATATGTGGTTATTTATATTGATGGCTTAATATGTTTTGGTGCTGAATTTATGTAAGCTAAACTAAAATTATCATTACCATGACACGTGACATACTACAACACCTAATGTATCGAGTGCTTTTTTTACTCTGCTGTCTTTTGGGTACCATGATCTCTTAAAATGTACGATCAAATGTCATTGCTTTTGATTGGCAACATTTCTGGTGCGTCTCCAATCCCTGTGTGTCGTACTAGTTCGCAGCTTTCCATCAAGACCTTGGAATGTGTTAGAGATGGGTAAAAATAGCTGGAACAGTTTATTTGAAACTGTTTCGATACCATACAGTTTCATGATATTACCTGTTCCAACTGTTCCAATGAGTGTTACACTGCTCCAGTTATCACTTCAACGTTTCACATGGTGCCAAGAGATAAACAGTTCAGTTTCTAAACAGTTTTCCTCTTCTTTGTTGTCTGCAAAGGCCGCTTGTAGTGCTATCATTGCCCACCAATCGAATGTAGATATAATATCCATGTTCCACACGGCCTTCGTGCAATAGTAGCCTATGTAAGATCGCGCAATTTAATTGTACGAATGAAATTCCGTAATAAATCTCCCAATTATTAGCTTCCTTTGATGGAGAATATGTTCATGGTGCTCTGACTTAGTGTTAATTATTAATATACCGCGACAAATATCATCGGCTAATGTCATCGTTATTAAACTCTCCTATGGTTATATGCATTATTTTTACCAAAATCGATTCATTTTGAATTGTAGTTATTTACTTACTGGACAGAACTAGTGACTTTCGTCGTCATAATACACTGAACAGCTGATTTAATGACGATTCAAGGGCTTTGAAACATGTTCCTGAAGCAGATGAGAAGTTGAAACAATTGGAACAGTTGGCACTGATGTAAACATATTCTTATGAAACTGTTTTTTGAAACTGTTATTTTGGAACAGCTTCGTTCATGAAACATTTACAATCGAAACTGTTTCTTAAAAAGAACAGTTTATCCCATCTCTAGAATGTATGTATTTATTCACACTGCAAATGGGTAAATACCGGGTGGCAGTGGTAAATAATTACACTCAATATTTACAATTAATAATAAATTACAATTCATAATATTAAAAATAAACTAATAATAGCAATATATAATAATATTAACAAGGAGCATCCTAAATTATATGAATCACTTAATATAACATAATTAATTAAAGTATATCTAATTTATATCTTAACTCTAGGTTCGAACTTAAAACCACGAGTATATATGATATGTTCATACGTGCACAAGTACCTTTCAGCACTACACTCATTTCGCTATCAATTCACTCACTGCACTAGAACTATTAAACATTTCACTGACACTGTCCTGATTCACTAATACTTCAAAAACATTTCACTGTTCAAATACTTTCCATTACCACTATAAACTATAGAACGTCACTGACACAAACACACTTCACTGACACAAACACACTTCACTGACACAACACACTTCACTGACACAACACACTTCACTGACACAACACACTTCACAGACACAACACAATTCTTCACTGATACATTTCAAATAGCAAAACATCAATTACACCCTTATTATTCCGTAGAGTTGTACTTACTATATTAACCTCAAATTGCTAGCCTAGACCCCATTGCAAGCAATTTAGGACGATCACTATAACTCACACCCTTCACTATAAATCTAGGTAATTTCTCTGCCACAATAACTTTCACAAATTACTTTTAAGCTGACTGCACTTTCACTACAACACACTGTACTCCCAATATAAATCACTGGAGATTCACTATGTTTCTCTGCTTATTCACGATACTTGTAAAACCACAAAATAGTCTGTATAATGTATTACCATCTATTGGTAAAGTCTTTAAGCATATTGTTAAATACATTTTTTGTTATTGGTAAAGCATTTAGTAAGTCTGCAGGTAAAGCATTCCAGTCGCTTGATAGTACTAATTAAGAAAAGATAACTTTCCGGTGTCCATCCTCTGTCTTCCACAATTTATGTGAGTGGTCATTCCTTGAAGAGTAATTTGGCGGCTGCAACCTATTCTTTATTTCTCTGTGTGTATGTTTTGTACATTGCGCATAATCGAATTCGCTTTCTTCTGTCCGTGAGTGTGTCCCATTTTAATGTTGAATTATTACGACAATGCTTGAGAGCCCGTTTTTTTAATCTTTTCCAATGCCTTAACATGTTCTAATCTATAAGGATCCCAACATGCAGCGCCATATTCCATTACTGGACGAACTAGTGACTGTCAATGAGAAGGTTATCTCAATCAGCTGCATTTGGACGAGGAGTTAGTGTGACGTCACTGATAGACTTGGTTTTCCCGACAAGAATATTTAATATGCCAGAGATAATAGCGGTGGGAAATACATAACAAATTGAAATTCCTTTCAATATTGCGGAGAATGAAACCTCAAAATTTATTGTTCTTGTCTGATGTTGGTATGTGTTATACACACACACACACACACACACACATGGGTCATTCAATAATTGAATGGCTGCCTAGAGTAACGTTGTAAGTCAGATTTTACAGTTTGTTAGGAAATTAAAAATATGTTTATTCCATACTAACATTGTTAAATACATCAGGGACAAAAAAAACCGGACACTTTAATATTTGCTGGTATTTTGCAAAACATTATCTTCTTATACAATATTATGGTAGCCATCTGTTGTTATGGAGACGTGTATACAGTGCTGATTGTTTTTGTTTTATAAACAAGCCATTACAAAAATATTCAATTTTGCTTTCGAGTCTCAGCTATAACAATTTTGTCTCAACCATTTTGTGCTTCATTATCGTTATCATTCTTATTTCTTTATTTTTACATTTTCTGAGTTTAAGTGGGGTTATAACATTTGTCTTAAAACAAGATGCGACCTTTGTGGCTCTTGTAGCCCTTTACGATGATGGACGGTTTTATGCAAATATTATGAATATGGCTAGAAGCACAACCCAATGCCATAAAACGATTGTCCCCAGGATATTTGCGAAGACCAGGTTCGGGTCGTCAAGCTCAGCAAATCCAAATGAAGAAAGTACGAAAATATTTGCTAAAAATAAAAAAAAAAAAAATTTAATATGGCAAAAGCACCTTACTTAACTTGAAAAAAAATGTTACTAGGTACTCACCAACCACACTGATGCTAGAGTTGGCCGAGAATTGCAGTGAACAACTAAGGTCATCTCCAAATTCTCAATCACAAATGCATGCCGATTATCTATGAACAACAACTTATACTGTGAAAACGATCTTTCACATCACAGGACGTCAGACGTCATATTTAAAGAGAGGAATGTCACAAACATCAATTTCACCTTAAGGCACATCTCCAATACTTGAAACTTTACATTTTTTTATATCTACTGTTTTTCCCATACACATTCTGGAATTTGTCCCTTAGTAATTGTGCTTCTGAACCTCGTAGCAGTCTAGTTTAATTTCCACGGCACGCACCTTCCTGTTTCAGACAACAGGTTTTTGGATATTTCGAGTTTTTTTATGGTGTCACACAAAAAGCTTAGATTTGCTAATAGGAAAGCCAAATCGTTTTTTTAAACAACCATCTTTCAGTATAACTTGAAGGATATCGACTGACCAAGCCCAATAACAGGGAGTCACAAGATATATTGCCTTACTTGATAGACATGAGCGAGAGGCGAGAGATTTGTTTAAATTAGATAATGTTCATACCCGAGCTCTTATCTGTTGTGTTTCACAAACAAAGCGCGGAATGAAATCATCTTCAGCAACAATAAACATTCCTAATTATGTGTTACAAGACCTCTCCTCCTTGTCCATGTTAATTTATTCTCTAATAATAACACTGATATGCTGCCTAGCAGTTCTCAGAACTTGAGGCGATACTGTTATGAAAATGGATCACGGATACACCACACAGCACTTAGAAACACGAAGCAACCAAGAATTCTTAAAAAGATAACGTACTTCTGAGTGATATAATTGATTTAGTTTTAAAATATTTAAAAGTTTTTGTAAAAAATTATTTAAGTAAAAAAAACCCAAGATTTATGTGTGTATAATAGATTTCCTTAAAATATGGATTTACATAATTTTTTTGTGAAAATATGTGTTTTTATGTGAAATAAAATTCGAGTTTTAAACTTGAAACTTCATGTTCGGAATTTTTAACTTTGTTGATTGTGTTTTATCACACGCAAAAAGAATATTTAATTACATAGAAATCCGCTCCTTATAAATTAACCACAAGGGTAGCTATGTGAGAGCGAACACAATCATGTAGCACAATAGGATGTGAATTCAGGAGATTTGGTCGTTTAAGGCACACCAGGTTGTAAATGGTATTCCACAAAGTAACTGTACTATGCACCATACACACGATTTCCCACAGGCTGAATGAGTGAGAAGGATTTGGTCAGCGCTCTTGCAGTGTTCACTTGCCGATTACAGTCTGCCAGATCCACGTTTTTTATGAACATCTTCCCTCCTGCTGTGAAATACATGCACCCACCTAGCCATAGTACAATAAGGCGGTCTCTCTACCACAAGCTTCCATTAATACTGTATTGTATTGTCAAGCATTCTTGCCTCTTGCAATCTGAATTTTAATGAAGCACCTTTGTTCGTATTTGCTAAACATATTAGAGCGCTACAGATAACAGTCTACAAATTGAATTCACTTGAAGTATCTTATAAATGAGATTGTTTTCAAACTCACAGATACTACTAAGATTTATTTCAAATCATCCCTCCTCAAGTGAGGTTGACCACTGGGATCTGGAATTAACAAACATAAAAGATAAAGGGAAATGAAACGAGCAAAATACTGATTCGAATTGTACATTAAAACAAAAATTTACATGTTAACATATAGATGATTGCGCGAATTCGATTATGCGCAATGTTCAAAACATACAGAGGTGAGCCTGCCTGGAGAGAAATAAAAAATAGGTTGCAACCTCCAAATTACTCTTCAAGGAACGACCACTCATATAAATTGAGGGAAAGAAGACAGAGGACGGACACTGGAAAGTTTTCTTTTCTCAATCGTCCTATCAGGGACTGGAATGCTTTACCTGCAGACTTACTAAAGGCTTTACCAACAACCAAAAACGTATTTAAAAATAGGCTTAAGGACTTTACTAATAGACGGTAATTATACACAGTATGTAAAGGATGTAAATGATATTTTGTTATTGAAGTGTTGTATCAGTGAAGAATTATGTTGTGTCAGTGAAACGTGTTCCTGTCAGGAAAGTTCTTTCAGGGATATAGTTTATAGTGGCAGCGCAAAGTATTTGAACAGAGAAATGTTTTTGAAGTGTTAGTGAAATCAGGATAGAATCAGTGAAATGTGTCGTAGTTCCAGTGCAGATAGTGAGTTGACAGCAAAATGAGTGTAATGTGGAAAGGTACTTGTGCAGATATGAACATATCATACTCGTGGGTTTTATTTCGAACTTAGATTTGAAGATACAAATTAGATTTATTTTAAATGTTATTTTAAGTGATTGTGCTTCATTTAATTTAGGATATTCCCTATTATTATTATTATTATTATTATTATTATTATTATTATTATTATTATTATTATTATTATTATTGTTATTATTAACTGTATTTTTAATTAATAAGTGTATTATTGTCATTATTGAGTGTAATTAGTTACCACTGCCACCGGGTATATACCCATTAGTAGTGTGAATAAATACATACATACATACATAGTGTAGAATTTGAAAAGAGGCCTTCAGGATTTCCATTAGAATCTTCTGAACCTCATAAAAGGGAATTTGAAAGTATTTAAAGATATTACATTTAAATTTTGGTAAACGGCCCCTCGCTCCAAATAGTAAGCCTGTAACATCCCAGTTGTAAAGGAAAATGCCATATTTTTCACTGAGGTATGTAAGACAAGGTACATATTTATCTCGCTTGTCATCATTAATCTGCAGTGCCTGATTCATGTCTCGTTCAAAGCAAATCGTAGGGTCTAAGACCATCGCTTTCTGGGTTCTTCTATTGATGGCAATTATATCGACTCTTCTATGAGAATCATCTTCAGACACAGAATGAATCTCCTCATGTACTTCCCATCCTCTGTTTCTTAGCAGGTTGGCAAATGCTGTATGGGCACAATGGTGTCTGTTGTTACACAGGAGCTCTCCCTTCTTACAGAACCCCAATACGTGCTCTTCTTTCTCTTCAGCTTGCATCATTTACCGCTGATAGCGCCACTTACATTGTTGCCACTAATTATTGAGTGAACCATGTATACATATGTACATACATCCACACAGGATGGATTAAAAGTCGCTTTCCCCAAATACTTCCGTATATTTCATTACATCCAGTTTACGTTTGACTACACATTGCTTTACAAATTTTGTTCAAAATGGGGGCCCTGTTTTTCGATGCAAAATTCACACTGATTTACAGATGGCAGAACATAACTCACCATTCTAATCGATTTTCGCGATTGACTATTCGATCATCTGTCGCAACTGATGCAGATCCTGCGGTTTCTGAGCAAAGACTTAATTTTTCAGGATGCTCCACAGCGAAAAATCACATGGCGTCAGGTCGCATGATCTGTGTGGCCATTCTGTTGTGCCATGGAGAGGTGATGCCCATCCTCTTTCTATATTAACTGCATTTCGGCAAAACTACGGCAACCCAACACAATAAAACAAAACAATAGTAACAAGACATTACATCGGAAAAACAGCCGATGCAACAAAACAAATATATTTATTTATTTTTATTTTATTTAAATTTAAATATACATAATAAAGAATATAATTACAAACAAGAGAAATAGAAATAAATTAATACAACCAATATAAAAAAGGAGATACAGTAGTATTAACAAAATTTGAGACCAAATGAGCAGCACTCGTGTTCGGTCGCACTTCAGATATAATATTAATAGGCCTATAAGAGAATTTGAAATAAAATAGGAAATAAAATTAAAATTACAGTTACAGAAATTATATAATACAATATTAATATAAGAGAAATATAGAAAAAAAAATAAAATAAAATAGAAACTAAAATTTTAATTTCAGCTGCAATGGAATTATAAAATATCATACTAACACTAG
Source organism: Periplaneta americana (assembly GCA_025594305.2). NCBI lineage: Eukaryota > Metazoa > Arthropoda > Insecta > Blattodea > Blattidae > Periplaneta > Periplaneta americana. The sequence continues at coordinate 16,128,049 of JAJSOF020000041.1, forward strand.
AGAAGAATAGGACAATATATATATATATATCATATATATATATATATATATATATATACACAATACACACATATATATATATACATATATACAATACACATATATATATTTTCTTTTTCAAAATTATAGAATACAAATATAATATAGGTTGATAATTCATACACATAGTCTATAAATTTGTTTAATCAAATTGAAGATATTAAAACGTTTCTAATTTTGTTGTTATATGTTAGTGGGTTTCATGTTAGAAGTTCTGGGTGTAATTTAGCTAAAGCATTGTAAAACCGAGGGCCAAAATTAACGCTATGCCTAAAGCATATGATGTGAAACATTTAGGTTCTACTAATGTTGAATTAATATTTCGTCTTGTGTCATCATGTGCCTGTAATATAAACTTATTACGATTTTTATGATAAAATTTTAACAGCGTATACTTATAAATTTGTTCTATATTAAATACATTAAATTCAGAATAAATTAATTTAGTTGGATAATCGAAACGTTTCTTCAAACAAATTTTAATTATTCGTTTTTGTAGTAACTTTAACGGACTAAGATTAATTTCCCAAACTATTATACCATATTGAATGATAGACTGAATAATAGCCAAATAAACATTTCGTAGAACTCTAATGGGTAAGTAACATCGAAGATTAACGAATTTATAAATTGGTTAGGAAGCCTCTTACAAAGATAAGTAATGTGATGTGGCCATTTTAAATTCTGATCAAAATGATACCACAGTCTACTATATGCAGTCATGAAGCTTAAGTTTTGAGGGTGCTAGAAACAGTAGACTGTGACGGTACTATTTTGCATTGCCTGTAATGAGGCGATATTAGCGATCCTAGTGGTGAGCAACAATCTGATGTTTGCATATTTACTACGTATTGAGCTTCGTGACTGTATACACTAGACCAGACGTCTCCAAAAGTGTACTCGCGAGTAAGTCCCTGAACGGAACCAAAGCCAGTACGTAATGAGCCCGCTCCGCCTCACCCATCCCCACCTGTACTGTGCTCAATGTTTATGCGCAAACGAAGAGCAGTGGCGGACTGCCATTATCATAGAGTTGGTCGGAGTATTCCACCGTTTAACAATGTTTTCTTATCATGGACGTAGTACATTCAAGGATGAATAGGAAGAGACATTTTTTTTATTTAGTTAGTGGGGAGAATGTGAAATGTTTAATTTGTTCGAAAATTCTTAAGGGTGTGTTAAAATTCAACATACGACGACAATACTCGACTCTTCACAAAGAATATCATACCATTGCAGGCATGTTGGACATGTGAAAATAATTTATTTTGGGGCTATCTGTATAACTGTTGGTTATACATAATAATCAGTATATAAAATACGTTTACACTCAGTTCAGCATGACAAACATATAGTTTTTCGTTTAATTTTAGGTGAAATGCGTAGGCCTACAAATATTTTGATAAATATAAAACAAGAAAATACAAACACAAATCGCACACGTGTCCTCAGTCTTAAACAAAAAAAGCTTTCTGCTAGCTATGTTTTAGCTTGGAATATTGGAAAATCAATGAAACCCTTTACAGAAGATTCATTTCTAAAATCGTGCATACAGGACGTTACTAAAATTTCGTCCAGAACAAAGTCAAGGTTTAAGAAAATTAAAATGTTTCCGATTACATTTCAGAGAAGGAATTTCAAGATTGCAAATGTAATTGAATCTGAGGTCGAAACCACAATTAACCAGTTTGTAGCTTACTCTCTTGCTTTGGACGAAAGCACAGATGATAGAAATGACAACCTCACCTACCCATTTTCATCCGAGGAGTTAATGAACATTTTACTGTGTCTGAATGTCTTCTAGATGTAATTACAAAGTACAACTGGAGAAGTTCTTTTCCAGGCACTGAAAGGCACCATAGAACAGAAGAGGTTGAATTTGCAATGGCTTGTGTCAATAGCAACAGACGGGGTTCCAGCTTCATAGTATGTCAAACGTTTATTTCTTATTCTTTTGATGTTATTATTTGTAAACTTAAGTAGACCGTTGCCGCGATCCCCCACTAATCACTCCCATCTGTTGAGGTACGAGTCTCTTCCCCTTCTCCAGCCTTACAGCACACTATGTTCGGCAGGCAACATCGAGAGCACGAATGACAATACGCTTTTTGGAGACCTTTGCACTAAACTGTGATCATACCCAGATATTTCACTTACGTGGCTTCTTTCAACGGTGGACATTTACAACTTTTGTTATCTATTAATTTTCACTGTGTATTATTAGTCTATATTCATCGGTAAATTTTAAATTTTGAACACTGGCAGCTGTTAACGAAAAAGGAACTAAAGTTGATTTAGATATGTTTAAAGAAAGGAACTTGGAATTAAGCCATTTTTTAACAATATTAGCACCTAAGTTAGCATTTCTTTATGGTTCTTGCCATGAAAAACCACTGAAAATAACTACTGTATCATCAGCATATGAATATATATTAAATTTTTCCAAATTTATATTTAGCAGATCATTAACATATATTAGAAATAAAATAGGTCCCAAAATTGTTCCTTGCGGTACACCTAGTCACTAAATTGATCTTCAGTTTTGGTCATTTGCCTTCTGTGACTAAAATATGACTGTAATAATATTAAAACTATACCTCTATCTCCAATAGTATGTAGTTTGTCCAAAAGTAAATTATGATTGATAGTGTCAAAAGCTTTCCGTAGATCCAAGAAAATGCCCAAACATTTGTTTCCGATATCTAGATCATGAAGAGATGACATCGGAAAAGCACATTGAGACAAGTACGTGGTTCCCAACTCACCAGTTATTAAATCTGCAATTTGTTTATTGAAGTTATGTCATCTGTATATGTGTACATTTATAAACCTATTAAGAATAATGGGGAAAGCGACTTCTGACCCACCTTATAATTATATAACCAATATATCTTTAAAATATGAAACTGAAAATTACAAATAAACTAACTCAAATATTAGGCACTAATTAAAAAAGTGCTTAAAACGAGATTAAAGTAGCAAAATTTCAATTTAGTTACATTGATCCTTGTAAACTGGAGTGAGGCCTAGGCCAAAAGAGTCAGTTTCCGGAGGTCTAGATGGAAGATGTTTCAAATCTCGGTCGAGTGTTTCTATATTGTTTGTTTGTGGCACTTGCTGCAGGTTATATGCCATTGATTTAAATTGATTTAGGTGCTTTTTTCAAGATTATTCGGAATTGTACACACATTATGCTTAATACGTTTTCATCTGATCGCATTGTGTTTTGTGGAGACTGATAAATTTCTATTTTCATATCAGCATTGTAGGTAATGTTGAGGAGAGTTCGTCACAAGAGGGCCCCAGCGTTCATCGTAAAGAAGGCAAATTCACACAGTGTTGTAACAAAAGATTGGATGGTTTAAATATTAATGACACGACTATCAAGTGTAATATTTGCAACGAGGTCTTTGTAACACCAGAATTACTAAGACATCATTTTTATAAACATACAAAGAAAAAGTCATTCCAATGTCATGTCTGTGGGAAGTGCTTTGATAAATTGAGTTATCTAACGAGACATGGACGACTACACACAGCAGAGAGGCGATTCAAGTGCGATGTTTGTGGAAAGTGTTTCGTGACAAGGAGACAATTAAGTAATCATGCACGGACACATAGTGGAGAAAAGTCGTTCAAATGTGATGTGTGTGGCAAATGTTTCTTAGAACCGTGGCAATTACGCGCTCATGCTCGCATACACACGGGCGAGAAGCCATTCAACTGCGAGCTGTGTGGGAAATATTACTCATCAAAGGGAAATTTAAGCAAGCATGCAAGGACCCATACAGGGGCAAGGCCATTCAAGTGCGATGATTGTGAGAAATGTTTCACAAGATATGAATCATTACGCAAACATACACGCATACACTCAGACGAAAGGCCATTCAAGTGCGGTGTGTGGAAAGTGTTTCTTGTCAAAGGAATATTTAGCAAATCATGTACGTATACACACTGGAGAAAAACCATTCAAATGTAATGTGTGTGGAAAATGTTTCTCAGGAAGCGGGTACTTACGCATACATGCTCGCATACACTCAGGCGAAAGGCCATTCAAATGCGATGTGTGTGGGAAGTGTTTCTTTGGCAAGGCAGATGTAAGGAAGCATGCAACGATACATACAGGAGATAGGCCATTCAAGTGCGATGTTTGTAAGAAGACTTTCACAAAATCGTTGCAATTAAGCAAACATGCACTTATACATACAGACGAGAAGCCATTCTAGTCCGATATGTGTGGGAAGGGTTTCTGCTATTGGCACTTAAAAAGAAAACATGTACGCATACACGCGTAGGAGTATTTGAATGCTATGTGTGTGTGTTGGACGAATGTTGTCGGTATTTAAACCAACAAGTACGTATTCATATAGTCGAAAGATCATTCATACGCAATGTCGGCAGAAATTGTTTCTTACAACTGGCTTACCGGAAGACTCACTCCCATGTACACAGGTGAGACAACATTTAAATGCAATTATTAGGATATGTGGAGGGACCGACGGAATGATCTCCCAGACCTTTTAAATGAATAAAACGAATATTGATGTCATCTAAAATTTTACTTTACCACCTTAGACAAGAATGCTTGCCATTTTGACATAATTTTTTTCCATGTTGAATCTTTTGTGCACTACTTTTAACACTTGAATATAAATAATTGATTAAATGGCGATCTTACTCGTGTTAATTGTGTAAGCATCTGCGGCTTACAGCTGTTTTGGTGCTTCTTCACACCATCCTCAGAGCGTACTAGATCTTGGCGTCATCTCGAACTTCGCTGCTTGTGTGGGTGCGATCGAATGTTGAAAAGTGTTGAAATGTGGTGTCAAATAGTGTGTGTGTTCTGAAATTGATCTGTGTGTTGAGAATTAGATCAGGGTGTATGTTTTAGTGTGTCTGTATATTCCATATTGTTCTATCACCACACATACACAACAGATCTAATCACCCCACACAACACAAACATGCTGCATTCAGGACAATGGTACACAAATTATTCAACATACCCATGAGCCAACAACACTACAATGAAGAAGTGAACACAATCAAATACATAGCACAAGAAAATGGTTACGACCCGAACATAATAGACAACATCAAGGAAAACAAAACAAAAACTCAACAAACACACAACACAAATACAAGAAATACAACATAGCATACAGAACAGAAAACACACTACAAAAGACATCTCAACACACAAACAACACAAAGAAATTAATACAACCACACAGGCGTATACAAACTCACATGCAATAGTTGCGACAGTTTCTACGTTGGACAGACAGGGAGATCATTCCAAACTCGATACAAAGAACACATTAAAGCAATAACCAGAGGACACAATACATCTACATACGCCGATCACATAACCAATGCTAACCATACATACAATAACATAAATGCGGACATGGAAATCCTACACATACAACCCAAAAACCAAAAACTCAACACACTAGAACAATATGAAATATACAGAAACACTAAAACACACCCTGATCAAATTCTCAACACACAGATCAATTTCAGAACACACACACTATTTGACACCACATTTCAACACTTTTCAACAATCGAACGCACCCACACGACAGGCAGCGAAGTTCGAGATGACGCCGAGATCTAGTAGGCTCTGAGGATGGTGTGAAGAAGCAACTGAAACAGCTGTAAGCCGCACATACTTACACAATTAACACGAGTAAGATCACCATTTAATCAATTATGTATAACTTTTTTTTTTAAGAAAACATCGTCCAAATTCTTGTCCTGACGAACTATACACTCCTGCAACTGCGACTGTGAGTCCTTGCAAATTGTTGAACAATGCACCAAATACACTCGCTGTGGAGAGGTGGCCGATGCATTTCTCGATGATTCTCTTGGCCCAGTACGGTTTTGTTGTTGACTCTGCTGGCAAGTGAGAATGAGTTCAATCACCATTGAGTGCTACTGGACAGTTTTTTCCAGTATGGTCTCGCAAACATCTTGGCGATTAAGCCAGTCATATTGCCGAAGTTTCTGAACCACCGGAAATTTGTAGGAATGGAACTTGAGGTTTAGGTGTAAAATTCGTCTGACCTTCGATTAGATATTCCCAATACCAGAGCATGTTTAATGGCTGAACGTCGCATTGTGGACGTGGTAACAGTGTGCTTTACTCCTAAAATATTGTCTGGAATCCGAACGTTGCGACATCTACTGGACTTCTGTTTGAAAGGTGAACCCAGCGATTAGGGATTATAAAGAATGGACAGTTCGCGTCGGTACCTTTGATGTAGCCGGACTGATTTCAATTACCTTCAAGCCAGCTAGAGCGTGAGATTCTGCTTTCACCCTAGAGTTGGCGCTGACATCACACCAGCTAGTAGTCAGTCGACACAGCGGAAATATAACACACAATTAATACATCTAGGTACATTATGTACTCAAATAAAATAAATTGGATCCATAAAATAATAAATCCGTCATTAACTGTAATGTCTAGACTCTAGAGTTCCTTTATAATGAGAGTTGAGACGTTGACCACAACAACAATTAAAATATGTAATGATTTGATAGGGCTGAAAATGGAAAAACAAAACTCTTACCACAAAACCATATAGGCCTAATTTATACTAATTATACAGTACGAGCAAAAGTCTCTCTGCAGTGCTTGATAGCTCCACTAGAGAAATTCAAGTGGCAGCACTGGCCGCTAAACATATGATGGACTGGGGATGTGAGGTTTTCCAACCGGAATTAATGGGGAAGTGTCAACTTTCTGCAGGATTATGTGCCACCTTTCTACGTCCCTAACACTTGCATTTGTCGCGCAACATCACGCTTTCTGTCGGATATTATCACCGTTTACACTTGGCCGATTTTTCGTCCACAAGTCGAAAATTTCTGTCGGAAATGTAGTATCACCGTTCACTCTTGGCAGATTTCTCGTCTTAATCGAGGCTAGTTGTTGAGCTCGAGCAACGTGTGAATGATGTGGTGAGCCTTTTAAATGAACAGAATGGATTTTAACAATAAAAAGTAGCTGTTTTAGCTTCTGCAGCTTCAGAGTGTTTTGTTAGCTTGCACTAATGAGAAGCAAAAAAAAAAAAAAAAAAGAGACTGGGAACGATGGAGGTCCAGAAGGCAGGAGAAAGGGTTATTCCATGTTCTCAGTAAAGATTTCAAACTGGAACAAAATTGTCCAATTATTTATTATATTAAAATTAATTGAAAGTTTAATTTTTTCTTGCATATTGACTCTGATGTTCTTTATTTTTGTTTTGATGTCGGAGGAATAGTATTGGGACGAACAGACTCAAATTTTTACAAATAAACTCCAGTGCATTTTCCCTCCGAATCCTATTGTGATAGTCCCTATTTCTGATGTCATAAAAGTATGGAAATTCCTCGTAAAGCTTGATTAATTTCATTTCCACTCTGACATGATGCTACAAAGGGCGCGGGAAGAGAGAAACAGCTGATTAAAAGTTGTCTGGTACTGCTTTCCGAACCATGTTCGGGTCCTGTCGCGTCAACTCGGCTGGCCCACTTGTCGCGCAGAAATCAGCTTCTACTGCAGATGTCGATTACTGCGCATACGACAAATATTAAATAGGGACTACGGGATTACTATAACTAATGGATGCGGAGGGACTTTTGGATCGCACTCTATTATATACAAATATTAAACGAATTTGATACGTAATTTTATAATGTATTATATTATTTTATAATATAATTTATTATATCTGAAATATAAAATATTATTATTACAACTAGTTTATCACTGAGAAATAAGGAAAAGTTGTTAACTTGAATTTATTTGAAGCAAAGCGTTACTGGATTATGCAATAAGGTAGGCGATGTTTGAATCCTGTGTCTCAACTCGGTTGTCAATTATTATCTTAGCGTGTGCTCGATAACACTAACCTCTAGCGCTTGAAAGTGGAACTAAACGCAGGCGCACAGAGAAACAAAACACAGGAAAATTCGCTGATTGTCCATTCTTTATAATTCCTATTCGCTAGTGAACCTTTGTTATGAAATTTCTCACCCAAACAGTATGGTTTTCTTATGAGGAATTCTTTCGTGTCGACTACTCTAAAATGGGTACGAAATTGCCTCTGCTCTATAATCGCGAATAGCCATTTCCTTTTAATATGCTAAACAACAATGCACGATGTTGAGCTGTCTTAGCTATGATTGTAACTGAAATGGCATGGCATGTGCTGCTCCAAGATATACACCACTCAAGCGCAAATATCAAGGAACATGTGCGTGGACCAGTTCCTTCTGCTAGACTCTGTATAAAGCTTCCTAGAATTGGAGGCCACCGGTACCAGCCTTTAGGGTGACACTCGCCAGATGTTTGTTAAGCATTGGGTTTTCGGGGTGGACGCAGTGGAATAACATCGACATAAGTAATGCAAATTTATAACAAGAATATAATTAACAAACGATAAATAACAATACAGCAATGAATTGACGGATTACATACATGATACATGAATTAATAAAGTTGAACAAACAAAATAATATAACATAATCTGAAGGAATATGGCACATTAAGTCCAGCAACACCTGTGGAGTAACCCTAGCTCGTCTTTGGCCGAGTAATAAGCTCCAAACCATCGGCCCGGGTTATAATCCAGGTCGGGGCAAGTTACCTGGATTGAGAGTCGTTTTTAATATCGGACGGGCAAATGCTGGGTAACGTTTCTGTGATGTTGGACCCATGTCATTCAGGTACTACCATTTGGCATTAGATCACTTTCATATCATTCCCTAACTAATATTCCCATTTACAGTAAAATATCTGTACTATCAATTAATCAATTATAGCAGAGAGAGAGAGATAGATAGATTGATAGAAGTCGACCTGGTTGGCGAGTTGGTATAGCGATAGGCCTAGATAGATAGATAGATAAGGTTGCGGGTTAGATCCCGATAGATAGCCAGGTCGATGGCATTTAGATAGATAGATAGATAGATAAATGCGACAGATAGTTCAAGATCAGATAGATTTACTGGCATGTAAAAGAACTCCTGATAGGATAGACAAAATTCCGGATAGATCCGGATAGACGATGATATAATCTGCAGTTGCGAGCGTCGTTAAATAAAACATAACATTTAACATTGATACAGCGATAGATAGATAGATATACAGCGTCGTAAAATAACCCAATAAAATAAAAAATATGGCACATTAATATCCAGCAACTTCATTACAATATAATGCTGAAATCCCCCATTAGTCTCTCGAAATTATAACTTAGGTTTGAGTAATAAGCTCTATAATCATTAATATCATAAGTTGATAGATAGTGGATAGATAGATAGATAGATAGATAGATAGATAGATCAGATAGATAAACAAATGTCCCTATATAGATAATAGATAGATAGATATAGATCCCATTTAGAATAAAATAGATAGATAGATAGATAGATCAATAGATATTAATTATCGCAGATAGATAGAGAGAGAAATGAAGAGACGACAACAATAAATCAGAAATAGTGTACGAAGGAATGATCAATTTGGAAATTCAAAATTACTCCCATCAATGGACCGACCAATTTGACTTCTGCCGCTTTACATATTTCGTCACAATTTGGTCGCGGCAAGTTACCTGGTTGAGTTTTTTCCGGGGTTTTCCCACAACTTTCGGTTGGTAATTCAAAACTCATTTCCCATCAATGGGCGCTAAATAACCTAGATGTTGACTTCTGCCGCTTTACATATTTCGTCACGATATTCAGATAGCTCGCGCTCATTACCACTGTTCTCAAAATTACTATTAAACCTCAATACAACATAACTTACACCCACGGTTTCCGCGTAATCTGTACACACGCGAACCAGTATATCATCACCCGCGAATGCACTTCGCATCAACTCCACAAAACTATCGCAACGAAAGTAATATGTCATGCAGCAAACAATGAATTTAAAGTCACATACTCTCTCAGAATTAAGAAGAATATAAAACAACAATCCCTGCTGTATGCTAGCAGTTTGCTGGATTAATAATCTTTCCGAAACAACGTTACCTCAATGCAGCTAAATTCATATGTGAAACATATGAATGATGCTGAGACAAACCAGTCAGATTCCTGAGTCAACCTCACTACACGACGATAAAATAGTTAAGTCAAGCACTTTCTACAAGATGAATTCGTAAATCAATCTTTCCAGATGAAGACGAGTTCCTAACTCAATCTTTCCACGTAATGACGAGTTACCGAGTGGAAGTTCCGTGTTTTGATAGTCACCGCGAAAGCTCGCCTTCCCCCTCTCTCAGATACGCTAAACCCTACCCGGCCAATAAGGATTTATGTGGGAAAAACTAAAGGAAAAATGGCGCTGTCAGCAGTATGGCAGGAATGCGAACGCTGTTCGTGGTGTAACAGGGAAGTAGATCTGTTGAGACATCGAGCTCGGCTCAAATTAAAACGTTAAAAGTGACACAAAAAAGTGTTGCCTTTTAATAAAGGTAATGTATCTTTATGACAGACGGGCCCCGTTTCAACATCGTGCTGCTCCAGCTGGTCTTGATTTTCGGCGCTTGCTTTCGTCAGTGGTGGGGGAGGGGTGTGTTTATGGTGGGGGAGGGTTGTTTGTGTATCGTGAATCATGAGACTGAATATTGTATGTGTATTGAATTGTAATTGTGTATTAAGTATACGAGGGTGGACCCCAAAGTAACCGGAACCGAATTGTTGCGCGCGCATGCTTTGTAGTTACGAGTTGTGCTGTTAGGTGGTGTTAGTTTGGAGTCTCCTGCGATTGTTAGTAAGCTGATTACTCTGAGTCAAGTGGTTTGTTTGTGATGCTGTGCTCTTTGCGTTCCTGTTTCAACCGTTTGACGATTAGTGAGATGACCAACCACTAGGAACAAAGAGTGTGTGTGAAATGTTGTTTTCTGTTAGGGAAAACTGCAGCCGAGACCGTTGGGATGCTTTGGCAAGCCTTTAATGATGATGCTTTGGGGAAATCACAGGTCTACGAGTGGTTTTCCCTTTTAAAATCTGGCAACATATCAACTGAAGACATGCCACGCACTGGGCGGCCTTCGACAGAAAGAAATGACGAAAACATTGCCAAAATCAAACGTGCAATTGATGAAGATCGTCGAAAGACCATTGACGAACCTGTCATGGAGAACGGTTCAGCGAATTGTAACCGAAGATTTGCACATGAGACGGGTGTGTGCAAAATTTGTTCCTTGCTAGCTCACAGATAACCAAAGAGAAAACCGCATGAGAGTTTGCTGCAACTTGAAGAGTGAAGTGCAGAACGATCAAAATTTTCTAAAAAGAATTGTGACTGGGGATGAGTCTTGGTGCTATGGGTGCGATCCAGAATCAACGCAAGCATCGAACCAGTGGAAAACTCCAAATTCAGCACGACCCAAAAAAAAAGTCAAGTGCGATCGAATGTGATAATAATGTTGATTTGTTTTTTTGATGTGAATGGCATAGTCCACAAAGAGTTCGTTCCTCCAGGACAAACAGTGAACCAACATTTCTATTTGGATGTGTTACGAAGATTACGAGAGAGTGTGCGACGAAAACGGCCCGAAATGTGGAGAAATGGGAACTGGTTGCTTCACCACGACGGTTTTTGACGAACAACAACATGGTGCTTGTGCCTCACCCACCCTAGTCACCCGATCTGGATCCGTCGGACCTTTTTTTCTTTCCACGGATGAAGAAATGTCTGAAAAGGAAGTGATTCAGTGATGTGGATGAAGTCAAAGGAAACACGCTAACGGCTTTGAACAGTATCCTGCCTCAAGAGTTCCAGCACTGTTTTCAGCAGTGGCAAAAGCTTTGGGACAAGTTAATTAATGCACATGGATAATACTTTGAAGGGGACTAAAGTACTGTCAATGTAGAGTTTAATAAAAATGCAAAACAAAAAAAAAAAAGCGTTCCTGTTATTTTTGGGTCCCCCCTCGTATGCTGTGTGTGTATTATTTGTGCTTGTATATTTCGTACTGTTCCAGTATCTTTAACTGTGTACATTCGGTGTGATGTGTAGTATTTTCCTATTTGTTTCTGTGTTATTATAGTGGTGATTGTTGTTAGCAATATATTCTAAGTAATTGGATGTGATATATGGTTTTGTTATCGCGAAGAGTAAAGTGCAGTTGAGTATAAAATTTGCTTGGTCCATTTGATAGATTCCGTTGAAAAAGTCTTCAATTCCACATTGTATACTGCCTGCACTCACGCGAAACCTTGAATATGAATAGTACGGCAAGTACGATCCTTGAACAACACTTCTACGAATTGGAATTATAGTGATTAGACAGTGGAAAAAATGTCAAATAAAAGTCATGTTTACGGTTTGAAAGTATTGTACGCATAGACTATGGCATGAGGTGTGCACGCATCCCAAGTAGGTACATCACGGTAAAGAGAGTAAAGTAGATCAAAATTTTGCAATTTTTTTATGATATTGAGGTTATTCCAATGGAGCGAATTTCCTCAGAAAATAGCATCTCTTATGAAGGCTCTTATGATTGAATTGAATTACAATGTATGAAAAACTGATTTTCTTTATTTGACTTGTGATCAAAGTTAACCTGCTTAAATAGGGTAAAGTCGATCACCATTGAATTTTTAGTTTCAGATCGATTTTAAAATACTGCGGAGTAAAGTCGATCACTGTTTATGTTTTTTTAAAAACAAATTATGTGTATTACATATATTTTATTTGTTATAAGGGGTGTAAAAACCATAATAATCTACAATATATGCCTTTAGCATTATATAGTTTATCTTTTGTTACTGTGATCATACTATTCGATGCAATTAGGCCTATAGGTCTCCACTGTACAAACGTGACTATGATTGCCAACTTATAAAACATAAAAACAAATTTTAATACTTTACATATCAACAGACAAAGATTTAAGAATTCAAAATTTACATTCAAATACCACACTTCAATTACAGTATAATCTAAAATGCAATTCACCATTGCTTAGGTTTATATTAAATGTTATTTTTGAAATCTTCCCCTCCTCATGTCACTTTAGAAATTACGTTGTTCCCATAGTCAGGTACAGAGAGATGTACAAAATATGTTCCTTTAGCAATGCTTCTCTTACGCAAGAAATTCACCATAATTTCGTCTTCCTCTTTCCCCACTCTCCCATCAATATAAGCTATACTATGACACTTTTCTGTTCATAAGTGTTAGTTAGAGATATTTCGGTGAACAATTTATTCTTCCTGCTGGTCCTATCTACCTCGTGTAGGTCGATAGCATGATCGACTTAACCCTACAAAGGTACAAGTTTTTTTAAATAATAAATTTCAATATTAACATTTACGAACTGCAAAACTATTATTTCAGGATACAATCTCAACGAAAAGTACTTACGTAAACTTCCTGTCTCCTTTCACGGCTGACGATAATTTAGAGTTTGTAAAAATTTGTTTTCATTTAAGAAAATAAGTTGAGAATAACAATTTTCACTTCAACGATAATTAGACTGTGTTCCCAATGTAGGCATTCGTAGGCTTTTTGTTGTCCCTATCGATTACATTTGCAATGTCAGGCAATGAAGTCAGCATAACAAAATTTTAACAAGTAACTGAGAAAATATATAATTTTCAATAAAAATCGCAAATGATCGATTATACCCCCACTGATTGACTTTACCAACTTCTATGGTACCGTCCGTAGAGAGCAACACGCGAATGCCGAAAACAACTGCCACTCTGTGTTCTAAGTCAGTCCTCGTCTGTATGTGAACAGAGAAAATTGAAATACGTAAACATATTATTCGTTTGTGTTCAGTGAAGTGATCATAATGCCGAAGACAGCAGTTAAAAACATAGGGTCTATTCTGTAATACAAGAATATGGTGTCCACATTTTTAGTAGTGATACTGGTGAAACAATTAGCCTAAGTGTCGATTATGTATGTGTGCATTAAAAACATAACAAAACAATTGATAGAACATCAATGTAATACACAGAAAGATGTGTTAGAAGAAAATAAATGTTCAAGTTCAAATTCCGCCTCAAATATGAAATATGACTTTTACCAGGATTTGTGTCGAATGATGATGAGTTGCAATATTCCACTCAAAACGTTGGACAATCCTCACGTAAACAACAACCCTCTGACGAGACAAACTACACGCGTTGTAGTTACCTTCACATCCGAATGACTTTTTTTTTCCGCTGTCTAATAATGATTGAACAAAAATGTGATATATGATAAATTAACATATTAAATTACAAATGGAACTATGTCACATTATAAGAATTAGAATAATAAGTAAAAAGACACTGTGAACTATAGTAAGTCACATTCTTAAGTAAATAAAATCAAGCTATATAATTGAATGTTGTAATAAAATATGCAAACAAATATAAATTACATAATTTAAGGTTTATGCATTACAAATCATCTATTAAAATTAAACAAACTTATTATACATACAGCAGCATTGTTTTGTTACGTCGCAGGGTTTTCATTTGCCATGCCTGCTGCTAAGAGCTTATCTGCGGCCAAGCTCCCAACCAGTCTACCGGCACTGACACATTTAGTATAGGAATTTGTACTTACCCAGCTCAAAGTAGATGTTGAAAATGTCCCACAACAACTGCTACACACTGTTGACAGTGTGAAATTGTTAATTATTTTAAGAAGTTCTGCTTCACTGATTGACTCCATTTCAGCTCTTATATAGTCTTTAAGCCCATTTATTGTAAAACAGAAGTAAGTTACGAATTCGCTCGTCAAGCAACAGAATTACTTAAATTAAAGCCATACAGAATTCCGTTATTTGAAAAGTTAAATGAACAAGATCCCAATAAGAAGTTGTATTTTTGTGATTGGATTTTAGAGAAAGTAAATTCTGAAGAAATTGATCCGACATTAATTTATTTTTCTGATGAGGCTTATTTCATTTAAATGGACACGTATCCTCACAAAATCATCGGTATTACAGTCAAGAGAAACCAAATCTTGTACTCGAAACACCTTTGTATGGTGAAAAAATAGGGTTATGGTGTGCAATGAACGGACACAGAATTATTGAGCCTATTTTCACTCAGGGCACAATTACCAGCCAGCGTTATGTAAATGAGATCCTTGACCCATTTTTAGATGAACTGACTTATGGAGAACAGAGAGGGCTTGGAATTAAATGGGTTACATCAGCTGCTTGTCTATGCGGATGACGTGAATATGTTAGGAGAAAATCCACAAACGATTAGGGAAAACACGGGAATTTTACTGGAAGCTAGTAAAGAGATAGGTTTGGAAGTAAATCCCGAAAAGACAAAGTATATGATTATGACTCGTGACGAGAATATCGTACGAAACGGAAATATAAAAATTCGAAATTTATCTTTTGAAGAAGTGGAGAAGTTCAAATATCTTGGAGCAACAGTAACAAATATGAATGATAGTCGGGAGAAAATTAAACACAGAATAAATATGGGAAATGCTTGTTATTATTCGGTTGAGAAGCTTTTATCATCCAGTCTGCTGTCAAAAAATCTGAAAGTTAGAACTTATAAAACAGTTATACTACCCGTTGTTCTGTATGGTTGTGAAACTTGGACTCCCACTTTGAGAGAGGAACATAGGTGAAGGTTGTTTGAGAATAAGTTGCTTAGGAAAATATTTGGGGCTAAGAGGGATGAAGTTACAGGAGAATGGAGAAAGTTACACAACACAGAACTGCACGCATTGTATTCTGCACCTGACGTAATTAGGAACATTAAATCCAGACGCTTGAGATGGGCGAATCCAGAAGTGCATATAGAGTGTTAGTTGAAAGGCCAGAGGAAAAAAGACCTTTACGGAGACCGAGACGTAGATGGGAAGATAATATTAAAATGGATGTGAGGGAGGTGGTATATGATGATAGAGAATGGATTAATCTAGTTCAGGATTAGGAGCAATGGCGGGCTTATGTGAGGGTGGAAATGAACCTCCGGGTTCCTTAAAAGCCAGTAAGTAAGTAACTGACGTATAGAGAACGTTCCTCAGTATATTTCCAACAATACTCTGCCACTGCTCATACCTCCGAAGAATCCAAGAGATAATTGCGTCGAATTTTGCCAAGGAGAATTTTGAGTAAAAATTTGTGGGCCCCACGAAGTTCAGATTTAACACCATGCCTTTTCTATCTATTGGGGGCACTTAAAAATAAGGTTTATGCGAAAAACCCGCATACAGTAAATGAGCTTAAAGACTATTTAAGAGCTGAAATCGAGTCAATTAATTAAGCAAAACTTCCTAAAGTAATTAATAATTTCATGAGAAGGTGTCAACAGTGTATAACAGTTTGTGGGGGATATTTTCAAAACCTACTTTGAGCTGGGTAAGTACAAATTCCTATACTAAATGTATCAGTGCCGGCAGACTGGGTGGCCACTTGGCCACAGGTAAGCTCCTAGCAGTGGGCGACGGGAAAATGAAAACTGCATAGCTAAACAAAACTGTCACTGTATATTGGTGAGACAGGTTATTTTGTATAACTCAGTTTACATTATGTACAATTGTAGAATTTTTATGATTTTAGCTTATAACTATGTACTTTACTGTTTTAATATGTACTACAAGGTGCGGCAAATGAATCGGACGGTTTTATAAGACCGCTTACTGAGCAACATGAGGGGTTATGGTTATCGGTCAACCGTCGTTTGTTAGCATTTTCGATGCCATTTTGTGTAATCATGGAGTATGGAGCTCGGAGCATCGTGCTTTCGTTAGCGAGACATTTTTCAAGAATGGTGATTCAGTTGTGAAAACCCAGCATGCCTCTCGTCTTCAATTTAATGTTGGCTGCCACAAATGGTTATGTTAATGAGCAGAACATTCGATACTGGGCCCCCGAAAATCCTAACGAACTACACGAGCGTCCGCTTCACTGTGCAAAGATTACAGATTGGTGTGCTGTGTCTAAATACTGCGTCACAGGCACGTATTTTTTTTATGCTCGACCATGCCGAAATGTAGTAATTATACACCTGGTAGCAGTCCTTTAATGCATGTCATTAAAGTACACCTATTCATTAAAGTTCAGGCTTTCGATTATTCTCGGATATGCAATCGAAAGACAACTAGCAAAACGTCACGCAGGCTGGAAATCCAATACTGTAGCAGAAGGTTATGTTCTGTTACTATAATAATTAGCGTTAATTGTAAATAATATTCAAATGAATTCAGTTTGTCATCTCGTTTTTCAATGTCGAATTCAATTTCAAGGTTATATCAAGTGTAAAGTTTATCTTACTTTCTAGATTATATCAAGGTCGTCGACATCCGTTGCCGGGAAAAAAAAAATCAATACTTTCGCGTCTGCGCACATCTCACAATTTACGAGATTGCACAAGGTCAGTTCGCTCCCCAGTCACATAAGAATAACATGAATACTTATGAATAATTTCAAGTTAGAAATATGGTCGAGCATAAAAAAATCGTATGAAACTTGCCTGTAATGGTAATTAAGACGCTCGTATGAAAATTATGAAACTCGCTTGCTCTCGTTTCATAAACATCCCCGCGTCTTAATTACTATCATTATAGGCTCGTTGCATTATGTTCTATTTTTTTTAGGAGAATGGGAACACTGTGACAGTGAATAGTGAAAGCTACGTCGAAATGCTGAGGAGGGCACATCATTTTTCGGCGTGGCGACATTCCCTGGCCTCCCCGCTCGCCTGACTACTTTCTGTGGGGTTAACTGAAGTCCAAAGTGTACGTAAACAGGCCCCAAATAACGTATGACCTGAAGATTATCATTGCCAAGAAAATCGCCAACATTGATGGCGAAAGGTTAGAAAGAGCGACACGCAACTTCAGGGAAAGACTTGAAGAGTGCATAGAGAGAGACGGACAACATTTGAAGGACATAATTTTCGAGACAATCTAGATATATGTCAACAGAATGGCATACATAGTCAGTTTTTTTTTTTTGGCAATAATAGATTTGTTCCAATAGACATAACTACTGAGTTATTTCCATTGGAAATCGTCCTATTCCTTTGCCGCACCTTGGATTTTAAATTATTCTTTGATTTGATTGTTAATTATTAATTTGTATTTGCTAAACATTATTTCGAAATATGTATGATAAGTACTTTCTCGTGTTAAATTTTAACGTACCTTGTTAACATGTTTCGACCTATTTTCGTTCATCTTCGGAACTGGTCGTTGTTGGTCTTGGCGCCTCTTCTTTTTTGTGTGGGTGCGTTCGTAGTGTATAGTCAAAGAGTGTATGTGTTTTGAAATTGAGTTGTGTGTTGAGAATATCGTTGGGGTATGTTTTCGTGTGTCTGTATATTTCATATTGTTCTAGTGTGTTGAGTTTCTGGTTTTTTGGTTGGATGTGCAGTATTTCCATGTCTGTGTTGATGTGTCTGTAGGTGTGATTGGCATTTGTGATGTGTTCTGCATATGTGGAGGTGTTTTGTAATTTTGTTATGGTTGAGACGTATGGTTATAGTTCGATTATTGCAATTCTCTATTCACGAATCTAAATACTGATCTTGCCCATAGACTACAGCGTGTTCACAATATCTGCGTTCGTTTCGTTGGTAACATTAGAAAATTCGATCATGTAACACCGTCACTAGAATTGTTGTCTTGGAGTCCACTTAAAGAAAGAAGATTCTTCAACTCCCCCTTATTACTATTTAAAACCATCCACACTTCCACACCCTCTTACCTAGCATCTCGTTTTGTTTACCTTTCACTACCTCGATCCCGGAACATGTACCTTCTCTCTATTCCTCTGCACAGAACTTCCTTCTACTCATCATCTTTCAGCATAATATTCCACGCCTCTGGAACTCTCTTCCTGACCATGTCAGAGACTGTCGAACAATATCAAAATTCAAATTTGAACTTAAAAATCACATTCTAGTTCATGGAATTGCTTGTTGAACACATGTCAGGTTGCGCAACTTCGGCTTAACCCATGACATATATAAATATTGTAACTATGCTGTTGTAAAATTGACAATTAATATGTAATGTATTTATTATTATTATTATTATTATTTTATTATTATTATTTTATCATTATCATCATCATCATCATTGCTATCTCTGTTTTTCTTTATTTTTTTTTTCTTGTATTAGCTCGATGAGAGCTCTATAATGTTCTTTTGACCTTGTTGACCCTCTATAGGGCTTTAATTTAATTTGTATTATTTTCATCAGCGTCTGTATTTCTTTTTTGTATTTATATGTGCTATCTGGTACGATGGAAGAGAAGGCCTTATGGCCTTAATCCTGTCAGATTAAATAAATCAATAAATAATTCGCTGTAATGATTGGTAAGTGAGACAAAGCATGAAAGTAATTTACATTTCCGGTCACATCATTTGAGAGTTGTACAATGCATAGGCTGCTGTTATTAAACATGTCCTCAACAATTTTCAAATACCACTGTCATATGCTTGGCATATTTATAATTTTGGTCCTCAATCAGTAATGCTCAATTAATTAAACAATTTCCACGATACAAAATGCTTAGTAGTGGAACTAGCCATAATTTTATAGAACTGTGAGCGAAGTTAGTGGCAGAAATCGTAATGACATTCTAAATTCCACCTTCGATCTTTCCGTGCGCCAGCTTCTATAATCACGTAAGCAGTGTTGCCAACTCCATTCTTAAAAACCCGGTCTGAAGTCGTGCAGAAACCGCTAAATTACTAAATTTTCAATGTAAAATTAGATTATTTTGCCGCTGTAAGTGCTAAAATTACCCGCTAAATCCCTATATGAGCAATACAGATGTCATAAATTTTACCTGCTGAACTAACACCGAAAAACGCTAGATCTAGCGGGAAAACCGCTGAATTGGCAACACTGCACGTAAGCACTGGTCTGAACTCGGCCGTCTGGGGGGGGGGGGAAACAGTTATTTAGAAGATATCAATGAGTTTTAATACTATACAGTGACTAGAACGCCTTCTAGTTGAAAACCAGTTAAACATTAGTCTGCCATGTTTTGTTTGGTCAAAACATGAGGGGCAAGATATGGTAGTGATGAAGTTAGTAATTGTTGTTAATTGACTTACATATTACGTATGTTAACAAGTAAAAAATAAAATACACACGCGAAACGTCATGTTTTATAACAGCTATGTTTTATTTATTTCACTAATTGTGGGTTGCAAGAACCCATTTATTCCTTCGTTAGCTGCTAACGGACCAATAAGTTCGAAAGACGCGTTGCATGAAACTTCTTTAGTGTTATTGGTCCGTTAAAGGATTCACTAACTTAAAGATATGATTTCCTTTGTATAATAACATTTATTCCTCCATTAGATAGCCACTTACGTACATTTTGTGTATTGTCAAGTAGTTCATATATTTTGATTCATCATAATGTTATCTGTATGAGATTCAGGCATGCGATATTTTGTGTAATAGGCCTATATACACGATATTAAGATAATATTGCATATCAGTAGCTAAAAAAATCATACCTCGTATCTCTACAGTACTGGCAAAAAAAAAAAAAAAAAAACAGACCGACCCTTGTAGCTGATTTCAGAGTCACATATTCAAATTTTGCTAGTCACAAAACACATCCACCTTGTATAATTAATTGTAACAGTGAAATTTATTGGATTTCTTCGATTCTTACCGTCTCTTGTTACCTTCAGTGCCTCAAACTTACCTTAGAGACGAAAAAAATTTGAGAGGTTTGTTTTCATCTGGCATCATTATTACATTTCTACCTCTATTCGGCAAAGATAACTGCGTATTTTTACATTAAATAGCAGTACATTACCTCTGGCTTCACTACCCATATTGAAATTACCACAGTTTGACACAATACACAGCACAGGATTCTTTTGTATCAGATACAAGGGTCGGTCCGGTTTTTTTTTTTTTTGCCACAACTGTACATTTGCAGGTAAGTGAAACAAACTATTTTAGAAATTATTTTCTTAAAATAGACTTCTTATATATGTTTCTGCTTTGCAATATCTGCTATTCGAGAACAAAATATTAGAGTGCACAAGTAGTACACTATCCAATTTTGTGAATACAATAATAATGCAGTTAATCTAAATAGTAATGTAGTTAAACTAAATTACCATTTTTGTAGATAGAGATATCTCTTCTTAGCCTTCAATATACGGTAATTCGATTACTCATTCATTTATTCATTAATTCTTCGAATAACGAAGTTAGTATTTATTTCTTAATTGCAGATATTAGTTCACTGTCTGATGACGAGGTTATGTGTTCTATAGTCTGTCTCTTTATTTTCTATAAAATTAATGCATTCGTCCGCTATTTGTAATAACAAATAGGCATATTTATCTTTTTCAATGAAACTTCTGTTACTTATTCCCTTCTAGTTCGTATTAGTCTATATTTACTGCAAATTTTGACAACAATAAAAAGAATGCGTCACATCAGCCTAGCAGCCAGTGCAGTATCAGTATACTAGCATACTATTGTTAGACTTTAGCTCGTGATGTACCTGATGCCCAGTATAAAATAAAATGCAGAAAATGAAAGCTGTAATCTTCTGAATAGTGAGAATTTAACCTTATTGTCATTATATAAACCAGTATTTTGAATAGATATAAATTCGAAAATTGATCAAAACCCGTAACAAACAACTGTTTTTTATTTCATGTTGAATCTTTCGTACACTACTTTTAACACTTGAATATAAATAATTGATTAAATGGCGATCTTACTCGTGTTAATTCATTCTACACATACAACCCAAAAACCAAAAACTCAACACACTAGAACAATATGAAATATACAGACACACTAAAACACACCCTAATCAAATTCTCAACACACAGATCAATTTCAGAACACACACTATTTGACACAACTCTTCATCATATGAACGCATCCACACAACAGGCAGCGAAGTTAAGATGGTGCCGAGACACAGAAGGCTCTGAGGATGGTGTCAAGTAGCACCGAAACAACTGTAAGCCGCACATGCTTAAATAATTAACACGAGTAAGATCGTCATTTAATCAATTATTTGTTTTTTATTGCCCTATTCGTATTCAGGAGGTTCAAATTATACAGAAAACATGTAGCACATGCCCAGCGCAAAAAAGAAGATAAAATTTGTTACGCAGTGATATCCCTCTCAGTTGATAAAGCATTGTAAAATATAGCAATAAAAATGCAATGTTACAATACTATATGAAGAAATTTTAAACTCCTTGGCCCCAGTGGTAGCGCTTTTCCTGTCAAAAGGTCAGTAACAGTTGCTGAAGTAGAAAATTTAACTTGCGAAACCATCGACGTATATTGTTGAACTGTATGTGTACTTTTATGAACGGTTGGTGTTAAAAAGTCCATCCAGACGAGGCTTCTTAGCAGCGCCACTAATGCCTTGTTAGAAAGAGGGAGACAAATGGCAACTTTGCTCACACAGTGAAGGAATATACGTTAGAGTAGGAGAAGAATCTGGGTCCATCCACTGGTATAGTAAAGACAGAATCGAGGACTATTTCACTTATTGTTTCATGATTTGCGTCAGGGCTATATATAGTATATATATATATATATATATATATATTTTTTTTTTCAGATATTTAAGAAATTTCAAGAGTTTCTAGCAGAAATTACCAATGAAATTCGAGAGAAAAAAAAAAAGAAAACACTGTGGCACAATATACTGTATATTGCCTTGGTAGTATAAGGAATTGATAGCCCATCAGATGTCCGTTAGCAGTGCCACTAAAATAGTGGCCTGGCTGTGGCCCCGTCTCAAACCTATGGTTTAATTCCATGTAGCATCTCGATGGTAAACGCCACTTTTAGTGGCGAAGGCAGCCACTCAGATCGTTTGCAGTGCCACTACTCTGTGACTGTGGCTGAGTCTGAAGGACCCCGTTTATATCCATTATTCACAAACGGCAGCACTTCTAAAAGTGGCCTCAAGTGAAGGACTCTAAGGCCGGGTGCACACAGAATCAGACGCGACGCGACGCTACATTTTGCTTTACAACACCTCGCGACAGCTTAACACGGTCTGCTCGCGACAACTGATTTGCTGGCTGCGTGGGTTTGGAAAACTGGCCTAGGCTAGAAAATGGCGTCCATGAAAGAGGACTGTCTATATGAGAAATTCTATTGTATTTGGTAATTATTTTTAAGGATGCCTAATACGCATAAAAATGTACAGAATTCAAAGAATCTTAAAATTAAATAGTAATACAGTGCACAAACGTCGTTTTGTATGTTTATGACTACTTCACGACTCGCAATAAAGAAAAATAATATATTAAATCAATAATGTGTGATACTATAGAACAAAGAAGTAGGCATACTACAAATTATTATTATTATTATTATTATTATTATTATTATTATTATCATCATCATCATCATCTTCTTCTTCTTCAATATTATTATTTACCTGGTGCTTTCATCTCATTTGCAATTTCTCACATATTTTTAGAAACCACATTATTGTGATAATGTTTCAAAGATTTTTATAGAACTTATAATATTTCCTGTACTAAAACAACAAATTTATCCGCATCGAGCTCCATTATGAATAATGTGCACTACACAACAATATAGTATTTGTAGATACTAAAGCGTGCAATCATAGCCACTACTAACGCATGCGCAGTACACTGCAGCTACCAGACAGTCTCCTCGCGACGAACTTCAAGCAGTCATTCGATGTTGTCTCTCCGTGTTTCCTTGTGTCTGCTCGTGACTTTCGCGCCGCGTCTTATTCTGTGTGCACCACATAATAAATCAATGGGAGACAAGTACCATGAGACAAAATGTCGCCTGATTCTGTGTGCACCCGGGCTAAGTGTTACGAAATCAACCATTGCCCCTTATTTCGAATTGCACGAGCACGAAAGACTAACTAAACCTAAAGTAGAAAATGGCCTAAGGAAGTGACATAAATAATTCTCAATCCTAACGTTTATCTCAACCACGACACCATAATCCTCTGATTGAGGTCCTGGCTCATATGTATCTCTGTTATCAGGCGATACATCACTTGATATGTGTCAGAGGAAGAACAAATTTGTAATACAATCGAAGTCCGATTATTGTAACATGTACCTAACTAATCGACAATATATGTAATAGAGGACAAAAGGAACTGGCCACACTACTCTATTATCTTCTGTCTTAGTTGCCTCATGAGTGATGGGTTTATTTTATTTTATTGGGTTATTTTACGACGCTGTATCAACATCTAGGTTATTTAGCGTCTGAATGATATGAAGGTGATAATGCCGGTGAAATGAGTCCGGGGTCCAGCACCGAAAGTTGCCCAGCATTTGCTCGTATTGGGTTGAGGGAAAATCCCGGAAAAAACCTCAACCAGGTAACTTGCCCCGACCGGGATTCGAACCCGGGCCACCTGGTTTCGCAGCCAGACGCGCTGACCGTTACTCCACAGGTGTGGACCTTGAGTGATGGGTTTTGGCCTTGATTATAATATACACCCAGATATCTCGGTCTTATAGGCTTTTGAGGTTAACAACTTTTGTCAGGTTTACTACGCTGCCATCTAGTTGTTGCATAAGGAGTCACGTCATAATTCCAATTTGAATTACATTAGCGACTGTACTGCCATCTCGTGTTCGTTTACGGCGAACGGGTGGCGATCCTGGCGGTTGTTCTTTTCAAAGTGTTGCCGATTTTAACATAGCGATGAGTTATCTGTTACATATAGGGTTTTGGTATTACCAAATACCCGTTAAACTGTAATTACAAAACTCCAGGTTTTTCTTAACACATCACTTCCTGACTACCTCCGTGGTCTGTTGGTCAGCATGCTGGCTTGCAGATCTCGAGGTCCCAGGTTCGATTCCGAGGATTCCCCTGGGTGTCTAGAGTCTGTGCCGGTTCCCATTTATGCCCATAACTTTTTCTTGTTGAATATTTTCGCACCGCCACATGAAACTGAATGGTAGTTAATTATTGTGCTGCAGGCTCCTTTGATTCTTCTAGTATACAGAACAATGAAACAATGAAATAAAAGTTAATTTTGTAATTCATTCCTTTGCATTTTTGCAGAAAAATACTTAATGCAGACTGTTGCAAAAACGCAACACTAGGCAGATATGGGTTTTAGCCAATTATCAAAAACATAAAATATATCAAGACTGTCGCTGGGCAGTAATCTGAACATACGTTTCAGCGTCACATCGTTGACAAGTAACTCCATCTGCCAGCACAACCACGAAGCATTAATAGATGCTATAGAGTAACCAACAAAGAGAAAAAAAAAATAAACATCACTTCCAAATTTGAAGTATAAATGAATCGCTTATTTAAGAAAGGCCCTTTGTCCACAAAATAGGCATTTTCATTTTATTGTATGGATGAAATCCTTATACCAAGGCGCTTCATATAGGCAAGAAAGGCCGCATGTCCAACTCATTGTGTGTGTAATATGGGGTTTCGTAATATAACTGTTTATTTACGAATGGCCCTATGTCCTGGAGTAAAGACCTTTCATAAATAAATTTGGAAGTATGTAAAAAAGCATTCATGAATCTGTTAGCTATTGGTGAGAAGGTTACAAAAACTCATTTTATTGGATAAATCCCAAAAGGACAACAGAGGCAAACAACAGAACCAGAAGACTAGTCCAATCACTACAGTGACGCAAGTAAAAGTTCACATTGCAAGTTTTTCCTTGTAAACAAGTCATTATTCATCCAAGGAAGTACACTACCTTGATGCAAAGTTCGACATTAAAAAATTTACTCTTTTTAAGGAGAAATATTCTTATTGTTCTGTAAAATATAGTTTTTACTATAACATTTTTAAAGAGTATTTTGACTACAGGTTTGGTAGACTGCAGATAGAGACATGCTGTGAATGCGAGGAGCTTCACTCTTAATGAAACTGCTAAGAGAGTGGCCGAAGCTCAACTAATTGTTCACAAAAGGAGGAGCAATTAATTTTACTCGTATGCATCACTGAAGCAAATGAAAAATGTTATGTTTTATTTAACGACGCTTGCAACTGCCGAGGTTATATCAGCGTCGCCGGTTTGCCAGAATTTTTTCCCGCAGGAGTTCTTTTACATGCCAGTAAATCTACTGACATGAGCCTGTCACATTTAAGCACACTTAAATGCCATCGACCTGGCCCGGGATCGAACCCGCAACCTCGGGCATAAAAGGCCAGCAATATACCAGCTGCGCCAACCAGACCGACGAAGCAAATGAAGGAATACTGCAAAGATAAAGACAATGTTTTATGTTTGGCCATTGATTAAATGCAGAATACATATCGACCTCATATTTCATTCTAACAGGTGTTTTACTTAAGGCCGCTGACACTGAATGTATTTTCTATTCACAATGTTAAGTCTGGTGAGGCCTACTTTTTTTGTATATCATGAAGGCATTGCAAGGAAAGGGAGTAGTGAAGTGTGCTCTTTCTTGTCACATATGTGAGGGAAGAGGTGTCAAGTAATATCTATGAGCTGTAT
This sequence comes from Periplaneta americana, assembly GCA_025594305.2. Lineage (NCBI taxonomy): Eukaryota > Metazoa > Arthropoda > Insecta > Blattodea > Blattidae > Periplaneta > Periplaneta americana. The sequence continues at coordinate 16,154,544 of JAJSOF020000041.1, forward strand.
ATTTACAGTGATAACGCAGCAAAGCAAAATAAAAATCATTTCATGATTTGCTTCTTGATGGCACTTGTGTATACGGGTCGCTTTTCAAGAGTTGTGTACGGACTACCAATACGTGGACATTCATACCTTCCAAATGACTGGGATTTTGGTACTGTGAAGTGCAGCCTAAACAAAGTGGATAGACATTAGCCTATACAGTCAGAGATGTAATAGAAATTATTGCAAGTGCAAGTCACAAATTTCGTGTTAGGCTTGTTAAAATTCAAGACATCTTGGACTTCCATACCTGGTGCTCCACTATGCATAAGAAATCTCCGGTATCAGAAGAAAGACAGTGTTCACAGATTGAAGAATTCTAAGAAAGGAAAGAGTCTTTGCAATATCAAAATACCATGAGTTCATCTGAACAAAGAAAGAAATGGATACGGAGAGGCATTACCTTACACTGGAGGATTACAAACCAAGTACTTTCTATTTGCATTTGGAGCAGAAATAGCTCTGCCAAACCAAAAGGCTTACACTAGTTGTCAATCAATTACAGAGGACAAAGTTCGTGACCTGAAATCGCTTTTTCCCGACATTCCCGAAGACAAAAGCGAATTGTTCTGCACGCTCACATCTTCATGGCAAAAAGCAAAGTAGGAGGCAAGTGGAGGAAACACAGAAGGGAAGGGGTAAAAAAATAAGGAAACACAGGCCTACATCTCATGTTTTATGCTTATTTTTATAATAAATATTTTATTGAAGAATGGAAAAAATGTGTTTATTTAAGAAAGGCCCTTTGTCCAGCCTTTTCAAAAAGCTGTATGCTTGACAATTTTGATGATAGTAACTGAAAATTTCCTTAACATGTTCCCTTTATTTTGTAGTATAACATATCATGTTTTCAGATTTTTTAAATATTTAGTATTTTCAATAAACAGTTTTTTGTTTTAATTTCCCACAAAAATATGTTTTTGGACAACGGGCCTTTCATAAATAAGTGATTCAAATATACAGTTTTGGCACTGGAGAATTTTTTTTATATAGATACAGACTAAATTATGGAGAGTGTGTGACACTTCGTAGGCTCTATGTTCTATGCAAAATCGTCTTCATCCTTGTATAGGAGGGATGATGTACAGCCCTGCAACTCGTGAGATGATTCTCCTTCTTTACCCGACTTGTATGCAGCCATTCTACCTAAATAGAAGAAAGAAATTTATGCTTATTATGAAAATATTTTTGTGATAATATATAGATTTTAAATTATTATTATTATTATTATTATTATTATTATTATTATTATTATTATTATTATTATTATTATTAAAACTTCCTTACAGAAAAAAGTTAAAAGTATCATCTCCCTCTGCTGGAATCGTCAAAATACGCCACCTAAATAACTAGCCGCTGACGGTAAAATTCCGTAGCTGACAATAGCCCTGAAAACACCAGATATATAGCTATAGCTTATAGCTTATAGCTACAAAACCGCTAACATGGCAACACTGGGCATAAACGATTCATCAGATTACTCCAGCGGCGAAGACTTCCTTCACGGCCCTCTTGATCGTCGCTCCTGGCCGTTGTCTTGGTCAACAAACTTTTGGTTTTGGTAGTTTGTTGAAGTGTTGCATTGGTGAAGAGGTAGGTTGAAATTTTTTACATTAAAATATAATACAGATATAAGTGTATATGTTGTAAGCAAGTATATATGTTGTAATGGGTAACCTAGCGGGCACTGACATTCAGTATTCTGTATCTCTGTCCATCTGTGGGGGTTGCCTTCAAAATACTTATAAACTGGTATAATTTAAGAATTCCACGTACTGTACACTGCTCAAAATGCTTTCTTCACATTGAAGTAAAATGTCACTAGACCTGAACAATGGTAGAATTACACTAGCGGTTATTTTGAAGTCACAATTTTCTTCTCGAGCTAAATAAAATAGAAATGGATAAATGTCTGACTGATGACTGAGAAAGTACGCCTACAGTGTGAATTTTACTGTTGTCTATATTTATGCTAATAAGATTAAATGCGCCTTTTTATATAACAATCGCTTTCGCTGCTGTCCCCATGAGAGGTTCTATAAATATAGCAGTTATTGTTTTTACTAGGCCTGCCTACGTTTTCCTAACATTGATGGTATCTAGTTATATTACATAGTACCAGAATATAATTACCGATCTCTACCACTCAACGTTCAAACAATTGATTACGCGATAGGTATGCCTTAACAAAAGTTATATACAGGGTGTCTCATTATCTTATGCATCTATTATAACTTTTTTGTTTGGATAGTTATTGGAATTTTTGTTCTTCAGAGTTATGTTAGAATGAGGGGCTAACGTGAGTGTAGAGATTTGGTTCATGCAACTACACTATGGTACAAGATACACGTGACGTCATCAATTTTTCAAATAGCACTACATACTTTAATCGTGTTACATTCACTACACACATTAAGACGAGTTCAAAAATGTATCACTATGTTACCTTCCCAATCAATAACAACAACAAAAAGCAAAATGAATGTCATCAGAATGTGCTGTTTGTTGTGGTGCCCCATTCATCTTGTGCATTAACTTACACAAAACAAAAGGCGACTGACGTCCGTACACGCCGTGTGTTGTGTGTTTGCTCTCTTACCATGTAAACAAACTACAACAACTGTCGATGCCACAATCCACGTAGTGGCCTGCACGTTCTTCGGACCTGTCGCCACTCGACTTCTTCCTGTGGGGAACTGTAAAGGACAGTGTGTACCAGAACTTTCTGTCAACACCAGATGACATGCAGCAACGCATTCGACAGCCTTGTGTGTCCATTCAGCCAGCAACATGCCGGGCAGTTATACGGTCTTTTGGTGAACGCCTTCGAATGTGCATTAATGTGAATGGTCACCATTTGGAACATATTCTGTGACTCTCAAAGCATAACATCACATTGGAAGTACGTTTTTATTTCGTTTCGTTGTTATTGTTTAGGAAGGTGACATTGTGATACAGTTTTGAACTCGTCTTAATGTATGTAATCAATGTAACATGATTGAGGTATGTAGTGCTGTTTGAAAAATTGATGACGTCACGTGTATCTTGTACCATAATGTAGTTACATCCACCAAACCTCCACACTCATGTTAGACCCTCGTTCTAACATAACGCTCAAAAACAAAAACACCAATACCTATCCAAACAAAAAAGTTATAATAGATGCGCAAGATAAATGAGACACCCTGTATAGTTGTTTATTTATTCAAGAAAAGTTGGACATTGTTGCAATGTCGATATGATGTTAAATGATTTCTGTTTCGTAGTAGGGCTACAGCCGAAGTGTTAAAATTATATTATTAATTTTGTAGAACAGATCTTGTGTGAAAATGTGTACGAGGAAGTGGGATTCGACTTTTATCGTTATAATTTGTAGCAAGTGTTTCTCAGCTGTTCAGTTGCCGTAATCATTGTCAGTTACATAACCTCTTTCAGTTGTGATGGATGTGATCAAGACGGAGCCTGAGGATGATACTTTCGACTTACTACTGCAGGACACCAAATACAATAAGGAACAGAATAAGGCTTTATCAGAGGTAAACGGAAGTTTTTGATGTATTTTCTTTAAATATATTTGTCGCACAGTACAGATATGGATTTATGAATCTTCGAGTTTGCTAAAGGATATCCTTCACCACATTGGCTTTACTTATCGTATACTGTTATTATATCGTAAATATTTGAGAATGCGATCCGTTCAGAGACAATGGCAAATTGGAATTATGGTATTTTGTACCGATTTAATAATTTCGTAATATTGATAAAAGTATTTTGGCTGAATGTTACTTATGTCCCGCCCACAATAGGAGACATAGGCCAGTTTTATAATAATCCTAAACATATTTAGTATAACTTGTTGCTTGTGGGGAATCCCAAACCCCGACCTTCAGCCCTAAGAGCGCCAGTCCTTACATACCCGTCAATCAAGGCCTTCTGACAAATAAAAGCAATTGACAGTATATATTTCAGCCATGACAACCTCATAAAATATCCTATGAATTGAATAATCGATCTTGCTACGTACAACATAATTATATTATATTATTACCCGTTTCAGCGAGTACTGACGACCACTCCAAATACGACAATTTGGTCCAGGGAACATTCTCTTTTGGCACAAGGATGATTTATGTAACATGTTTCTAAATTAGTCTTTTAAATACCGGTACATTCTTTAATAATATTTGGTCCAGGGAGCATTCTCTTTTGGCACAAGGATGATTTATGTAACATGTTTCTAAATGATTAGTCCTTTAAATACCGGTACATTCTTTAATAAATCACTGAAAAACAAATGTGAATATAGGGATGTGGAATGATACGAAATTATTATTATCTTTTGGCGCATCATTTTTACGTAAATAACGACAAATAAAAACTAACATGCCACATATTTTAAGAAATACAGGAAACAAGCATGAATATTATTCACCATTCTTAATGATCTTGGGATAGGAAAAAAACGTATGGAATAGAAATTACATATAGTTAATGTGCGTGTAATAAACAATAAGCAAACCATCTTCGATTAATCATTTCAAAACAACGTGAATATAGCGTGGATTGTGTAGGAAAATAATTTCTTATATGGTGCTCCCAATGTGCATCATTGTTAACTTACGAAAACAAATGAAAATTAAGTTGGCATATAAACACTATTTGAAGAAAGATCGGAGATATTAAGTAATATTCAGCGTTCTTAATGATCTTTGGATGGAAAATAACAATGAAGTATGTATAAAATAGAAATTACATACAGGTGAGCATATAAAAAAACAGTAAGTAGAATCATATGTGATTAATGAGCTTAAATTACTCCAGGTTTAGTGTAAGAGTAATCTATCTCTAACGATGTCTCCCAGCAAATTACTTAATTCATAAAAACAGAAGAATCGCGTTAGAAGATTGAATTTGTGGATTTTGTCTGAAATTTTCCAAATATCTGTAGGCAGTCTTTTACATTAGATTGCCGAAAATTGGTTCATAGCGCAGCAGTTCAGCGCATATTCGTTCAGTGGGCGATGTTTACTCTACATACATTGACCGGTTACGAATGTGAAGGGTTGTAGTAGGACACCATTTTTGGTGTTGCGAATATTATTATTTATGTTCTATGTTTTATGTGATGTTCGTATATGGTTCAGCTATCAGATGATTTCGTCTGTTATTGGGTGATTACTTTACCTATCTTTTATTAATCTTCTGTTGCTTCGCTGATGTCTTGTGTAATTACATTGCTTGCTGTTATATGTTCGTTACTTTATGTAGCCACGGTCTAGCATATACAGTCACGACGCTTAGGATGATGTTTTGCATTTGTCGCGATAGTTGCTAGCCGCTTGGAGCGCTTTGATCTAAGACAGGCCGTAAGGCAGACCATGTGACTCGTTTAACCAGATCATGAAAGACGACGTTTCAACCATATAAATTAGCTGGAATGCATAAACAGTAAAATATATTTCTCTAAAATGTAGTGTAATTGCATTAATAAAATTTAAAACAATGATTATGAGACACTTCAGACATAATTCACTTGCGAGTTAAGGTTTAATATTATTTTTGGTGTGAAAATTACGTAGTTCGTATGTGTAATACCTGCCTTTATTTCGATTAGATATTACGGAATTCTTGTATATTAATTCATGCACGATTAAATAATTTTTAATTGCACCGCATGGATATTTTGATATGTTGAAATTATAGGTTATGTTTACTGTACCAGTTGCCCCTTAGTGTCTAATTTTAGTGGTCTCCAATACCCTGCCATTACATAATTATGTATGTTATGTCATATGGGAATTATAGGTTATGTTTATTATATTTAACTTATATTCTTTTTATTACACCTGAAAATATCTTCCATTCTAAACTTAGAATGTTGATGCGAACAGATTATGTTAACATATAAAATTCTCTTCACATTAAAATAACACAGTTTTGTAATTATTTCTGCAACATATTATGCAACAAGAAGTAAATGGAACTTATGGACACATTACACTAAATAAAGCTTAGCAATGATACGCAATAAAGTTATAATATAATATTTCACTGAGCTGCATACACTGAAATAGAAAACCCGAACGTACATTACGGCGTGGTCTAGATCGAAAAGGCATTGACTGTGCCGTATATCGCACTGTTGTGAAAAGTTGTGTGAACTGTGAAATGTGCGTTATTGGTTCTAATAATTGAAATTGACTAAAATACAATAATTTGAATAATAATTTGAGACCAGGAGACGTTTATAGTACTATAAATTGTAAGAAAAACAGGTCAGAGTTATCCTTCTTCCGAAAGATCCAGGAAGGTGAGTTTATAAAATATAATATATACTTTATGAAAATAATATATAAACCTTATGTAGGTATTTCATATTTCAATAGTGGAAGGAAGGTGTTAATTTTTTTCAAAGAGCATGATATCGAAAGTACAATACATTTTATGGTCTGCTAGGGAAAGGTTCTGTGATGAGGCTATAGTAGCGATCCTGGTGGTTAGCAACTATCTATGGATGCATATTTATTAAGTATTGAGCTTCGTGACTGCATATACTAGATTGTGACATAGCTATGTACAGAAATTGACTGTTGTGTTCCTAATGGTGGAGCGTGTGAGTAGGGATTGAATGTGATGACGCATTTGTAGCCATGAGGTGTTGCAGGTGTGGTGAGTTCGTTGTTTACGAGATTGTATATAATCTCGTAATCAGCGGATAAAATAGACTGAGAACACTAAATTATTTAAGCCTGCTTTGCATATATCGTCTTCTGTAATTACGTTGATTCGTGTTCTCTTGTCTGTTGGTCAAGTATACTTTCGTTAAGAATGCTAAGTTTCTAGGACGGATACCTAGTGAATCTGTACATTTCTCTAAGGTTAGAGCCCTGTTTAGTTGTGTGTGTATTAATCAAACATTAGTGGCTAATTAATGCATTCGTATGTGCGAATACATCGACAGTAGAATACATCTACATATGCTGAACACATAACTAATGCTAACCACACATACAATAACAATAAATACAAACATGGAAATACCACACATACAACACAAAAACCAAAACCTCAACACACTAGAACAATATGAAATATACAGACACACTAAAATACACCATAATAAAATTCTCAAAACACAGATCAATTTCAGAACACACACACTATTTGACTCAACTCTTCATCACACGAACGCAACCACACAACAGGCAGCGATGTTGAGATGACGCCAAGACACAGAAGGTTCTGAGGATGGTGTCAAGTAGTACGGAAACAGCTGAAAGCCGCACATGCTTACATAATTACTTGCTTAATTACTGGCTTTTAAGGAACCCGGAGGTTCATTGCCGCCCTCACATAAGCCCGCCATTGGTCCCTATCCTGAGCAAGATTAATCCAGTCTCTACCACCATATCCCACCTCCCTCAAATCCATTTTAATATTATCTTCCCACCTACGTCTCGGCCTCCCTAAAGGTCTTTTTCCCTCCAGCCTCCCAACTAACACTGTATATGCATTTCTGGATTCGCCCATACGTGCTACATGCCCTGCCCATCTCAAACGTCTGGATTTAATGTTCCTAATTATGTCAGGTGAAGGATGCAATGTGTGCAGCTCTGCGTTGTGTAACTTTCTCCATTCTCCTGTAACTTCATCCCTTTTAGCTCCAAATATTTTCTTATGAACCTTATTCTCAAAAACCCTCAATCTCTGTTCCTCTGTCAAAGTGAGAGTGCAAGTTTCACAGCCATACAGAACAACCAGTAATATAACTGTTTTATAAATTCTAACTTTCAGATTTTTTGACAGCAGACTAGATGACAAAAGCTTCTCAACCGAATAATAACAGGCATTTCCCATATTTATTCTGCACTTAATTTCCTCCCGAGTGTCATTTATATTTGTTCCTGTTGCTGCAAGATGTTTGAATTTTTCCACCTCCTCGAAGGATAAATCTCCAACTTTTATAGTTCCATTTCGTACAATATTCTGATCACGAGACATAATCATATACTTTGTCTTTTCGGGATTTACTTACAACCCTATCTCTTTACTTGCTTGAAGTAGAATTTCCGCGTTTTCCCTAATCGTTTGTGCATTTTCTCCTAAAATATTCACGTCATCTGCATAGACAAGATGCTGATGTAACCCATTCAATTCCATTCCCAGTCTGTTATCCTGAACTTTCCTAATAGCATATTCTAGAGCAAAGTTAAAAAGTAAAGCTTACATAATTAACACAATGAATGAATAATAATTATTGACAACACTATATTTCCGGTGGTTAACAGGGAATTATCTCGAATACATTGCCCTAGCAATAACTGTGGTAGCCATTGACCAAAAAGCTCAAACTTATGCAATGTTATATTCGATGATCTCGATAGAATTTTTGAAGTCCTACCTTGTTAAGAATTAAGTCTATATAAAAATAATAATACATTTTATTTATAATCGATTTGAGTTCATCCTGCCCCAAAAAAAACCTGTGAAAGTAGGCCACACTGTTGAGTAGGTCTTCTGATGCCCCTTGCACATTAATTCACACTGAATATGTCTTTTTGTGTAGCAGGTAGTTCAAAGACCAAAGCAGGCAATAATGGTTTTCCTTCATACACAAGTAATTTCTAGGAATCCAGGATAGTGTACAAAAATTGTTGTGGTGACAACAGAACAATCCAGAATCTCATTGTTTTTATTCGTTATTTTGTTTTTTTTTTTTGGAAAACAACTCAAATTTTTTGTTTAAGCCAACATAATCTTCAAAATATGCTACAATATATGCAGAATAATATGTTATATGTGACTAGTTGCAGGAAATGGAACCTAAAGTTGGATTTTTCATTCTTTTGGTTTTTGTGGTTTCAGAAAGAGGATTCCATACTGAGCATTTAAAAAAAAAATTCATGACTCTAGGTGCTGTAGTTTTTAATGTTATTTATTGAATGTTGATATTACATTATGTACTTTTCGAGAAAAATGCAATTAAAGTTTTCTTGTTTTCTTAGCTGTCATTTTAGGTATTTAAGAAGCACTGTGTAAAACTACGTCCTAGTTTGATACTTAAAATAAAAAGCCTACAGGTAGCGCAAGATGTCAAAACATAGAAATGCAGTTTTTACATTGCAAATTCGTTAATTTGCTCTCCTGTAAAATTTCCTTTCACGACTTTAGGTCCCTTTTAGTGCAAAGGGGCACAAATGTAGTGTTGTGCGACAGTCACTTAGGTCAGATGACTTGCTAAATGGATGACAACTGCGTTCGATGTCAATGCTCAACCTATCAGATTTCTATTACACTTATACTCAAGTAATGGAAAAGAAACTTTTACTGAAGAGCTGGAGCTAACAGGATATTAAAGGAAAACTACATGGTTGCTGAACTTAGGTTCTAGACCCAATTATTGCAAATGAAAACTCTACTTGATTTATTAAATATTTACACAATATATACAGTTACTTCTGGTATACCTCTTGCTTTTGCCATTAGACTTGGTCTTTGATCCCTGCCCGACTAGTTCCATCCGAAATGGAACACTGTCTGTCTGCCAATTTCTTACCAACACTTTCTTTGTTTTTATCGGTTTCCCGGTCGAGGATGCCATACTGTCCACCATTGAAAAAACCCCTTTTGATTATACGTGCTTTAAGATGTCGTCTGAAACATTTTAAGTGTCATTTATTGAATGTTGATAATTACATTAATGAGACTCTTCTAAGAAAAATTCAAACGATTATAATTTTTTTGTTTTTCAACTGGAAATATTTAGGTCCAGCAATGAACCTGGCGTAAGAATGCTTTTATTGTAGTTTGGTGATTTACCAAAAAGCCTACAAAACTCTGTAACGCTGCAAGATGTCAGAACATTAGAAATGCTGTTTTTAATTTGCTAAAGACCATGTATTCCGCTGATTTGTTCCCCTGTTCAAATTTGACCTTCCACGAAATCATTAGAGTCCCTTTTAAGCCCTGGGGCATAAAAGTAGTAGTGACCGACCGAAATTTGCAAAGAAATATGCTCGATTAGCTTTTCGTATTAATACAGACGTTCATAACATGTCTAAAAAATGTTTTTGCATGAAAGATTTGTATTGGCTCATGAATACTGGCCCCATTCATCATAATGTCAAGCTGCTTACGAGGACATGTAGAGAGCAGCTTATAACGTTAGTAGTCGTCTTCAAACACCTTGTAATAAATTGCTTATTTAACACTTCTCTTTGTACTACAGGAACGGAACTTCTTGGATCAGCATGTGACTGGTATAAAAGAGGAATATGTGGACCAGAGCTCTGATCTCTTATCTGAGATAAAATTTGAGGAAGATCCGGTGCCAGTATCATTCCCTGTGGTGAAACGTGAACCAGAGGTGTGTGGAGCACAAGGAATGCACTGTGTGTTCTACTTCCAGTGTTTATCTTGTATTTTGATTGTCACGGAAGCTGTCTAATAGTATAGTAATAATAATAATAATAATAATAATAATAATAATAATAATAATAATAATAATAATAGTATAGTAATAATAATAATAATAATAATAATAATGATAATAATAACAATAATGATGATGATGGTGATAATAATAATAATAATAATAATAATAATAATAATAATAATAACAATTTAAGAGGTGTGTGTTATCTGTTATGTACAAATCTGTGAATATATGCCACACTGTTAACCCTTTCATACCCAAAGATTTTATTTGATGAAAAATAACTTTTCCTAGACTTGTGCTTTGAATGAATGCTTCTAATGAGTTCAGATTTTTTTTTTTTTTTTTTTTTTTTTTAATTGGCAGGAAAATGGTTGATTTTTTCCAGAGACCTTTAACCCAATACAAGTTAATGCTTGTAACATTTGCTGGACCCCAGACTCATTTCAGATTATCACTTCCATTCAGACGCTAAATAACACATAGATGTTGATACAGCGTCGTAAAATAGCTAAATAAAAAATATATATAGCTATCTGTTGGCAACTTGATTCACCATGCTTGTTTCATATTGAGATTTTTTTTATATTGTTATAAAATCCGCATTTACCTTGTTTCCTACGGACTTTTATATGCCATTATTTTCTCTGTCTGCCATAAAACCGGTCTCTTTAATTGTTTTACCAGCTTCCGCAATGACGACAAATTCTAGGTTCCATACCGCAATTCATTTGGAGTTATGAATCTTCTGAATCCGCAGAAAAAAATCTCTATTAGAAATTAGTTCACAACTGTGGTGGCAGAACTTTTAGTTTTCCTGTTTTATGCTAAAAGATGATGTGTTAGAGTGCATTTTGATTTAATAAAACTTTCAACAGTGAAATATATTAGTGTTTCAATATATAACCTGTTCACTCTTTATTTACGTCAAATATTCTTGCAAATTCTGACGACATTTCATGCAGGTCATTTATACATGACATGCACATATTTACAAGATTGGAATTTGATTCGAATCCGATACATACAAGCAAATAACCTGAATTTGAGTAAAGATGTGTTGGAGAAGTATGTCAATTTATATCGGAAGTCTTTGGATTTTGTGTAAAAGAGATTAAAACCTTACTAAGAAGTTAGATTGGAATCACTAGGTTTGAATAGTGAGGTACCTGCCATAGGAAACCATTGACCTATATGCTAGTTAAACCTCTTGTCATTATTTCCAGAATGATTTCTTCGATGTGGACAGAGTTCAGCAGGAACAAAAAGTGGAAGTATCTTCAGAGGAGAATGAAGTGGAGAGGTGAGTGTATTGAAATATTCAGCAGCTAATAAAATCTGTAATTTCAGACGGATTCTTCTAATACTTTAAGGAAGTGTTAAAATTCTTGTTTCTACATCAGTGTCTATGAAACGTTTCGAAGTTCGACGCAAAGAAACAAAATTGTGAAAAGTTGGATTACGCGAGATTTTCTGACATTAAAAATTGAATAAAAATTACAAATTCTAACCGATTCTTCTAATTTCTTACAAAAACGTTAAATTCGTGTTCTTCCACACGTATCTATCAAAAGTGTGTTGCTTTTACTGGTTCTATTTTTTCAGAACAGAATTTAATGATTACGTACGAGATAGATTTTGTAATGTAAGGCATTGTTTTTATCTACTATATTTGTGTAGTTATTCCTATTAACGCCTCGATATATCTTGGCATTGAAATGACATAATATTCAATAAAATTATCATTACCATGACAAGTAACACACTACAACTCCTATTATATTTTCTGTTTTATTATTCGCTCTCCTTCGAGAATAGGATTTCCTTTTGGGTACGATCACGTCATTGCTTTGATTCGCAACATTTCTATTGCAGCTGCATTTTGTTAGTTGGCTGCTTTTTGTGGTATGAAAGTTGTGGTAAGTTTTGCGGGTCTGTACTGGTATACTTAAAGGTTGAATTACTTTTACAGCAGCTAGGGGGAGCTTTTCGTGTCTCTGCTTATATTTCACTGCATTTTTAGGTTGTGTTTCTTGTGAGATTTTCATATAATGTAACGCAGGAAATGTATCTTAAGTAGTTTGTTATGAAAGATAGAACAAAGTTTTGAATGATACAGAAAGGAAGGGGCTTGGTCAAGAACTGATTGAAAACAGAGAACATGTGAAGTTCTACTCGCCTTAGAGATCTCTTTTCAAGTTACAAGATCTATTTCATAAAAACTGCTTTAGATTGTCAACAAGATTTATTTTTTAGTTTTACAGCCCTTTATTTTATGTAAAATTTATTTTTAACACTATATTTTAAAGTTCGCATTGCATTAGGAAATTCTGCTAAAATTTTTCATCTTTACTGTGGCAGTCAGCAGTAATTTATTTAATCTATTATCTATTTCATCTTCTTTAATAAATTGAACTTTTGAATGTAGACAATTTATATTATATAACAAATTTTGAGAAGTTATGTTTTGGTAGATTAATAAAGTATCATCAAATGTGAACATAATGGGTAGTAAGAATAAAGCTTAAGTATGTTCTCAATATTTGTACTTATGAGTAAGCACTTCCTGTGACTATACTCATAACCACTATAACATACCCATTTTCGTAAGAATAAAGACATTCTACGTAACACTTAAGTACTCATCTCAACAGTCTTCTTGAGCATTTAAAAGTTAGTATATACTCGTTACCTGTCCTCTTTGACCACATTGCACCATGATGCTCAGTTTTTTTTAATACTTTCACATGCTATCGGCATGCTGTAGTGGTTAGTGTTTTGCTTTTTGTAAATTTTGATAATGGATATATATTTATATATATATATATATATATATATATATATAAACAAGCATGAAAGACATAGTGAATCAGAAAAGAGACGTTAATAAAAAGGAAACAAGAAAATAATACTGGGAAATCGTCATTATGGGATGTTGGATGAAGATTACAATCCATTTGTAAAATTCTAGGTATGCTAATTGTATTTATTATGGAGCAGTTATATAATTTTAAAGTTACACGTAATTGCATTTTGCAATTCAAATTTTACAAAATAAACTGTAATTGATTTTTAATTATATTTAACAATACAATCTAACCTTATAAGTTGATAGCCATTCATATTTTTACAGGTTATGTTTTTTATGAATAACAAATACGTGTTTAACCAATTTCACATTCACTTTTGTGAAGCGTTAAATGGGTTCTGAAATTCACGTTTTTTTTTTCTAATTTTTTCCATGAGGCACTACATAGTTCATAAATTTTGCCTTTTTTTTATTTAACTTTAAACTCAACACAAATCAACAAATAGTCAGAACTGAGTCTGCTACAAAGCATATTCAGAATAACATGAGAACGAACTTACAAAAATGAGAATATACTAGCTTCTTTTTATTCTTCTCAAGCATGAATATAATTATATTCTGTACAAAATGGAGACTGGAGTATAATCTACTGTGCTTCCATGTTATGAGTATGTATTTAAAAACGAGTACGTACTCAAATGTTTTTATTCTTACTAACGAGTATTTACTAAAAAAAGTCCAGTATATACTATATACTCATGTTTATTCTTACCACCCCAATGACCACTCAACTGTTTCAAGTCATTCATTTATTTTATTCCATAGATCTTACTTGAGCAATGAAGGTTTCAGATGTGGAACAAGTCAAAGTTTTACAATATTACAAATACAATTTTTAGAAATGTTTACAGTTTTACAATGTAGTAATTTTCTACAATTTTTACAATTTTGTGCAATTTTTTACAATTTTTTGGCGAGATGTAGTGAGTTGAGGTGAGGTCCGATGATTCGCCAAAAGATTACCCGGCATTTGCCATTTGGTTGGGGAAAACCTCGGAAATACCCAACTAGGTAACCAAATCAAAGGGGTTGATGCCGAGGACTCGCCATAAGCATTCAGTATGTGAAATTTGAAAATCACTGTAGCTGTCCGCACTTTCTTTTCCTTGTTCTGCATCACACATAAAGACATGTAAGATTCATCTACTGATAGCTGTGGAAGCTTATGGAAAACTTGAACGTCTACCAGATCCGAGTGTGGCACACGTCTCATAGCAGAAAGTAGATCAGGATGTGATCACTTATCACGATTATTTCGATTGATGTGTATGAGATTAACTTTGCAAGAATATCCATTGGTATATGTCTTTTCATTTGTCCAATGGCGCAAATTCTCCGTACAATTTTTGCATTCAATACAAGGAGCGCATAGGTTATGTTGATCTCCAATTTTGACAGCAAATGACATAAATGAGCTTTCTTCACAAACTCCGAACATATTTATTCTACTTATTTCTAGTATATATACCCCAATTTAGAATAGGAGAAGCAAATGTGTGCGGAATATTGAAACAGTTGCTGTTAAAAAAAGGTTTGTACCAGGTGGATTCCGAGTATGTGGATCAGAGTCCACAAAGAAACCCGAAAAATAGTGTGCAGCGAAGTTTTGGACCGACGGATCTTTGATCTCCAGAGAACAAGGTGCCTGTGCAGGTGTTACATGCTATCTCTTCTCACTATATAGATCTCTTGGATATGGAACAACAAGTTTTGATGGAGAAATCGTTGCAATAAGTGAAAGTCTCTGGAATCTTCTATTTCACATCAATAAATTTAAAAATGCAGTTACTGTATACTGTCAGACTCCAAAGCAGCTATTATATCAATAGTTTCTAAACATACACCTTCATCTCAAACAGCAGAAATAACTGAAGTGCTCTCTCAATTAATATCACTTAATAAAAGAATTGTATTCCAATGGATACCATCCCATTGTGGAATCCTGGGAAACGAGAATGCGGATGCACTAGCAAAGAAGGGCAGCACTGCTACTTACAGATCTGTTACTAAATCTACATATTACTCTGTGAAAAGGTTTATTAAACTACATACTTAGACCTCAACGAGCAAAATTTGATAACACAATCTCAAGGGAAAAAAATGGAAAACTCTGCATCATAATCCACAGTTAATTCCCGATTTACCACGAAAATCGTCTGTAGCTGCATTTAGATTGGCAACAGGCCATGATTGTTTGGCCAAACACCTGCATAGAATTTGAATATATTAATGTCCTAACTGCCCATTGTGTAACTCAAACCAAGAAATCTGTGCTTCATTGGCTGACCATGATAATATCTTTGAAAAATATTGGAGTGCAAGAAGTCAAATGACTTTATTGTCAAATGCCTGGCATTAGAAAACAACAACAACTTTTGGACAAGTCTGAGACTGGTGGAGATAACTTTCTTTAAAGAATTGTGACAGAAGATGAAATATGGCTCCACCATTTTGAACTAGAGACAAACAATAGAGTGGCAGCATGGAAATTCACTAGAGAAAAATAAATTAAAATCTGCACCTTCGGCAGGAAAAGTTATGACTGCTGTGTTATTCGATTCAGAGGACATCATGCCAAATGGAATCACCATTAATTCTGACGCGTATGTGGCAATTCTCAAGAAACTTCAAGCTTGACTTAAGGCAATTTTGATACCTCAAAAATTACTCATAGATAATTTACAAGGACGCATCTCTAATAGTACTCTACTCCTGCTGAAATACGTTTGTTTTGATTTGAATATTCAATAATTGAATGTATATTTGTTGCGATTATTTTATAGACTCATAATATGTTTCCTTCAGGATTGCAGCTACCAATGAGGGGAATGTATCCTCAGAATTCTACAGCATTGTACTTGCTGAGAACGAGACTGTGTGTGAGATTTCTAAGACTTCAGATGTCTCGGGAAAACCTGCACGGACTCGAGAAGATGAGAAGCAATTCAGATTTGAATTGTCTAAAATATGTTTTTCGAATTCTGCAAAATTGAGCGGCTATTTAGCCAAGGACACAGGCAAGAAACATTCCAAATGCGATGTTTGTGGCAAGTGTTTTGCAAGATCAAGATACCTAAAATCACATGAAAGCCTACACAGAGGTGAGAAACATTTTAAGTGTGATCTGTGTGGTAAGAGTTTCTCTCAAAATGTCAACCTGAAAAGACATATTCGCACCCATAGGGGCGAGAAACCTTTCAATTGCGATGTATGTGGGAAGCGTTTCTCGCAATGTAATAACTTAAAAAGCCATAAACTCGTGCATACGGGCGAGAGACCTTTCAAGTGTGATGTTTGTGGCAAATGTTTCTCCCGATCGAATATCCTTAGATGTCATGAACGCTGGCACAAGGGCGAGAAACCTTTCAAATGCGATGTTTGTGGTAAGCGCTGCTTGCAATTAAATAACTTAAAGAAACACCTACGCCGGCACACGGCAGAGGCCTTTCGAGTGTAAAGTTTTTTGGTACGTCTTTCTCTATTGTGAGTAGTATTATACACTATGAACTCCTGCACAAAGGGGAGAAATTTTTCGAATGTGATATCTGTGGAATGTGTTATTTGTGGTTTCGGTGTTACATAAAATTTCCATTTATGCCGACGCTGACATAGGTAAGAGAGATTTCATATGTGATTTTGTGGTACCTTTTTATTCCCACTGTTCCATAATTTAAAATCCCATCTACGCCTGCTGACAAGCGTGATACCTTTCACATGTAATATTTGTGGCAAGTGTTTCTTTGAGTGTTGTAACCTAAAAATCCTTGAACCCTGGCACAGTGACGATTAAGATTTCGAATGCGATATTCGTGTCGAATGATTTTTTAAGGTATTACTGTGATTACACTGGGTAACAAATTTTGAGCAAATTCTTGTTTCTTCTGATTTTTAGGTTTCATATCAATAATTCACACACGCTCAGTTCAGAAATATCAGTATTTTCAATGTAGCATCAATAGTTTTTGGGAAATTAAGTGTATATGTATAAGTAATATGCATATTTATTAGGTCTACCAGAAAGAATAATGACCATATAATATAATATTTACGATGGACAATACATATTTATACAATAACAGTCTTGAATTAAGTATGTTATTGCAGATGTGATTGTGCTTTCCTTTTGTGTTGCTGATTACTGTCCCTGACCAAACCCCACACATAGTCTCCAGTCATGCCTGTATCCCGTAATATTGTGCGAAAGTTTGATGCCGCTTCCTGTATTTTGTGATCCTGCTTCCGTCAAGCAAATTCCATACTTGTACACCGGGTGCTAGGAGCTCTGCTTTCGATTTTGGTAATTCAAGATCACGTACAAGATCATCTAGTTTCTTCTGATTTCGAAAATAATGATACTGGCTGAAACGGTCACTGTCACTAAAGTCTGAGTCACTTCCGGTGACGGGTATATGGCGATACAAATTCGTTTGAGTCAACGGCTGGTGGTTCAAAAACTGGTAAATCCTGACCATGCGGGATAGGAACAATAAAGATGAGATATCCGGATACTGCAATCTCCCTCGTTTTAACTTCTTCAAAGATGACATATCGACCATGCAAAAGTAGCAATTGTCATGGTGGTTGGTTCGTTCCCTCCAAACTTTGGGGACAGCGAAAGGCATAATTTACGAGATCCTCGTAGCCATCCTTCCAAAGTTATATTACAGGAACCACAACACACATGTTGTGCCCATGAAATGTCTTGGTCTCGTATTGGTACTTCAAAGTAAGCATTGTGAGCTGTATAATATTTGGTGCCAGGTCTTATGTTATGCATCTTCTGCTTTGTACTGATGTAATATCCACAAACGTAACAGAAAGAGTCCAGTGAATTCCTGTAATCACCTCTAGAAGTCATGCTTCAACGTAGAACAAATATGATTAAGAATATCGTTATATTTCTAACCCCGTTATCATTTCAGAAAAAGTAATTACAGATTTGAAATGAGCGCAAAAAATTGAATCAGAAACAATTAAAATATCGAGAGAAACATTTTCGTTATTACCCAGTGTTATTTGTGTGGCAAACGTTTCTCATATAAAAATCAAGAATCTAAACTCATTCAATCAAAAATATATTTGCCTTGAAATAATAAAAATGTATATTTATATAAATTGCTCACTTCTACTCTGAATCGAGTAGTGTAAAAATCGTTGCACTCCTACGCACTGGCGAAGAAACTGCTCAGTGTGATGGTTGTTAAATGTGTTTCTCTAGTAGGTGTACTTACTTACTTAGTTACTGGCTTTGAAGGAACCCGGAGGTTCATTGCCGCCCTCACATAAGCCCGCCATTGGTCCCCATCCTGAGCAAGATTAATCCAGTCTCTATCATCATATCCCACCTCCTCAAATCCATTTTATATTATCTTCCCATCTACGTCTCGTCCCGGTCTTTTTCCTCCGGCCTCCCACTAACACTCTATATGCATTTTTGGATTCGCCAATACGTGCTACATGTCCTGCCCATCTCAAACGTCTGGATGTTATGTTCCTAATTATGTCAGTTGAAGTATACAATGCGTGCAGCTCTGCGTTTTGTAACTTTCTCCATTCTCCTGTAACTTCATCCCTTCTCTAGTAGGTGTAGCTTAAGTATTCATGCACTCAAATATATTGATAACAAAGCTTCCTAATGCGATTTTTGTTGTGTTTCTCGTAGTCAGATACCCTAAAAGCCATGAACGCCTGTAGACGAGAAGCCTTTCAAACTTTTATCTGTGAAACGTGTGTCTTTTAAAAAGAACTATTTTAAATATGATTTCAAACATACTGACGAAAGCTTTGGTAATGGGATGACTGTGGAATGCGTTTCTCTCAGTCCTGTAACTTCGTGAACACTAGAACAGGTGACAAACCTTATAGGCCTTATCTACAATAACCTCGATAGGAAACGAGAGCGGAAATACTTTTCAAATTCGTACACTGAAAGGTGAGCATTCGTAATTAACGAGTAACTTGTCGGGAACTTTAAAGGTGATTGATTCTTTTGTCAACATGAAACTACTTCCTCGTATTTTTTCTAGTAAGGAGGCAGTAACATGAAATCTTCATTCATCGAGTCTAACTAAACAATTCAGTAGAACCACTTCCGGTATTGTGCTACGTGTATCTGACCAGATTATAACCTGAATTGAATTCTTATATATTCTGTGTCCTAAGTTTTGAAAGTGTTTAACGTGTGTATATGTTAGCTGGCTTGTACTCCGAGAGAACGCCTATGGTCAATAATGCACATATAATATCAGAATGCATAATATCGAATTTACATCTCGTTATTGTCATATCGATATTCATAGCCGTTTCCGTTCTTGCTTTATTGTGAATCAGAAAGCACTTTATGCTTGGCTATGCCGAAATGTAGTAATTATACACCTGGTAGAAGTCCTTTAATGCATGTCATTAAAGTACACCTATTCATTATAGTTCAGGTTTTCGATTATTCTCGGATATTCAATCGAAAGACAACGAGGGAAACGTCGTGGAGGCTGGAAATCCAATATTGTCGCAGAAGGTTATGTTCTGTTACTATAATAATAAGCGTTAATTGTAAATAATGTTCAACTAAATTCAATTTGTGATCTCGTTTGGTTGAGGTTTTCTGGGGTTTTCCCTCAACCCAATACGAGCAAATGCTGGGTAACTTTCGGTGCTGGACCCCGGACTCATTTAGCCGGCATTATCACCTTCATTTCATTCATAACCTAGATGTTGATACAGCGTCGTAAAATAACCCAATAAAATAAAAAAATCAATACTTTCGCGTCTGCGCACATCTCACAATTTACGAGCTTGTACAAGGTCACTTCTGCTCTTCAGTGAGATGCGAATAAAATGAATAGTTCTGAATAATTTCAAGTTAGAAATGTGGTCAGTATAAAAAGTCGTATGAAACTTACGTATAATGGTAATTAAGACGCTCGTATGAAATTTATGAAACTCGCTTGCGCTCGTTTCATAAACAAACATACTCGCGTCTTAATTACTATCATTATAGGCTCGTTGCACAATGTACTGTTTGTTGTCATATAACGTACTTGTCAAAATTTAATTGAAGTAACCGTAACTTTACAAATTTATCATGCTATTTCTTAAATATACTCATTCATGACCATGAAAAATATGATGAAATATTAAAAGAATGAAATGTCGCTTTGTACCAAAAGACTACGAAATATAACGGGCTACTGTCCAAAGTATAATCTGTGGAAGAAACTGAATTAATATGAATATGGAAACAGATTAATTTCTTCAACTCTTACATACAACAATTAATAACCTGTACTTATTCAATCAAGAATATATTTTCCTTAAAATAACAAAGACTTATATTTATATAAATTACGACTGAATCATTACTTTGTCAAATATGTTACGTTTGAAATAATATCGTATGAGGATTATAACATTTATTTTCATCCTTTAGAGAATCCATCATGTCTCGCAAGTACCTCTCTTTCTAGCTGAAAGCTTGTTTGATACTATTAAGGGTTAGGTACAGCTTACAGCAGCAACATTTTGGAAATACTCAACATTTTTTTCCTCCATTACTGTATCTTGTACAATAATGAAAACTAGTATGTGTAAAACACTGTCCTACTGCTATCGTTACCTCAGAACAACAGTGGGATATCTTGTAAAAATGATATTTTAAGTAATGATAAAATTGCTCATGAACATCGAGTGTACTGCTAGCATTACAAGATTTTCTTCTTTGGACTCTTTCTTTACATAAAACTTGGACATCGTATCAGACTGTGTAACATATGTCGAACCACCTGCATTCCTTATTGCTGTGCGGGAATTTTTCATATCTTACATTAATCCTATGTTTACCAGTATGTAACTTACATTCGGTAGAAGACTCATAAATCTTCTGAAGCCGTATTCCTCATTCTATTGACCTCCCATCCTTAAAAACTAATTCAAAGTAGAGTAACTACCCGCCACAGGAGACAAATATTGCACATTTTTATCATTGTGAATGTGACGATATAAACTAATTTTAACACTTTTATCACAGCCACAATACATTTAGAATTTTTATTGCATTAAATCGGTACATGGAATTAACACTGCATTAATGCATTGATTATTGCACAAAACATACGCTTACGTGGCTCCTGACATGGCGTATAGCAGGCACGACAACATTTTCCAACTAAATGATACTCCCGTGAGGAATGTTAATATAGGTGTGTAATATTATGTGACAGGATTGCTTAGGCTAGTTTAGGTGTATATTTTGTCATAACTTAGGTTAAGTTAGGTGTGTAATCTGTGAGATTTAGGTTACTTTACATTAGGTTTGTTGTATTGCTAGAGGTTAGTTTAGGTTAGATTAGGTGTGCAGTAAGTATTTATAAAAAGTTTCCTTTATTTCTACAGTGAAAGTGTAGTGTTTTAAATATTTTTAAACTATTTAAATTAGAAACGTAAACGGAGTTTAACCGCTAAAGTAATAAGTTAGAGAACTGGACACATTTGAACTGTTTTTGTGTTTACATTTTTATTGACATCCATTATTTATTTTTAAATTTTAAATGCCACATGATTATATGACATTGTTTAATAAACAGCTCAGAATGTTATATTTTCAGAAGTTGCATATTTCTGAAACATATACAGAGTGGGGCATAGGAACCAAGTGTTTTTGAAAATAATCATAAAACAGTTAGTTTTTGTTTTCAACACATTTTATTCGTAGAACAACGTTTGTGAGAACATACCATTTCAATTATGAGCGGAAAATTACATCTAGCATGTGATGTCCGTCTGTGTTGACGCATTGTTTAAGGCGCTGACGAAAATTTGACCTCTATTCTTTCCAGGGGATCTCTGTTAATTTGGGTGATGTGTTGACGTACTGTGTCCTTTAATTCATCTAATATTCGGGGCTTATCCTCGTAAACACGTGCCTTTAGGTACTCACATAGGAAAAAAATCACGTGGACATGTCAGGGGACCAAGGCAGCCATGGAACATCGCCAAATCTCGAAATGAGACGATTGGAAAACAGGAGGCAAAGAACTGCCATTGATGCTCTGGAGATATGCACAGTGGCCCCATCTTGCTGAAACCACCTATATAATATGGGTGTAAATGTAAATCGCCATGCAAAATCCGTCTTACCGTACGATTGCTGATTCCAAGAGCAGCTGAATTTCTTCAAGCAGAGCGGCCTGGGCTGCGCAGTATCGCTTATTTGACTGAAAGTTTTCTGGAGTTCGCACTCTGTCTTGGGGGCCGGGCGATTTATTCTTTAGTATTGCGCCTTTTTTTTTAAGATTTTTAACCCAACATAAGATTGTGTCACGCACGGGAACAGAATCATTGCGATTAATATTGAATCTGTAGCAAAACTCACGCCATATCGCGGTCACCGACTCGCCATTTCTAACAAAACAATCATACGCAAACATGCGTCCACTGCTCCATGATGCCAACTGCAGGTGAAATGCTATGAGCCACCGAATGAAATGTCACATGCCACACGTCTCTCCCTTTCATAATGACCGAGTACAAGCCATTTAAAAACACTTGGTTCCCATGCCCCACCCTGTATTAACTCAGAACTAACTCTTCAAACATGTTCAAAACTGTATCAAAACCTTTGAACAGGTTGGGGTACTTCAGAAAACAAATTCAATAATTAAAGTTCAAAAATGGCATGTGAGGAGCACTATTATGGTTACATTATTTATTATTATTTTTTTTTGTTAAGTACCGAAGTCCACATGAAAGCGTTTCATTGTCATAGCACGAGGTCTTTCTTCTGAATTCTCTGGTTGTGTGAATTTTTGACAATATTACTCTTCTCTGTTTTACTGCGGTCTTCAGTTTTAGGATCTGTAAAGTTCCAAGTTGTCAATTTCTGTGAGATGCGTTTGCAATTCACTGTGGGCTATCATCAAGCAGATGCACTATCACCTTTACTTTTTAACTTTTCTCTAGTGTATGCCATTAGGAAAGTCCAGGATAACAGAGAGGGTTTGGAATTGAACGGGTTACATCAGTTGCTTGTCTATGTGGATGACGTGAATATGTTAAGAGAAAATCCACAAACGATTAGGGAAAACACGAAATTTTACTTGAAGCAAGTAAAGAGATAGGTTTGGTTTGGAAGTAAATCCCGAAAAGACAAAGTATATGATTATGTCTCGCGAGAGAATTGTACGAAATGGAAATATAAAAATTGGAAATTTATCCTTTCAAGAAGTAGAAAAATTCAAATACCTGGCAGCAACAGTAACAAATATAAATGATACACGGGAGGAAATTAAACATAGAATAAATATGGGAAATGCCTGTTTTTATTCGGTTGAGAAGCTTTACCATCCAGTCTGCTGTCAAAAAATCTGAAAGTAAGAATTTATAAAACATTTATATTACTGGTTGTTCTTTATGGTTGTGAAACTTGGAATCTCAATTTCAGAGTGGAACAAATGTTAAGGGTATTTGAGAATAAGGTGCTTAGGAAACTCTTTGGGGCTAAGAGGGACGAAGTTACAGGAGAATGGAGGAAGTTACATAACACAGAACTGCACGCATTGTATTCTTCACCTGACATAATTAGGAACATTAAATCCAGACGAGATGGGCAGGGCATGTAGCACGTATGGGCGAATCCAGAAATGCATATAGAGTGTTAGTTGGGTGGCCGGAGGAAAAAGGCCTTCGGGGAGGCCGAGACATACATAGGAAATAATATTAAAATGGATTTGAGGAAGTAGGATGTGATGATAGGAACTGGATTGATCTTGCTCAGGATAGGGACCAATGGCGGGCTTATGTGAGGGCGGCAATGAACCTTCGGCTTCCTTAAAAGCCAATAAGTAAGTAAGTAAGTAAAGTTCCAAGTTTGTCGAAACCCCTACATAAACCTGGCATTGTCCACCTACCTCTTCCAATTGTCCAACTTAGAGAACTTAAGTTTCCATTGTTGCATATTACGTCAGCAGAACATTTCCTCGGAGTCATTTCTTTTTACGGTTACTATATCTTGTAAAGTTGCACATAAATCTGACATTGAAGATGTAGCTATTAACAGACTGGTGTTCTCTGG
This sequence comes from Periplaneta americana, assembly GCA_025594305.2. NCBI lineage: Eukaryota > Metazoa > Arthropoda > Insecta > Blattodea > Blattidae > Periplaneta > Periplaneta americana. The sequence goes on from JAJSOF020000041.1 coordinate 16,178,949, forward strand.
TTTTCTCATTCTGAGTTCTCATGTAGCTTCATGAAGCCCTGACGTCAATCAATTCCAGCAATTCTGTTATTATCCAATGCTTCGATATATTTGCAAGTTAAATGAAGAGCATAATCATATGCTAATTTACGTATGATTGTGTAAGTCATACCATAATCAATCTTAGTACATTTAATAACATAATTAACCAATTCTGTCTTCTGCTCCTTCCTGAGCACCTGGTCCTCATGTACCACGAACCATATTTTCCACTATATCTAATCCTTCTTAAATTTCATTTGGTAAAATAATGACATGTGAGACATGTGATACTTTTTAAGCTTTGTGTGTGAAAAATGTGTAAGTATTTCGTATTCAAAACAAAGTAAAAATATTACACAGTATTATCACCATTTAATACGAGAAAAATTCGTTCTGGCACCGGGAATCGAACCCAGGACCTCTCAGCTCTACGCGCCGAGTGCTCTTTCCAACTGAGCTATGCCGGGACACGATCCATGGTGCCGGCCGAACTCCTCTCGTAATGCTTTTTACGGCCTTACTACCTGCACTTTAGACAATGTAAGTCATACATGCAGGAGCGCATATTTAAATGACTTTATGGCCATATTCAACATCAGTTTGTGACAACTGCTAACAGTTAATACAACACATATTCATTATATATGAGGTCTCGCCCACCTCATTGAATATTACACGACTACTATGAAGTGGGCAATATGTATTATCACCAGGGAAAGGATTTATATGTAAATACATATTTACTTATAAAGCTAATATAATTTATATTTTGCATTATCTTTATGTTTCACAATGTGTAGGGTTGAAAAATCCTACTTTTATTTTCCATATTTTTCCATATTTTAGAGTTTAGTACATATTTTCGTTAATTTCCATATATTTTCCATATTTCATATAAAACAGTCCATATTATATTAGGTTTAACAATAAAACAAAACAAAATTCCATTAACTTTTAAAAATACATTTCAACAATAGAGATTTAAACACATGTTCAGTAATCCCTTTAACATCAGAGTTATTTGAAAATTAGCAGTCCTATCAACAATGGGAAAGTAAGTTACAAAACTGTATTAATTTAATTTAAAATTTTTAACAGACTTCAGTTGTGCAGCTCAACAGTTAAATGCCAGTCAGAGTACACATAGGTTCAGTTTTGTAAATCATACTATAAAGACGGTAAATATGCCAAAAGTACGTCATTCAGTCAATTTAAAATCAAAACTAACAAGTTACATTTCAGAATTTAAAGAAGATGGTTTATCAACTGACAATAAAATATTATTTTGTAATTTGTGTCAGTGTGCAGTATCATCTACACAAAAGTTCCTGGTGCAACAACACATTACAACTAGTAAACATCAGGCCAACAAACAACTAAATTCCAAGCAGAGACAATTGTTTTTAACACAACCAACAACATCGAATGTAAGATCTGAGTTTAACATCGACCTGTGCCGTTCTCTCATCTCTGCTGATATTCCTCTCTACAAACTAAAGAATAAGGTCTTCAGGGAATTCCTTGAAAAATATACTCAACATACAATCCCGGATGAGTCAACACTTAGGAAGACGTATGCTCCATCCATCTACGATGAGACAATACAGAAGATAAGAGATGAAATTAAAGATAGTTCAATTTGGGTTTCCATTGATGAGACTCCCGACAAAGAAGGTAGACTTGTTGGTAATGTAGTTATCGGTTTGTTAAGTGAACAATATTCTGAACGAATTCTTTTACATTGTGATGTTCTAGAAAAGTGCAATAACAAAACTATAGTTAAACTGTTCAACGAAGCTATGGGTATCCTGTGGCCAAAGGGTATTATGTACGATAATGTGTTATTCTTTATTAGCGATGCTGCCCCTTATATGGTCAAAGCTGGACAAGCATTATCTGTTGTATATCCTAAATTGACTCATTTTACTTGTGTGGCGCATGCATTTCATCGTGTGGCAGAAGTGGTCAGAGACAATTTCCTAAAGCAGATTTGTTGATTTCATCAGTGAAAAAAGTATTTCTCAAAGCTCCCAGTAGAGTTAACGTGTTGAAAGAAATGTACCCTGAAATTCCATTGCCACCAAAGCCAATTTTAACTAGATGGGGTACATGGCTAGAAGCAGTTGAATATTATGCCGAACATATAGACTCTATTAACAATGTTCTCCTTGCATTGGACTCTGAAGATGCAGTCTCAATTGATACTGCAAAACAGTTACCTGTGACATAAGTGTGAAGAATGACTTAGCTCACATTCAGCATACATTTTCATGCATCATAAAAACGCTCAAAAGTCTCCAAAATAGGCACCTTTCACTATCTGAAAGTTTTGAAATTATAAATAGTACTGTGGAACAACTGAATCGTGGTAGAGGTAAAGTTGCAGATGCAGTAAGAGCTAAGGTGGACACTGTACTTTCAAAAACCCTGGATATGAAGAACTACAAAAGGTTGTTGCTGTGATGAGTGGTGAATCAACAGTGAAGATTAACTTGGACTTATCCCCAGCAGACATTGTGAAATTGAATTATGTACCAGTTACTTCTTGTGACGTCGAACGCTCTTTTAGTCAGTATAAATCTATCCTCAGAGACAATAGAAGAAGATTCACTTTTCAGCACTTGAATGAAATGTTTGTAACCTATTGTTATGGTAACAGACAATAAAAATTGTGTTTTGTTGAAACTACATTGGAAGATAAGGTACGTCCATTATATTTTTTGTTTAGTTTGATTAAAATGTACCAATATTTAACGTACATAGTCATTTTTTTATAATTTTAAGTCCATATTTAATTCCATATTTTGGTAAAAATCCATATTTAATTCCATATTTTGTAAAAATAACTACATATATATTTACATATTTCATATATTTTTAGTCCATATAAATCCGTTCCCTGATTATCACCATTTAATACGAGAAAATTCGTTCCGGCAACGGGAATTGAACCCAGGACCTCTCAGCTCTACGCGCTGAGTGCTCTTTCCAACTGAACTATGCCGGAACGAATTTTTCTCGTATTAAATGGTGATAATACACATTGGCTACTTCATAGTAGTCGTGTAATATTAATTTTTCTCGTATTAAATGGTGTTAATGCACATTGGCTACTTCATAGTAGTCGTGTAATATTCAATGAGGTGGGCGAGACCTTATATATAATGAATATGTGTTGTATTACACAGTATATTTTTATCTTCTATAAAACTCCATAGATCAGAATTCATAATAAGACTATGTAAAAATTGTATGAGCTATAGGACACCTCTCTAGCACCAACGCTTGAAGACTTACATGTCATCATCATCACCATCATCATCGTTGGCGCTACAGCCCAAAACGGGCCCTGACCTTCTTCATTCCCTCCCTCCAATCTTCTCTATCCCGGGCTCTCAATTCCCAATTCCTACACTTCAATAGCTGCTGACAATCTTCCTTGATTGAGTCCTTTCATCTTTTCCTAGGTTTTCCTTACAAGTATTTAGTGTAATCGACAGCAGCACAAAATTGCAGGTTACATGGTTTTCAAAATTAATAAGAGAACTACTAGTGAAGTAAATCTAAACTGTTGGATTTCTACTTATTTCTAAAGGTATAACTCAGAAACAATAAATAGCGGTAATTGAAATGAGACATCAGAGGTCAGATTGCTGGGTTATTTGTCATGGAATGAGCCAGTTCTGGCGGGTTTCGCTTTCTTCCTAATTTTTCTTTACAATATTTGTCTATAGTAGCGAAGATATTACATCTGATTTGTTTTGCGTAATTTAATGATGAAATGAGACTTTAAAATATACTCGGGGCACAAATCGATAACTAATCCCATTGTATATATTTCACGTGAAGTTATGTGTTACATATCTCAGGCACCAAATTTGTTTTTGAGTTGATCAGGGACAGTAGGAGGTAGATAGATGCGAGTTTTCTTACGGTTTAGAGTTGTGGTTGATGGAGGTACTAGTAGGTAGAATTACACTTCACCGAAAAAAGTTGTTCTTTCCCTACATGATTGCTGTACGGACACCACTTGATTATGAGATCATATGAAATTATCTGAGAAATTCTTCGGCCTGGTGTCCGATAAACAAAGGCGTTTGAGGCAGATTAGGTGAGATTTGGCTTTCGAATTTATCGCATAATGTATCTGCTGAGTGGTGTGTTACAAATTTCAAGTCATTTTCAGTTATCGAAGTTAAAATCGATCATTAAAAGTATGTTCATAGTTTATCAACATTTTCCAGTTTACTATAGCACGTGATTCTGAAAGTTTTTTAACGAAAAATATAGAAAAATGACCTGATTTTCAGCGAGGAGGTACTCCAGGATTTGAAGAACTCATTTAGGACGTAATTATGGAAAAAATAGGTAAGAGTCAGAGAGAATTGATCAGTGTAGATCATCTGAAAGAGATTAGTTATCAGGTGAAATAAAGAGGTACGTACTACACTTCAATATGAACGAGAATAGGAAAACTATATATATGAATCTTTCAATTTATAAGGGATTTTTTTTTTTCTGGAATTGCAATTGATCCTATGTGCAAGGCATATCAAAAACCTTAACTAACCTAACCTAACCTAACCTGTCACAGATTCGTGTATGGAAGATGCAAAGAACTACCTTGACGCTAGTTTAGTTTAATTTTGTTACAGCGTAACAAAATTATGATCGAAGCTAACCTGACCTTACCTTACTTTACCTAATTTAACCTAACCCAAACCAAGTTTTTGGGTCACATGCTAGAGAAAACTACTTTTTTATTATAATTTTGTAGACCAACCTTTGTACTTCACAAAATCCTGAATTTGCAACACTGTTACTGATACTACATAGCCGTTCCACTGTAACGCTTGGGACAGTCGGAGAGTTCTCTTCAATACAAAATAGTTATTTTGTAATTTGTTCTTGAAAACTAAATTGCGCAACTACAATATGTAAAATCCAGTTGATAGGCCTGTACTTTCAATCTGACAAAAGTGGAAGCATTATGTTTCATAAAGTAAGCTGAAAATCGATAATTACATTATGCAACAGACCAGACACAATTTAGACATCTACTTCATTACTGGATATTTAATGTGCAATTTTTATGATTTTATTTGAAGTTAGTTAATATAATGTGAAGTATTGTGTTCTATAGCCTTTTATTTATACATACCTAAAACTTTAAATCACACTAATACATTTTTTTCGGAATTTATTACTCGCTGTTACATGAGTGAGGGAAAACGGACGGGATGTAATGAACGGGACAGTTTGGGAAATGAAGGATCATGATTAGATAATACCAGATTATATATATTATGACGATGTACCGAAGTACATATGACATTTCCATGCAGAAATTCTGCGTCATAATATGATGAAGATTGAGTGGAACAGAGAAAAATTCTCTCTGGCACCGGGATTTGAACCCGGGTTTTCATCTCTACGAGCTGACGCTCTATCCACAAGCCACGCCGGATTCCCATTCCGATGCCGGACAGAGTCTTCTCAGTTTAAGTTCCACCTCTTAGGTTCCCTGATGAAGAATGAGTGAATATGATGACGCAGAATTTCTGCATAGGAATATCATATGTATTTCAGTATATCGCTGTAATATATGATATGCGAAAAATAATCACTTAACATGATTTAAGACGGCTCTTATTCCGTCGGATCCCGGCCACTTAGACACTCGTAAGAGTGCATCTCTGCACACAGTGTGTACATTGTACTACCACATTCTACTATATACAGTCACACTGTTTTGAGGGTGCAGAAACATCTGTGACGGTCCAGTGCATGAGGGTTAGCCACTAGAGAGAACTGTAAGAGACTGTGGAACTTAACATCTGTGACGAGGATTCTGTCTGGGAACCCAGAAATGGGAATCCCGGTGTGGTTTAGTGGATAGAGCGTCAGCAGATAGAGCTGAAAACCATTCAAATTCATAATACCATATTCTTCAAATTTAAAATTTAAACATTTCTTACTGGAACATTTTTTTAGTGATATAATACGTTTAATTGTCCCGCGCCGTGGCGTCGTGGTCTAAGGCATCCTGCCTAGGACTCGCATTACGGAATGCGCGCTGATTCGAGTCCTCATGGGGGAAGAAACTTTCTCATGAAATATCTGCCAGTGTATGGGACCGGTGCCCACCCAGCATCGTGATGAACATGGTGAGCTACGATAGGTAGCGAAATTCGGTTGCGAATGCCAGCCATAACCGCTTGGGGGATCATCGTGCTAACCACACAATACCTCCATTCTGGTTGGATGATCGTCCACCTCTGCTTCGACATGTGGGCGTGAGGCCAGCAGCCGGCTGGTCGGTCTAGGTCCTTCACGGTCTGCAGCGCCACGGATTAATTAAATACGTTTAATTAAACAAAATCATATATTTTATTTATTAGGACCACTGTTAACTCTTTTATTATTCTCTCAGTTTTATCTCTGTTCCCATATTTCTTTTTAGGACATTCTTACAAAATCCTTCTCGCAAACTGAATAAGTTTGGTTTCAGAAAGGCTACCTACAATTTGTTTAAAATATGCAAAGGACATATCTTGTTCATTAGTTTTGAACAAATTTCTACCAGGACTGCTAACAGCAATAATAAACATTAATTTCACTTCTTTATCCTCTAAACTTCCTAAAGATACTCCAACATTTTCTCAAACTTACTTTCTCCAACAAACAACCAATAAGTACATTTCTTACTTTATCTATATGTTCCTTATCTTTTTTTGGCTTTTCCACATTGCTTCCCCATCACAGTCCTCTGAAGAATACTGAATATTAATCCTAAGTTGCATCATCACTTACCACTGCATAGGACATAGTTATATCTTCTAGTCAAGCAGCAAACGTGAAAATAGTCATTTTCTCACTGAATTTCTTCCTGTTTCACTGCAGATTAGTTTTCGGGATAGTCAAACTGTAAGATCAAGTCTCCGATGCCCAAGTGACATTTTTTCTCCAAATTTTTTTCTCGCAATCACTTCACAAAGCAATTAATTTTAATTCACAGTTGATCCTGAACATGAAACACATTGTCCTCAGTAAGTCCGTCACTAGACATCGTTGTAGGCGTGTAGTAAGTATTCATCATTACTTTCACATTACTGTATTGATCAAGTCATAGTCCTCAAATACTAATACAATAATATCTTCTTTCCATTCTTTACACACTCCAATCATACACCTTTTCGAAACATACTTTCTTTAATAGCCCTATGCTCCTTTATGGCAAGCCAGGAACTACTTTCACTAGAGCATCAATAGCTACCTAGGTAGACTGTCCATGTAGAAAATGGTGACTTTGAACAGAGTGGTGTATTCAAGAGAAAGGGCAACTAAGAATTCACTAACGTGGTGGTGTAATCCTTAAGAAATTTGTTGTAAAGGTGAAGACCAAGTTGTTGTGATAATTTGGTACTTCAAAAATTAATCAAATAATTTACAAGGATGCATCTATAATGATAATGTACCTCTTGGTGAAATAGGTTTGTTATGTTTTGAATATTCAATAATTGTATAATTCTTGCGACTGTTTTATAGACGTACAGTCTTACTAATAAAAACTCTATATATAGACGTTGAACACTCTTACACTTATACAATAAGTAGCTCGTTTATAAGTCGTGTGTAAATTCCTCACTAATAATCACTACATACGTCATGTATAACAGTACAACTGTTACAGAGCTACATCATAGTTTAGTCATTACTTCATTAGAAAGGTAATAGAATATCTGAGGTTATCTATTGCATCCGGTAGAGCGCTCTAGTGTGTCGTGTTAAGTATCGATAATACAACTGGCTCTGATCGATTACCACACTATATTTTGTTCAAAGAGTACAATAGAGTACAATATTATTCTAATTATTTTGTGCTCTTTGCATTGTTCTTCTATAGTTACAAGGCAACCATCATCATAAAATGACAGTCGATACGAACAGCTGTTAGAGAGAGACGGCCGTTTTGTCTCTATATACAACGCCTAAACAAGGAGTTTCGTATATATAACTACTGCAAAGCAATTCCCATGTATAGTTACAGACTTCGCTTATGCATGGTTTATTAGTAACGTTTTCTGTCCCAACTCTGCATAAGTCATGTATAAAAACTATACACAGTTTATTAGTAAGACTGTTATAGTATAAATTTCCTTCAGGATTGCAGCTACCAATGAGAAGACTACATCATCAGAATTCTACAGCATTATACTTGAAGAGAATGAGACTATGTGTGAGATTCCTAAGAATTCAGATGCCTTGGAAAAATCTGCACTGCCTCGTGAAGATGAGAAGCAATTGGAATTTGGATTGTCTCAAATATATTTCTCGGATTCTGGAAAATTGAGCGGATATTTACGCAAAGACACAGCCAGGAAATATTCCAAATGCGATGTTTGTGGTAAGTGTTTTTCAAGCGCAAGGGACCTAAAAACTCATGAACGCCTGCACACAGGCGACAAACCTTTCAAGTGTGATGTTTGTGGCAAGAGTTTCTCGCAAAACAGCAATCTGAAAAGACATATTCGCTTCCATACAGGCGAGAAACCGTTCAAATGTGATGTATGTGAGAAGCTTTTCTCGCAATCTAGTAACTTAAAATCTCATAAACTTCTTCATACAGACGAAAAACCTTTCAATTGTGATATATGTGGCAAATCTTTCGCCTCTTCGTTTCAACTAATATATCATAAACGCTGTCACTCTGGCGAGAAACCTTACAAGTGTGATGTTTGTGGTAAGAGTTTCTCGCGAGCTAAGCTCTTAGAAAGGCATAAACTCGTGCATACCGACGAGAAACCTTTCATGTGCGATATTTGTGGCGATAGATTCTCCCAGTCTAATGACCTTAAGTGTCATGAACGACGGCATACTGGCGAGAAACCTTTCAAGTGTGATACATGTGGCAAGCGTTTCTCGCAATCTAGTAACTTAAAAACTCATAAACTTCTGCATTCAGGCGAGAAACCTTTCAATTGTGATGTTTGTGGCAAATATTTTTCCCGACTGTATGTCCTAAAATGCCATGAACGATTCCACACAGGCGAGAAACCTTTTAAATGCGATATTTGTGGTGCTTCACGCAGCTAAGTAACTTAAAAACCCACGTACGCCAGCACAAAGGAGTGGCCTTTCGAGTGTAAAGTTTTTTTCTAAGTGTTTTACTCTAATATGAGTAGCATAAGATCACATGAACTTCTGCACAAAGGCTAGAAATTTTTCAGATATGTTTGTGTTAATTATTTATCGCTGTTACGTACTTTAAAACTCCATTTACGCCGGCATAGGCGTGATATATTTGAAATGTGATTTTTGTGTGTGTGTGTGTGTTTTTTTTTTTTTTTTCACTGTTACATAACTTAAAATCCAATCTACACCTGTCCACAAGCGTGAAACTTTCAAAAGTAATATTTGTGGTGTTTATTTGAGTCTTGTAACCTAAAAGTTCTTGAACCCGAGAGCAGTGAGGATAAAAATTTCAAATGCGATATTCGTGTTGAGTGATTTTTTAAGGTATTCATTTGTTTATTTTTGTGGAAAATGTTTCTTATATAAAAATTAATAACTTATACTTCTTCAATCAGTAATATTAAAAATGTATATTTATATAAGTTACTTTCTTCTTCTCTGAATCGAATAGTATAAAAAGTCATGAACTCTTACACACTGGCGAGGAAACTTTTCAGTGTAATGGCTGTTAAATGGGTTTGTCTAGTAGGAGTAGCTTAAGTATTCATGCACTCAAACAGATTGGTAACAATGCTTTCTAATGCGGTTTTTGTGGTGTTTCACCTAGACAAGTACCCTAAAAACAACGAACTTCTGTAGGCGATAAGCTTTTCAAATTTGTATCTGTGAAACGCGTTTCTTTAAAAAAAGCTATTTTAAATATGATTTCAAAGATACTCACGAAAAGATTTGGTACTGCGATGACTGTGGGATGTGTTTCCCTCAGTCCTGTAACTTCATGAACCCTAGGACAGGTGAGAAAGCTTATAGGCTTTATCCACAATAACCTGGATCTATGGCGGTATGCACCAATTCTTACAAGACCAACGCTGTTCCACTTGTTTGGATAAAATTCTATAAATTTATTCTATAGAAAAGTATCTCATATACCTAAAGACGATAATATTGTATTGAAGAAAGAGATTTGTTATTGCCGCTTAGTTTAGTACAAAAGAATAGAAAGAGATGTGTTTGAACAATGGTTAGTTTGGCTCGCCTGACATTATTGACAGCTTGCACTAAACCAAGTTAAATGTTATGTCGGTAATAGTCAGTACAATACCTTACAGCTTTCCATTGAATTAAATTGATATTGAATCTTATAATTATCCAGACTCCATGTATCTAGAGTTAGTACCTAAACTATAGTGTACAGAACAAAATGAAACTTCTCAACGCATTCTGACTTCTTCGCCAGAAGTTACATGACGCAATGATGTTTAAATAAGTCTGTTCATATCTGAAACAAAATCCCGATTGCATTTGGCAGTATGACTTGCTAGAAATTAGTTCATACGAATGTGGTCGTGAGATACAGTAAATAAAATGAGTTTACTGAAGTGCCTAAAACAAAAGCAGTGTGGTAAATCTGAAAATAATAGTGCGGAAGTTTCAGTGATAAAGCCAAAGCGAAATGAAAAGACCTGACCACAGTGGAAAGTGCAGTAGGTAGGCCCTACCTCTAAAAGCTCTGCAATAAATTGTTAACGTATTCTTCCAATGACACCCCTCTTTTGCCTCCTTGTTAGATCTCAAATCAGTGGAATTATTTTAGTGCTGGGTCATTCAATGCAAAAATGTATGTTATTGAACCATGATGTCTCAAAATTTAAAAAATATTGTAGTAGGTTATTTTGTATGTTCTAAATATGAATTTCAAGCAATACTATATTTACATCTTTCATAGTTTGGCAGCAATCAGAATTTAAATTATTGATTTAACAAAGAACACGGTTTCGTTCATTGAAGTTTTCTTACTATGTAATGGAAAATGGACAAGTGATTTTAATCCAATTCGAAAAGGGAGAGCCTTGTTTATAAATGCCCTTCAAATGAAAAAAAAAAGTATATATTTTTTAAATAGTTACCCATGGTAAAATAATTTTAGAAAGTATAGAACACAAACTGTAATTCATTTTCTCAGACGAGAGAACATGTCTTTAATTCTTTAGGGTATTTTGATTTCACTGTTAAAATTTCAGAATGCTGACTTAAATAACATGCCAGTTTTTAATAAAAATAACTCACCGGAACAAAGGAGCTCTCCAAGTAGGCTCTCCCGTCGTACAGAATGTTGTGCGATCAAGGTGTAGGAGACGTACATTTGAGATTACTCATCGTTATGAAGTCTCGCGAATGCTGCGACCGCCACACATAGCAAGCGATTTTCAACCGTCGGAACAAAAATTAATAATTTTATTAATTTAATTATTCACAGGTTTTTTTGCATAAAGTCATAAAACTTAGGAGATGGATTAGGACTAAGGTTTTATATAATACAAATGAAATTCGCATGAAATTAATTTGTTGCATTCGAATATAAAACTTTCTTTTCTTCAATGAGGTGTTTTTATGAGCATGCCTTAGTATTATTCGGATTAGTCTTTAAGGAATTAAAATGCGGTTATTCAGGTTTAGAATGGCGTGACACTTCATATAGGGTGTCTACAATATTTTAAATGATGGATGATATGTAACTGCCACCCGTTTTTCAGTCATCCGTATGACTAATATATTAATGATATGGTGGTCATAGATGGCAGTTTAATTTATTTTCATAATAATATTACATTAAAAGCCCCAAAAAATTCATGACATCAGTGGCATATTCTTAAAATTTTGTGTGGAATGACCCTGCTGAGAATCCATGGATCATCATTCATGAATATAACCTAGGAGGCAAGATGTGTTAAGAAGCAAATTTTATTCCTAACAAGTCTGAGGAACTTCAAATATCGCAGGACTGTGTGCAGAGAAAGATAAATTGCGAAAATGTTAAGAAAGCTCAAAAGCAAAATCTGAGGAAAAAATTTGTGCACATAAACTAAGTAAATCACACATATCTGCATCAGAAATAGTTGAATTGAGCAAAAATCAACACTTAGAAGGAGCTGAATCACTGCTCGTGTTTTTGGAACGGTTACAAAATTGCTAAATATCAGAGAACTTACACTGATATGCAGTAGGCTATATGCCAGTAGATATACATCTTCAATCACTTAATGGCTCAATATGGGAAGAATCCTTGAGATATTTCTTTTGCACAGACATTAGATCTCATATCGCTTAAAGCATGCATCAAAGGATCGTCAAATACTTTATAGAAAATCAACGAAAAATTGTAATACTTGTATCTACCACACTAATCAAAGGATTGTCAAATACTTTATAGAAAACAAACGAAAAATGTAATACTTGAATCTACCACACTAATCAAAACAGAGACTCTGGTTGTGTGTTTAAAATTTTTTATATAGGACACTGATAGGTGTCAAACTATGTTTTTAGCTATGATTGAACTCGTGAGAGCAAAAGCTTCCAGTATAATTACTGCCCTTCTTGAAAAACTCAGTTTGTTCAGAATGAGTGAAGAATATTTAAAAGAATGTCCCATAAACTAGCTGTTAATGATTCCATCAGAGAAATCCATGAAATAAAATTACTTTCGGATATTTTTAGAAAAAACTATATGATCAATGCATTTAATCTCCTGAGAGCCAAAGAGAACTGAACACTGTTGCGAAAAGTTTAGGACAACGAATTTTGCATATTGTTAAAATTTTCACAATTTGGTGGATTTCATCAACTGAAAAAACTCTGCAGGCTGTATGGGAAAATTTTGAGAGTTTCCATTTTGATAAGGCTCAGAATGATGTTACAAGAGATCAGAAAGAAAAAGCTGAATATTCTGGTTTACGAAAATGTTTGGCAAGTGTAAAGTTTTTAGAAAATTTGAGAATAATGCTTGATGCACTGACAGAATTAGTTGATTTTTTTTTGTGATCTTCAAAGGAGAAAAATGACACTGCTAAGAACAGATAAACTGATAAAAGAATCTATTTTATGATTTAGTCGCTGCAGCAAAATCCAGGACTATTGATAGCTAACTGTATGACTAAATTAAGTAAATTCAAATCTGTGCCTCTGTCAAGATTCAATAAAATACAAGACATCAATGCAGGAAAGTTGTCCAGGAGTTGCTGTCAATTTAGAATCAAGATTATTAACTACTCAACTCACAGAGGAACGAATGAAAAATAGTGGTAACTATAACGTTCTTCTTTGTCACTCATGTGTTAAATCATGCGAATAGCCTGAGAGGCTAGATATAATATATTGAGAAGAATGGTAGTGCACCTCTGTAATTAACTTATAATCTCACATAACAGGACAATTATTAGACTTCCCGGGGAGTACAAAGACTATGGAAATTATGAAAGAAAGCCAGATGATCTATTGTCTCTTCTTTGTGCTTCGAACAATATTGCTGTATCAACAGCTGAGTGTGAAAGGTCATTTAGATTCTAATAAGAAACACTCTTTTGATGGAACATATAGCTAATTTGAAGTTCATCAATTTAACTGGACCTCCTCATTCTTCCGAATTTGATATGTGAATCCTGGCTGTCAACTGGGAGGCGTTCAACCGAACTCTCCTGTCGTAAAAGAAAAACTAGTACAGAACAATATCCCTTCGAGCCAGTCTGGAAAATTTTAAAGGGTTAGGTGAGTACCGATTGTTATAATTTTGCAAATAAAACCCGCGTGGAATAGCTGTACAGGACTAATTTGGTGCATTAAATTTCAATGCAGATTAACACTTCCAGTTGAGTATGCTATTAAGTAAAATAGTGCAGCTGTATTAAATTAGAGAGAGAGCGGCATACTTGTAAAGAAGAAAAATTGTAACAATATACAGTCTCCTCTGTCAATGATTTTTTTTAACGAAAATTGGTATCACAGCTGCCTTGATCATTTCATCCTGTACATGCATTCAAATTCAAAAGAATTTGCAATATTATCACTATTAATTTGTGTTAATATTGGACGTGTCTAATGCTGGAAACTGATAGCTGAAGCAGGTATATCAGTTGATTATAGTCTTCCATTAAGATAAGTATATTGTTACAATGTGTTCTATACAAGCGTAAGTTACACGATCCATTTATTCTTCACACACGGACTTTGGCCCAAATCAAGATAGAACCACAGTCTAGTATATACAGTCACGAAGCTTGAGTTGTGAGGGTAATAGGGACAGTAGACTGTGCAGGTACTATTTCGCATTGTTTATAATTAGGCGATAGTAGCGATCCTAGTGATTAGCCACTATCTATGGATGCCTATTTACTACGTATTGAGCTTCGTGACTGTATATACTAGACTGTGATAGAACTCTTACATTAAATAGCATTCCACATGCTTTCCTCCTGCATTCCAATCCATTTCTCCTTTGTGGTGTACGTCTGCTTATATTGGAGAAATTTATTTCATTCTTTGCACTCGTATATAAATATTGTACAATGGGAAGACGTGTTTAGGCCTACATTTGAAGTTTTATGCTGTGCTATGGTATTGTTTTGCATTATCGTTGAATTGCTAGTATAGCCTAACATATTTCGGAGGTTAAGTTCCTACTGACAACTTCAGTCTTCAATTCTCCGGCTTTGTTTGTAAGGTAAATACTGTAACATTCCTAGAATCAATATCCTCATTTATGTTTGTACTACGGAGACATGGAATTATTATTACACATGCTAGTAAGTTTATTAAACTAGCTTACATGTCGCATGCGAGTTTAAGATTCATAACAGGTGGTTATAGCCTAATTAAACTGGCGGTGATCGGTGTGGCACAGCACGGACTATATCCACAGTCTAATATATATTAGACTGTGCTATATCGCCACCTATGATATTACTTCATCTTTTTCTACATTCAATCGTCATAAAGAGTATAAATGTCAAACAGCTTTGCTAAATGTGTCAAGAAAATTCGCTGAGCTACGGATTTCAGCCAGGAACTCACTTGAGGTTTTCACCTCGAACGAGAATCTCTTCCAGTGTGTGGACTTCCATTTGAATTCATGTTACCAATCTTTGAATTTTCTCGCAACACATTTCTCGCTAGCGAGATGTTAAGTGTGTAACGGGCCTTTGGAGTATTAAATCCAGACATTTCAGATGGGCAGGGCATGTAGCATGTATGGGTGACTTATGCATAAAGTGTGTTAGTTGGAAAATCTGAGGGTAAAAGACCTTTGGAGAGGACAAGGCGTGGATGGGGGAAAATATTAAAATAGATTTGAGGGAAATAGGTTATGATGGTAGGGACTGGATTAATCTTGCTCAGGATAGGGACCGATGACGGGATTATGTGAGGGCGGCAATATCCGTTGCAGGTTTTCTTTTGGTCGTCCAGGATTTCGGTGTGCCATGCATATACGCTTTTTGTCAAGTATGCGTAACTGCCTTCAAGGCTTCCTTGATAATGTGATCGTGAACATTCAGGGGATAAAGTAGCAATGTTATTCATATTCTGCCATCTGAAAAAGGTTTATAAATCCATTATACTCTTTCACTATTATATTGTACTCTCTGTAAAAGTAATATGTTACAGAATCTATTATTGACAAACGGACATTGGCCATAACCAAGATAAAGTTTTGGAGTAAACAACATCCATACTTTCCGCCTGCATTCCAGTTCAACCCCGCTTTCTGGTGTCGGTCGGCTCATAGTGGAGAAATGATTTATTTCATTCATTACTCTCTATAAAATTGGACAGCAGGAACACGTATTTCCATTTGGAACTTTTATGCTATGCACACTATTGTTTTGCATTATCGTGAATTGCTAGTATAATATAATTATGCCAGCTGTTAATGTCTCTCTCACATTCTTCAGCTTTGTACGGTAAGTACTGTAAAATCCTTAGAATCAACATGTTCATTAGAGCTCATTTGTTTGTGTTTACTAGTGAGATGTGGAATTATTATTATACATGCTATACTTGTTTTTTTTTATAGATGGGACATGACAGTTACGCGGCTGAACTAGGAACTACAGTGCCATGTTGCCAATATGGACTACCACGCTGCCAGCTGTTGGAAGCCAGCAATTGTCGTGAAGATGGCTGACGTTAAAACGTTCATTGACAATTCACGCGGAGGTAAGAAAACAATGCAAAAATCGACAGAGAATCAAATATGAAACGTACCAATGCCAACATTGTGTGCACAATAAATGTCGCCAAGCGAGCTATTCAGCACTCGCCAAGGGGAAGTGTAAGTTTCGCAACTCAACCACTGTTACCATAGCAACAGGCCTTCCACGCTATGTGACATTCAGTTGTTTTTCCGATCGCAACGCTCCTGTCATGTCCCATCTTTCAAAAAAACAAGTATAGTATGTCCTAATTAGGAGGACCATAATTCCTTTGAGTGAAAGTCGGACCTTAATCATTTTCTTTGGAAAAAAAGTGCAACACCATGTTTTTCTAAAATTCAGTATTTATTTTATTTACCTATACTTAATCCTAAGGCAGACACATATATAAAAATAAAACTTATATAACACTAAAAGAAGGAGCAAATGTTAATAATTTTAAATTTATCGATACAGTTGTAAGAAGGTTATAGGTAGCTTACAATCTTACGCCAAAAATCGGGACAGCCTAATAAAAAGAAGTCGGGACAAGATTTTCAAGGTTCAAAAACGGTATAATCCCGATTAATCGGGATGTATGGTCACTCTAATCCAAATAGCTAGCTGACATATTGTGTCAGTTTCTTCTTTTCTGGCTCTACAGCCCTTTGTGAGTTTTGGCCTCCTTCACAATTTTCCTCCACTTGTCTCTATCTTGCGTCTTTCTTTTCCATCCTCTTATACCAGAGCCTTCTTCAGTTACAAGCCGGAGCCATATCTCGGCAACACTGTAATTAACTGTCAGCCGGAGGCCGACCATACAGTACACGTGTTTGTGCTAATGCCGATTTTCAATGTAAATTAATGTTACAATATAAGTGTGTGTCGATGGAATTATGTTCGCCGTCGTACCAAATGTTCATTATTGATGTATTATGAACTATGTGCGTGTTGGGAATAAAATCAAGACAATAAATGAAAAAAAAAATGGTTGCTGTCTTTGGAAATTTTTACGATTAGTGATGACAAAGTAAATATTAAATATTGTATTAACTACATTTTTATAGTCTTACTTGTGGTTTGTGATGTATCAGAATTCTATGCAAATTGTTGGGTCTCGCCTGCTATATCAATAAAGTTACGCCATTGATTTTCAAGTTCATTGCAAACAGCTGTTTTGTGATCCCATAAAATAAGTTACAGTTTTGAAGATTCGGAATGCCTGCTATACGTCAGAACTATTTATAATTTGTAGATGCATACACTCACTTTGATGGTTTTCAAGGTTTGTTTATTAATATTATTCCTTTTGTAATAAATTAGTTATAAACATGTTTCTTTTCACTTTGTATTTACAGGATTTAAAGTTCACTAAGTTTACGCTAATTGGCACATACTTAATAGAAAGATAATGATGTGTTTTGTTATGTATGTTGAAGGTATTTTTCTTAAATTTCTCATAGATATTTATACTTGGCCTTGGCCTATTTAAAATTATATTTTTAAAAATTTATAACAAATAATTTAGGATAACAGTATTGTTATGATGACTGGCGAGATTCAAACTAAAACTGGCTTCCTGGGTATCGGAAATATTTATTGAACAGGACGACAGATCACATGGAATTAAAATGTAGGCCTATATGATATTCTAGGCGTTTCACGTCAGAGGTGAAACAACATAAAGCGACAAAACATTGTCAATTTAATAGCCACATAATGGTTAATTGATTTGAATAGGGTATTGCGAAAGTACGTCGTTATGTTATTTATTTTTGGTAGAAGTAACTTTTCTTTAAGTATTTATTTATTTTCCCTAGTACCATCAATTGAAAACACGTATGATTTTAATTTTCTTGAAGTTATAAGTGGCTGTATGCAAGTACTTAGGCGGTATTCTGAAATTCAAATAAAATACCATTTCGGATTCCGTAATAAATTACGTACATCAATACGCTGAATCTTGATCATATGCACTTAGTTTTGTATCAATTAATGTCGAAAATGTACATGTGACAAAGAAATCAAAGCACTAAAACGTCAAACGTCATGCCTTTATTTCGCCTCCGCCTGCCTCCACTCTGCGTTGCCAAATCTACCCATGCTCCGGCTTGTGACTGAAGAAGGCTCTGTCTTATACCCAGTCTTCCCCTATCCATCTCAACGTCCTGTAACCACTTCTTCCTAGGTCTTCCTTTCTTTCTTACTCCTATAATGTGTCCATGAAGCAGGAGTTTAGGCAGTCTTCCTTCTTGCATTCTCTCCACATGACCAGCCATCTCAATCTCATGGATTTGATATGTTTTTACTAAATCTTCTCCTTTCAGTATTTGGTTAATTTCCGTGTTTGATTTAATTCTCCAATCTCCAGCTTCAAATATTAGTCCATATATGCGTCTGATAATTTTTCTTTCGAATATTCTTAATGTATTTTCTCATCTTTTTTTTCAACACCCATGATTCAGCAGAATATGTCACTACTGGCTTTATTAAGGTACAGGGTTGGGTAGATAAAACCGGCCCATGTTATGACATTGATAGGTTCTAATGATTTGAAACAAACTTCAAATGGAATGAAAATAAAATGCATTTACCTTCATAATAAATGTTGGAAGTGCCCTCCATCTGCATCTAGACACTTCTGTGCACTTCTGAGGAGTCCGGACAGAAGGAGTTCTGTTCCTTGTTACATTTTTATCAATCCAGTCGTACGGCATTTTCGCACCAAATCTTGAATGCTGCTTTTTGCTGGTACTGAACGAAGTGGATATTTGTCTCTGAATAATTGTTGTATTTCCTTAATAGAGCTGGTCTGTACGTACGCCTCCACAATGAATATTCGCTCTGGTATTGAATAAGTCATGCTTATTTAAAGAACAACTCTTTACGTGTGTTTAGAACGTCTGACTTTTAAACAGCAACCAGAAGAGGTTATAAGTAACAATGGCGCAACAACAATGATACAAAACACGCGGAAGATAAAGAAATCAATACCCTACATAATTTATTTTCCAAATCATATGACATGAGATGGGGCCGGTTTTATCTGCCCAACCCTATATTATATATTTTTAATGTGGTTATTCTGGTTAAAAGTCTTATTTTATTGGTTTAATGTTTGCAAAATAGGCTTTGTTTCCTATTATTATTCTGTTGTTTATTTCTTCAGATATTGTTCCTTTGTTATTTACTTTAACTCCCAGATACGTGAAGGTAGTAACATTTTCAAAATTATAGTTTCCTATTTTTATTGTTGGTCTTATATAATCTGTCTGATCCACTTCTATCTTCATATATTTTGTTTTATCTTCATTGAATTTAAACCTGCTATCTTTCCCATTGATTCATTTGTTGTAAACATTTCTTGTAAATCATTCATATGTCTAGCAATCAGGGCAATATCATTTGCATATACGCATATTTGTTTAGATTTATATAAAATACTGCCATTGATATTTATTCTTTCAGTACTCTATCCTAGGCCAAGTTGAACAAAACTGCAGATAATCCATCTCCCTGTCTTACACCTGAGGTAATATTAAAGGTTTTACTCATTGATCTTCCTATCATTACTCTTGCTCTACTGTTCTCAAAGGTCATCTTTACAAGCCGTATGAGTTTTGTTGGTATATTATATTCCTTCAACACATTCAGTAGGTATTCTCTGTTTATACTATCGAAGGCTTGTTTGAACTCAATAAGTAGTATATGTAGAGGGATGTTAAGTGAATGTCAGTTTAAGTTTCTTATTATTTTTTCTTTCAGTCAGAATGGATGTGATCAAGATGGAACGTGAGATCGACCCTCTGGCAATAGAAAGTAGTAATAACACAGATATAGAGGAGAAGAAGCCTTTATCTCAGGTGCCTATATTGAGAGTGATTACTAATTACCATTTATTTTCCAATCCGCGAAACTAGATTTCGCCACTAATTTTGTTGCACAAATTGACCAGAATGTTGGGTGGACTCCAGTGTCATCAGTTGTTAAAGTTTCATTACCAAATCTCTTCCCCCATTTATATTCCTCTGCTATTGCGCCTGACAAATTCAATTCTCAAATTTCAAGAATAGGTTGTTTTGTGTGACTTGTTATTAGTTTCGCCAGTGAGGACATGTTCCTGCTTAAAGCATGGAACTCATTTCTTTTTAAATTGGTCATAGCACAGTCTAGTATGTAGTCACGAAGCTTGAATTTTGAGTGTGCTAGGAACAATAGCCTGTGCCGGTACTATTTCGCATTGTCTGTAATGAGGCGATAGTAGCGATCCTATATCTATGGATGCATATTTACAAGATATTGAAGTTCGTGACTGTATATACTAGTCCAGCGGTCTCAAGGTTAAAACTGCACTGGGCAAAGAACGTTAGTCATTGCGAAACCGTGAGGAACCGATCGCAGAATGATGTAACCTTGAGAGCACTGATTATAAAACTTCTGTGATAAACTGTACACCAACACCACCTTTGATTCATAATATGTTATTAAAGTATTTTATTTCACGTTGGGCATGTACATAATCCGTAGCATGTGACACTGAGTGGTCTCTGCATAAGGAAAATGAAACTAAGTTTTCTGAATGGATATATTCCATATATGTGTATTCATTCATATCTGGGAATGATAAAATAGCTTACTTGTACATTGTAACATTCATGTTAAACCGCAGCTCAAAACTCAAAATTAACATTGTAAAATATTAAAAATGACGAAATCTAATCAACTATACAAAATTGCATAAATGAACACACACACAGATAATATATATTATATATATAATATGACATATATTTAAATATATATATATATTTATATATATAGAGTGTTTAAAAATACAGGGCATAATTTCAGGTATGTATTTCCCACATGTAGACAATCAAAATAGTTCATTACAAATGTGTCAAATGGAAATGCTTTATTTCCGAGTTATGGCCTTTGTCAACATTGAAATTCACCAGAACGGTTTTTTCTTTCCGCAGGTCGTTGCCGTCAAAGGAGACATTAAGAGGGCACTCTGACAGTTCATTCCGAGGCAAAGGTTACATTCAGTACTTGGATCGAAGGTTTCATGATCGATGGATAGGTAGAGGTGGCCCAATTGCTTGGCCTCTACGCTCACCTGATCTGAACCCTCTCGATTTCTACTTGTGGAGCCATTTAAAATCATTTGTTTATTCGTCTCCGGTGCCTGATTTGGAATCCCTTCAGAATCGAATTGTGGCATGTTCTGAGGACATGAGCAATACTCCTGGAGTTTGGGATCGTGTTCGCAGGTCAGTGAGACATCGATGTGAGGTCTGTATTCAAGAAGGAGGTGGACATTTTGAACATCTTCTGTAATGACAACGACCTGCGGAAAGAAAAAACGTTCCGGTGAATTTCAATGTTGTGAAGGCCATAACTCGGAAATGAAGGATTTCCGGACACATGTTGTAATGAACTATTTTGATTGTCTACATGTGGAAATACATACCTGAAATTATGCCCATTATTTTTTAAACACCCTGTATATAGACACACACACATTATGCATAACCGAAAATGGAGTTGTAAACAATTCAAAATCCTTTTAAAGAGATGAAACTCCTTGAATCTGTGCTAAAAATTTCACCGTATCTAAGATGTTGCTGTTCTGTTAAACCAGATAACCATTTAACGTTCCCGTGTTTCCAATAACATGAGCCTCATGATAAAACATTTGATTTTGTCATACATGTTAGTTATTAAGTTAGCTTTCCCTTGCAGACTTTGACTAAGACCCAGTGATATGACTAAGAAAGGGTAAATCTTGTATCCATTCCTCATCAATAAGTTTTGATAGTGAGTGCTTAAAGACTGTCTAAAAATTCCTTTATCTCAACCTTATTAGTTTCACTTTCTGTAAACAAATAATCTTTTTCCAAACTTTCTCGTAACGCATAGTTTTCAGATTTCCTAGCCACTTTAGACAGAGCTATTTCCTACAGCCGCTAACGGAAAGCAATGTGTAACTGTAAGCCTAGATCATATATGTAACAGATAGGTCATCGCTATGTTAAAATCGTTTACATTTTGAAGAGAACTGCCACCTGTCTGCTGCAAACGAACACGAGATGGCAGTACAGTCGCTAATGCAATTCAAATGGGAATTATGACGTGACTCCTTATGTAACAACTAGATGGCAACGTAGTAAACCTGACAAAAGTTGTTAACGTCAAAGCCTATAAGGCCGACCTGTTTGGGGTATATATGATCTGGAGGCTGTAAGTGACCGATTCGATCTGTTCATATTACGTAGTGCTTGACGTCACTGTCACGAACATACCCGAACGACTTATCTAACTGCCCTCGTGAGGACAGCATTATTCCAAGGAGCGAGGTCTGCCCGATTAACTCATATTTGAGACTGCTGTACTAGACTGTGGTCATAGCTTTGAGTTACACATTAAGTAGCCTCCATTCGAACTTGTCTGACTGTAGTAATATAAGGAGATGTGAGAGATCGTGGATAATTGCTGGTCGAATCAACATTTAAGAGAACAACTCTGCTATTTTCTCGCACTGATTACTCTCAGAAGAAACGTCTAATGCAATAAATAATTTTAAAACATGTTTCACATTTTCCGGCATATGTTTTCTGTAATAGCTCAACGTCATTCAGAAATTAAATATATTTTGATGTGGAAGTAGAAAAGTAAGTAACCATGTAGATATTTGAAAACAATATCATATTATGCAGTTATTCTTTTACATGCTGCGTTACGAGGCGTTTTGTACAAATTATGCCTCTGCGGTCTGGAGTCTGTAGATGTGCTTTCGTTGATATCTGGCTTTAATAATTAAAAATAGTAACTGGTTTTTCGTGAACAACTAAACAATCACATATGAGCTATTTCGTAGTTATTTTGTTTTGTGTGTTCCAGCAAGGAAATGGATTAGATCTGCAAGTAACTGGAATAAAGACAGAATACATAGACCACACCTCTGATGTAAAAGCCGAGATGACATTTGTTGATACTCGTGTGCCAGTTGTCTTTCCCGTCGTGAAGAGTGAAGTTGAGGTGAGTACAGTTTATGAAGTGACTTTGTCGCTAGTTTTCTCTCTGTTATTTATTGGCTGATGTGGTTGCTGCATTCAGGTGACCAGGGCATACGATTTTTTTCTCTCATGCTGTCCATTCATCTTATATCTTTCTTGAATCTTTTCCACCCCAATTTCATCATAGAAACTGCAGTGCTGAATGTTGTCTAAATCATATCCATTTTGATGATTTTATCGCCGCTGTTAATTTCCACCATGTCTGCTTTTAATTTAACTGACAGTCCAGTATGGAATGGGGTTCATTCTTAGTTAATTATGTGATAGGCGACTGACGTGCTTTGCACCTGGTTTAGAAAATAATCTTAATTGTGTTTTTTTTTTTTTATTATTCTTTTTAAATTATTTTATTAGCCAGACTCCGCATATCTGATGTCTATTTCTTGGTACTATTTGTTTATAATTACGCAATGAAGTCATAAATCACAGATATTATTAATATTATTATTTTATGTTATTATTATTATATTATAAACTGAGAGGATTCGATCCAGCACCGGGTTTGGAATCAGGTGTGGCTTAGTGGATAAAGCATGAGCATGTAGAGATGAAAACCTAGGTTCAAATCCCGGTGCCGGAGAGAATTTTTCTCCGTTCCACTACTCTTTCATTGTACGATGACGCAGATTATCTGCATGGAAACATCATATGTACTTCGGTACATTAAATAATATTACGATATGCGTAAATCACTTGTGATTTAGACAGCGCATTATACCATCGGATCCCGGCCAACCAGTCACTCATTTTGAGTGCACCTCCGCACATATGTAGACATTATTCCTGCGTTCATAGACATCTATGACGTAGTGCAGAGGAGGCCACCAGAGGGAACCCAAGAGGTGGAACTTAAACTGAGATGATTCGATCCGGCACCTCTATGGGAATCAGTTGTGGCTTAGCGGATAAAGCATCAGCACGTAGAGCTGAAAACCCGGTTCAAATCTCGGTTCAGGAGAGAATTTTCTCCTTTCCACTACTCTTTCATCATAAAACACAGAGATTACTTCATAGTTGCTTTCACATCATCCTACATTGTGCAGAATCATCCTCACTAACTGTTACATTGGGAGAAAGAATTAATCGTGTCTTTACTAAACCAACGTCCAAGATTTTGAACAATAAAATCAAACTAGATGAGACTTTTCGTACAAATTATTTCACTAGTGATACTGAAGTTGATACACGTAAAGTCGTTGACATCAGGTTTAATAATAGAGTGAACAAACTTTAGAAACAATTCAGTGTTTTTGGTGAGGGACTTACGTTATATGACATAATTAATATGTTCTGTGTTGTGCAGGATGGAAATGTATTAGATGTGCACATGACCAAAATAAAGACGGAATGTATGGATCACAGCTGTGATCTGAAATCAGAGATGCCGTTTGAGGAATCATCTGTGCCAATTGACTTTCCCATCATGAAAAGTGAAGCTGAGGTGAGTGCAATTTATGAAGTGTGTTGGTCGGTATTTCGCTCTGTGTTACTTACAGACTAATGTGGCTTCTAGATTAAGGTCAGCATGGGAAACGATAGTAGCTCTCATGCTGTCCAATTCTTCGTCGTGTTGTCCTTGTTGAATATATTTCCATCTAATTTTTCTTATACAAAATATGTTATTGTTTTCTAATTCCAGGCGTTTGACAATAAAGTCATTTGACCTCTTGCACTCCAATATTTTTCAAAGATATCATGTTAAGCCACTGAAGCACAGATTTTGAGGTGTTCCGGATCCATTTCTTGGTTTGAGTTGCCCATTTCTCCCTTGAAATTGTGTTATGAAATTTCGTTTGTTGAAGTCTAGGTATGTAGAATATTATAGATATATTAATTTGTCCTACAGAATTTATCTGTAATATTGATACTTAATATTTTTGGAGAAAAATTTGCTCCGGCCCCGGGGATCGAACCCGGGTCCTTGGTTTTACGTACCAAGCGCTCTGACCTCTGAGCTATGCCGAATTCAATCCACAGCACCGGACCGAGCTCTCCTCCTTCGATGTTTTCCCTTTGTGGCCTGACTCCAAGTTAGCCATATATATGTTGACATGTAGCCAATGTCAACTGCCATTATACTAGGAGCGCACTCAGCTGAGTGACCTGTTGGCCGGGAATCTGCAGTTACAGATAAATTCTGTAGGACGAATTAATATATCTATAATATTCTCTTAGCTAGCAGTGCATAATAACTGAAGTATTCAGTCCATGTCACAGCCCTAACACTTTAATAAATATACAGTGAAATGTACATTGATATAATAATCTGCTAATACTCCCGTTACCTCCACATCCATTCTAATTCTCTTACATATGACCGAAACCGATAGTAGCAATTTCATATTTGATATTTGACGATATTTCGCGGTGGATTATGGGGCGTAAAAGATGTAGTTTGACGTCATATCCGTCATAACGAATTCAAGTATATTTGGCTGGAATACTCCCGCCTTTCTTTTTATCCTCTCAGGATGTGCGTGTATGTGACAGCATCACAGTCCAGACAACTGCAAGTCCGAAAGTTAAGTTGAAAGTCTACATTATCGAGATTTAATTAATATTCGGGAACTGAAAAGAATAACATCAACAACTCTTTGATAGTAAAGCAGTGCAGTCGCTATATTCTTCTGTGAATGATTCAGTTAATCATTCGCAAATATTCTGGGAGGAATATACACGCCCACACATGGTTATGACAGTTCAGAGCGTGTTCTTTTTTTTTTTTTTTTTTTTTTTTTTTTCAGTATGCATGCTGCGCTAATCAATGTTGATGTAACATGGCACTGGCATATCAGTTCAATTCACAGAATAGTGATAAATAGGGGGCGGATGTTGATGACCTAACAATCTACTTAAGATGATAAACTAATGCAAAAATTACATAAAATTAAAAGAAAATGACATTTAAATATTATTCAAAGTACTGGCACCACAACTTCTTAAAAATTAGTCATCTTGTTTCAATGACTGCTCTGCAAATCTCGGAGAGAGGAGGCTACAAATTTGGATTAAGGTTAAATCCGGAGAAATTGCAAGCAATCGTAATGGGACATAATCGTGTATGAAGCATTCTTGATAGTAGTACTATACCACATATAATATTGAATGGGATTATTGTTAAATAGAGTGAAACAGTTAAAAATCTTGGCATTTTTATGGATAGCGATCTAAATTGGAACACTCAAGTAACACACATTTGCAAAAAAATATTTTCTCAACTTCACTGCTTGTTCCATATGAAAGAATTTCTACCACTTAGTCTAAAAAGGAATCTTATTCAGACGCTTGTAATGCCCCATTTTGATTATTGCGATTCCTTGCTAACTAATGTAAGTTCACTCTTAGCTGAGAGACTACAACATGTTCTTAATGTGTGCATACGATTCATCTGCAATACTCGTAAGTTTGACCATATAACACATTCCCTCCAGTTACTTTCATGGGTGCGTCTGAAGGAACGAAGAACAATACATTCACTGTCTCTTCTGTTTAGAATCATGCATACTTCTACTCCGAATTATCTGCTATCGTGCTTTCAATTTCTTACAACTCTTCGAAACCAACATCAAGCACTTCTTTCTATCCCTCTTCATAGAACGTCTTTATACTCATCTTCCTATACTGTAGAAATACCTCGCCTCTGGAATTCGTTACCTAATGACGTCAAGGACTGCCGGACTTTATCACAATTCAAAATTAAATTGGAAAATTTTGTCTTAGTTAATGTGTTTAGGTATTGCTAGAAGTATTGATTTGTGTTTTTTTTTCTAATCGAGATTAAAATTGCAAGTTTCTTTCTAGTTTATGTTAGTTAATTAGTTAGGATACAATTAATTATGATACTTAATCACTCATTTAAAGTTTGTGTGACTGCAACCTGTGTATATTTTTGTGTGGCTTTACTTTGTTTATAGTTTTTCTTTCTCTCTCTCTCTCTCTCTCTCTTTATTTCTTGTGTACCTTTACTTTGTATCTAGTGTATTTTTTTCTGTTTATTTCTATTATTGTATATTTGTATTCCTGGTGTTGTGGAAGAGAAGGCCTGAGGGCCTTAACTACATCAGAATAAATAAATAAATAAATAATAAATAAAATTTTCAAACTTTAAAATTCGCAAACAAACAACTTTCTAGAAATTGGCTAAGATAAAGGAAAAGAGCATGCATAAAATGAAGGTTTTAAGGAGAGCTATACATTTTAATGAGGGTTTACAATGTGTTTCAATCGGTGGTGGTCCATGTTAGTGCCTTCATTCTTAATCTCTTTCTGCTCCTCACTTTTGTTATCAGATCTTACAGGTGGGCAGTGTGAATGACAAAACAAATTGTGAGCGCAGCATGCATTCTTGCAATCTTTGTATTAAAAATACTGTCTACTTCAGTAGTTATCCCTTCCGAACCATGTTGGGGACACAACGTCTTGTCCAGGACACGGTGAAAGTTTCCCCCCTTCCAAACAAATTCTAAAGACACCCTCGTACTGACAAAAGAACAGTAGTGGTCAAAGCTCTCACTTAAACTAAGCTGTTGTCGACCATTTTATATTACTTCCGTTGTGTGAGGCGAAACGTTCAGTGGAATGAGGGACGGACTTTAGAGTTTGTTTCAAATTATAAAAATCAAACTTCACTGTTGTTCGTTTATTCAGTAGGTAATTACTACTGACCTATTCGCTTAGAAAAAGATTTAACAGACCTATTGGTAAAGAAGAAAGTAAAATGCATTCCCAATGATCTAAAGGTTTTTAAAAGTATTGAAAATAACCAAAAATTGCCGAAAAAAGGTATAAAAATGAACTGTTAGTTCAAAAACGTCGAAAAATGGAAAAATGCAATATAAGAAATTATTTCTTTCTTTGATATTAACATAGAAAGGATTTCTATATTAATGGGCATCGTACTAATGTGAAAAATAAGGAGATTACTTTTCAACATCCGCCCCTAATGATAAACATAAAGATCTTTCGGTTCATGAGAAACAGAGTATTCCTCGTGGTTTGTTCAGGAATAAGTAGATGACAGTAATATTGAGTTCTAGACGACTTGGAAATGTACAGAAAGGAAATGAAGACCCACAATCACCAAGAATCATCCAACCACAGAAATCACATATGGTATTAACGAAATCACTATTCATCATCACAGAGATATTTCCTGAGCTCTCACAGTTCGAAGCAGTGACAGCAAAACGCTGTCACACCCCAGTCTACTTCAGAGATTCTTTGCCATTCTGCTCCACTCTGCAGTAGAACCCTCACGCTGACTGCTTCATGGCAGAACCATTTATTCATATCAACGAATTCGAACTTCCGCAGTAAACCAAGAGACAGTATTGGGAACAATATCATCGAAGTAGACTCTGGAAAAGTAAAAATCAATCAATCTTATTGTATCCAGCTGTTTCCTGACAACATTAAGTCCACTATAGTCCACTGTAGTCTATTCAGTTGTTTTTCACGAGAAATGAGGGGTATTTTGATCGGTGTTCATTATAGATGCCTGTTGCTAGTAGCCAGAGTTGGGGTGTAATCAATATATACTGCAGGGCTGTGTCTTCTGCAATTGGTACTGATGATTTTAATTTACTTCTTTTGTAGTTTATGGATGGACAGTACAGAAGAATGTGTTCCAGATCTTCATCATGTTATTACACCACAGACAAGTAGGATTATCAGAAATATGAAATCGGTGTAATGGAAGTAACTTTTGTGTGATAATGTCACCTGTTCTGGCTCTTGTTAAAAATGTTTAAACATGTCTGGGGAAGTTTTTGTACATATCCAGGTCATTTGGTTTCTTTTGTACAGACTGTAAAATTTTTCCTTTGTCAGAAGAGAGCCAATTGTTGAACCATGAGTTTATAAAATGAGACTTTACTGAAGTAAAAGCACTGGATAGAGATATCACTTGAAGAAGTAAAGGTATAAGTGAAGTTACTGGACATTACAGTATTCAGAGTCCCCCTGAATATTCACACATGAAATAATTTCTTCCATTGTTTTTGAACTATGCAAATTATTTTCCTCGTAATCCAAATCCTTTTAAAGGTTTAATACCTTTCGTTCGTTTAGTTTATTCGTATGCTTGCTGTAAATCATAAAATATCTGAAATAGTTTCAAACTGCCTTACCAAAAATTTTGCATCACCAATTATACTGTAACACTTTGATCAGTTCCTGAATCCTACAAACCTGTGACTATCTCGGAATATGATTAGAGTGTTATTTCTATTTTCTCTTTGAATTAACTTATCGTTTATGCAATAATTGTTACTTAAACACGATATTTCTTACAAAATGCCAAAATATTTTGTCTTTGTATTTTTTTTATTCATTTTCATTTTTCGGCGACAATGTTTGACTTTTTACTGGGTTTAATAGTATTTAAAACCAGGTGTATAAAATATAAATCCCTCAGCTATTATTGTTTAATAGCTTCTTTTTACATAATCTTTTGCAGGACAAGGCATTTGAGTTAGAAGTGGAGGAGAAGATCACACTGGAAGTAACAGCAGAAGAGGATGAAGTTTTAACTGAGAAGTGAGTGAAGCGTGTGAGTCTTTACTACATTTTTGGTTTTACTGCTTAATTTAAATACTGACGAAGAATAGAATTTTGTAATTACATTCAACATGAATGTTGTTCAAGTGAATGACTCAGTATTATTAATTGGTATGTCTACCCATAAGTCTGTCTGTATGTCTCTATATGTTTGTATTTCAATATGATGATATATTTATTCCACCAGCTTACATCGGTCATGATGGCCCTTCACATTTCTGTATACAGTGCATCACTCCATTGGATACATAACATTCTGCTTACGCTTTTTCTAAACATCTGGCTATTACATATAAATGACCGTGATCACTTTTCTATCACGTCCCTCACCTCTGTTTCCCTCTCTTCTTTTTCTATTCACCCTTCCCTTTCCTAGTTATATCTTATTCTTACTAATCTATTTGACTGAACAATCACTTCTCTCAAATCTCTTATTAATTGTTCACAACATTTTTTCGTATTTGTTGAACTCTTCCATAGTTGTTAACTTATTTATTCACTTGAATCACTAACGTTCACTGACCACTTATTCCCATTAATCTAATCTGTATATTTTCAGATGAAGTAGTTTCTACAGTTTCATTACATTTCCATTCCCACTTTCTTCATTATATTTGTATCACTACTTACTTCTTATCACTCTCTGGTTATTACTTGTATCTTATCCTTTTTCACCATTATTCCCTTGCCTTACAGTCTTTTCTGTCACTGTCACTCTTTTCACTTTATCACTTTCCTATGTTTTGTCACTTATACACCAACCTCTTAAGTTATAAGTTTTCTGTCCCTTACTTTTTCCCACTGACAAGCCTCTATTCGGTGTTGCTAATGTTACGTCATCCTTCCAGTTCTTGCAGAAGCTTGTCTTCTTGTATTGGTATCTTATTCATCTCTCGATCCCTTTTATAATTTTTGACCCATATTTATTCTTCCAGCTGGATTCACTGAACTCTTTTTGCTGTTCTCAGCTCCTGTATGCCGTCCTTCTGTTCTCCCCTGTCTACCTGATGGCGTCATCATAATTTTAGTGCAAGTCTCTTGTTTCTTCTTGAATTGCTTGTTGACATCCTCATCCACTGCTGTTGCTGCGCTATGCATTCCTCTGGTCACTGGCCTCTCTTCCTGGTTCATGTTATTCGCTGACTGGTTCATTCCATCACTTGCTATTCTTTCCTGTGTGATGACCTCTCCATCTTCTAATTTTTCAAATAGTTCTCCCATCTTGTCTTTCAATATATCTCCTTGGCTATCTTCTTTCTTCGTCTGCATATGTCTCTCTCTGTCTGTCCGTTCATCCATGCATCTATCCATTATATGTTTGTGTCTGTCTTTGTCTCCATGTTTCCTCCTATCCATCAATAGACGCATATAATCCATCCACCAACGCATTCATCCATCTGCATATTTAAGTCATATATGAAAGCAATTTTTGACTATATTAATTTCTTTGTAAACAATTTGCTCTCTTTTTTCCCATTTGCAGTCTCCAGAATTTAAGAGTGGATTTGAATAATGTAATCTGGCCATATGTTTACATCAGAGTTTTATTATACACTATCTACCAAAAAGTAATTGGGCACTGTTTTTGTCCCTTTAGAACCTCGTGGTACCACCTCTTGTTGCTATAACAGCAGCCACCCTGTCAGGTATGCTCGCCACTAGTTTGTGTAGGATATCCACTGGAATGCATCGCCATTCCTCTTGCAACATGGCACTCAGTTGGACAATGGAAATTGGCCCCATGTTTCGGTGGCTGCTATGCAGTGGTATGCAGACAATAATGTTCACCAGTTGGACTGGCCTGCACAGAGTCCTGATCTCAACCCCATTGAGCATTTTTGGGACTAATTGGACCAGCGATTCAGGTCTCGGGAGATGCGGCAAACTTCCATTGTCCAATTATTTTTTGGTAGATAGTGTATTTTGTACAACATTACATAATGATTCAGTTCATAAAACAGATGGAACGGTTCAACTATTTCTCATTTATTGTCATGGTGGACAATGAACAAGAAACAAGAAACAAGAAACTCTCACGGACTATTACACTTTTACTACGTCATACTACTTTTGACCAATAGAACGGTACAAAAGAACGTCTTTCAATCAATCACGGCTGCTTATCGCACAATTTTATCGCCCTAGCATTTGTTTAATTTTATCGCTTCCCTACATTTGTTTGTTTTTATCACTACCATAGGATTTGTTTCTTTTTTTGCCAATATTTCAAACTGCACTGGTCTGGACGTCAAAAGACAGAAAATTACAAACCACTCCAGTCGATGCACAGCAGTTTCAAATATGACTTTTGTTGCCATTTAAGAACAAGAATTAATAAAAATCACTGGTCATGGCAACGTATCTTCCCTGAAACCCTAATTACAACTAAATGAAGAGCACTATTCGGAAATCCTGAATAAGTTGAGGAATACACCATGTACATCGAATTCCACTTCTTTTACGCACACTTCCAATATAACATCAACTGAACCACCAACCACTAAAACATTCAAATTTGAAAATTGTACTTTCAATAATTGAGGCGATTTCAGGAAGATGGGCCTATAGTCTTATAAGCCCTTTTTCGGGTAATTGTTTAAACGTAACCACTATATTAAGTAAATTATCCACCACACTTTCGTTTCGTTATCTCAACGCTAGAGGTCAGGAGAGCATTTTCTTTGCGAGCGTACAGCTGTTCATATTCATTGTTAATACAATAATAATGTATAATGCCAGTTGACTTAATATAAAAATGTCAACATACATGCCCAACTTGGAGTCAGGCTACAAAGGGAGAAAACACTGGAGGGGTTAGATCTGGTGCTGTGGATTTGACTTTGACTTAGCTCAATGGTGAGAGCTCTTGGTACGTAGAAGCAAGGACCCAGGTTCGATCTCTGGTGCCGGAGCGAATTTTTCTCCTCTAATAATAATTGTTACCATAACAGATGTATTCTGTAGGTACAAAATAATAATCTTTACCTAGATAAATAAATACCAAGTTAGAGATAATACCAATCCAAATTCTTTCATGATAATACTTACTACGATATTGGAATCAGTGATGTCCCTCTGCAGATTTTAAAGTGACAAAATTAAGAAACTCTAAACAGCTTATATATGACAATTATAAGGCATAGAAAAAGATATAGCACATTTGCAATCACGAATT
Source organism: Periplaneta americana (assembly GCA_025594305.2). NCBI lineage: Eukaryota > Metazoa > Arthropoda > Insecta > Blattodea > Blattidae > Periplaneta > Periplaneta americana. Next base: position 16,211,942 of record JAJSOF020000041.1, read on the forward strand.
TCGAAACAGTAGCAGAAAGTAGAACACAAGTGTGAAAAAAAAGTCACTTTGGACACAGAGATTTATTAAAAAGAAAAGCCAACTAAGAGTTGACTAACGTGGTGTTATTCTTATAAAATTTGTTGTACAGGTGAAAACCAAATTGTTGAGACAATTTTGATATATCCAAAACTACTCATAAATTATTTACAACGATGCATCTCTAATGGTATTGTACCTCCCGGTGAAATAGGTTTTGTTCTGATTAGAATATTCAGTAACTAAATTTATATTTGTTGAGACTATTTTATAGACTGGTGGTATTTTTCTCTTCAGGATTGCAACTACCAATGAGAGGAGTGTATCATCAGAATTCGACAATATCGCACTTGAAGAGAAAGAGTCTGTGTGTGAGATTTCCAAGAATTCAGATTCCTCGGAAAAACCTGTGCGGACTCTGGAAGATAAGCGATTTGAATTGTCTAAAAGATGTTCCTCGAATTCGGCAAATTTAAGCGGACATTTAGCCAAGGGCCCAGGCAAGAAACCTTTCAAATGCAATGTTTGTGCTAAGTGTTTTTCAAAGTCAAGTAACCTAAAAGCTCATGAACGTCTGCACACCGGCGAGAAAACTTTCAACTGTGATGTTTGTGGAATGCGTTTCTCGCATTCTAACAACCTAAAAAGGCATAATCGCGTGCACACAGGAGAGAAACGTTTCAAATGCCATGTTTGTGATAAGGATTTCTCGGCATCGTATAACCTAAAAATTCATAAACGCCTGCACACAGGCGACAAACCATTCAAATGTGATGTTTGTGATAAGGATTTCTCGACAACGTATAACCTAAAAATTCATGAACGCCTGCACACAGGCGACAAACCTTTCAAATGTGATGTTTGTGGTAATTGTTTTTCGCAGTATCACACTTTAAAATCTCATTTACGGCGTCACACAGGCGAGAAACCTTTCAAATGTGATGTTTGTGGCAAGGGTTTCTCACAGACGAGTGGCTTAAGATATCATAAACATCTTCACGAAGGGGGGAAAACCTTTCAAGTGTGATGTTTTGGTAATTTTTTTCCCTGTTCCGTAATTTAATTTCTGGACCTCATTACAAGTGAAAAGAAAATTAGTGAACTATACACTGGTGCTTTAGAGATTATAATTCAATTTGCTTCTACTTAGTATCTGTGTGAGAAAGGGTTTTCATCACTAACTCTAATAAAAACAAAGTAGGCTACCGAAATCGACTAGATATACTGTATGTGACGATCTCCGACTTAAACTTATCAGCATATGTTCAAATATAGAACAACTGTGCAAGAATCGGCAGGCTCATCTATCTCATTAATATGTGTATTAACATTTATTTATTTTATTTTTTTGTTAATAAGTTAAAGATTATCCAAACTCTGATAGCCTTGAATTATTAAAGAAACAAAGATGAATTTTCTTCTATTAACATTAGCTTAAGTACAGTAGTTAATACTAATATAAAATTAATTTCATTTATTTAATTTTAATTAATTACTTCTATTTTAAAATATAAGTATACTGGTATTAAAATACCGTACAAAAATGATAAGTTTTCTTTGGAAGGGAACAAGCTTAAGGTGGTCCGCGGAACTGTTCTGGCTTAAAAAAGTGGTCCTTACTTCAAAAAAGTTTGAGAAACGCTGCTATAGCCGATTCAATTTGTGACATTTTCCTACATGCCACTCACGGGTAAGTATTACAAACTCTTTGGTAGGGAATATGCATCTCTGTCCTAGCGTCATAGCCACAGGTCATTGCACTCTCACGCCCTTTTGATACCTGTGTTTGGCCATTGTCTTGGGCGATAATCTTGTGGTTAGAGATGAGCTTAAACGATATTTTCAAGTATCTGTGACAATTAAATATCTGTGACTTTTATCTGTGATTTTGTCACCGATATTTTATATCGAAAATTAAGCACAATATGCACGAATTACATCGATATTTTGTCACACCGATAAAAACTAGCAGGAAATACTGAAGAGCAATGAAATGTGAATACGATTTCTCTATACGCGCCACACATCAGTGATTTATATGGGAAAATCCAACAAATAAATTATGCACATGTACCATTAATAAATAAATAAATGTCAAAGTTAACCTCATGTACTGTACCGAGAGGTTATATTATAGATATTGATCATTTTTAAATGTAGTTGGATATGGAGAAATTGAGGTTATGTTATTATTCTAATCGTTTTCAAAATTGATCCTTTTTATTGTATATAATATAAAGGATAATTATTTTAAGTCGTGCATTAACATTATAATATTCAGTCATAGAATAAAAATTAACGAAACATAAGTATTCGGAAAAACATTGGAAAATAATTACGAAACAAAACAATTGTTCAGATAGGATTTTACAAAAGATAAAGTAGTACTGGTAATCAATGGTATTATTTAAATCGTGTAATCACTACATCATTTATAATAAGATGGTGAAACTAGCGCTGAAGTAGTTTTGGCGATTTCGGACGTGAAAATCGTTGCATGTGTAAGGAATTTTTTGTGGAGATGCAGTTGTTCGGATTAAACTAGGGCTGAGGTAGTTTCGGTGATATCGGAAGTAAAAATCGTTGAATTTGATTTTTGTGGAGATGCAGTTGATCGTATATGCAAGGCATAGCAAAGCTTAAACTAACCAAACCTAATCTGTCACAGATTGGTATATGCAAGGTGTATGCGCGGAGTACGAAGAGAACTACCTCAACGCTAGTTTAGTTGTTGATCATATATGTCTAGGCATAGTAAAAGCTTAAACTAACCAAACCTGACCTGTCAAACATTCGTATATGCAAAGTGTATAAAGGGAATACGAAGAAAACTACCTCAAGGTTAGTTTAGTCAAATAAGTTGCTCACCATATTAGCCAGTTTTGTCTCGTTCGGTTTTAATACTATAGGTAATTACTGTTGTCGGCTTCTGAGAAATGCTTCGAAAGTTCGGAAGAGCATAACGTTCAGTGACATTATTAAAATAATGTTGTAGACTCCTTGAACTATTCTGTTTGTAATTAAAAGTATAACTGAAAGAAATATTGTTACTGCGTAAAAATTGAGTGGAAAATACATATAAGTTAATATAAATTCACAGTTGTATGAAAATGTAAGATCTCGGGGAATACATAAAATATTTATAAAACATATGTAGGCTACAGACTAACTATGAAAACAAAAATATCAGACTGATGATTATATTATTATAATGCCGCTAATAACTTTGCAACAAATCATCACTTTGCAAAAAATAATATTGAACAAAATATCACGAAAAAATAATCAAATGTCACCGCCCGATTGCTGGGACTGTATCATGCGCATGCGCAAACCCACGACGTAGAGGAGAAAGTTGTGAGAACGTCACAGACTCCCTGTTCCAAAGAGATAAGAGTACTTAATCTATCACTAGTGATATTTCAGTCACAGACTACTGAATACGGAGCAGATTTCGATAGCGATATTTTGTCACAGATATTTCGCGTCATCAGTCACAGGTTTATCTGTGACAAAAAAATACCTGTGACAAAATATCGGTTTGTGAAATATCGGCCATCTCTACATGTGGTTAATAAGTCTAGTAGGAGTTTCGTTTGCTGTACCGGTAGTGTTAAATTCTTGAAGAGGTGAGTTGTAATTTCTTACATTTAAGATATAATAGAGATATAAGTTTAGTATTTACGTATGGATATGTAAACGTGCGATAATGGGTAACCTAAAGTCTGTGTGATGTATCTTGTCTCACTGTGAAAAGAGAGAGAAAGTAGATATGTCTAACTTCGTCTGTGTTGTTATGGTAATGAAGGAGTGGAGCGATGCCGTCCATCCATTCAGTGTCGGAAGGGACTAGCTGGTACATTCTGTGGCGCAAATTAAAATTACAAAATATCTCTCTGCGTACTGTGTAGTTCCGTCACTGAGCTTGTCTTTTAAGAAATTGAGTTCCGGTAGACTGTACAATAACAAGGTTTTGAAAGGAATCCTGAAAATTTACAACCCTCCTATAATCTCCACCCTCATTTGAAGGGACTTGGTTTTATTGCTACTGAGACAAGATAAACCTTACCAGGTACAGCTACCACTGACTCATTCACTATCTTGGATCTCAGTTCATTTGTGGAGGCCAGAAAAAAGCCCCTACACAAGCAGCTGCGCAGACTAACGGGACAGGTCAAATAGAACATTGCACACGACGCCATTTCTGTGGCAGCTCATTTTAAAGAGACTATTAAGTTTATAGCTACAAATATCACAAATATAAGTTTCCGGACCCTTAATAATACATACAAATATAAAAAACTGTGACTATAATAAAATAATAAGTACACAATACGATTTATAAAACCAATACAACTTGATTGCATTGCGTCAAAGTTTCATACGAAGGCCTGCCTGCTGTAGTTCAAGGAATGAAGTAACTAACTGTATCTCTATAACAATCCTCTTGCTATTCATATATTAAATACTATACAAGTGTTATTGTGACGATCAAAGTGACAATAAAAACGGATAGGAATGATGAAAATGTGGACCTACTACTTACCCGAAAAAAAAAATTAAAAGACTTTATTATGTTGAGTGTTACTAATCAATCCACTATATCTTACTTCAAAATGCATTTAATTGAAATCTCAATAGTAATAATAATAATACTAATAATAATAATACAAATAATTTAGATCTATTATTATTATTATTATTACTATTATTACTATGGGATATTGTAGCTCTCTTTATTAAATCAATCATCAGATTTGAAATATTTGATGTTTACAATGTCATGCAAATTTTCGTTAATCAGGTTGTTATTCCTTCGGTTTTTTAGTCAAACTTCTTAAGTTGATATTATAACTGCATATCTGTCTGTCACATCCTTTGTTTGAGGTTCTGGCTGATTTATACATCTATTATCAGGCAGTAGGCCTAGATCTTACTTGACGATATGTATCAGAGGAAGAACAATTGTCTGTATGTCTGAAATCTGATCAGTGTAATATGTAGGTAGTCGGCGATGTATGCAATGGAGGGGGAAAGGAACTGGTCACCCTACCCCTTTTCTCCTGGCCTAGTTGCCTCATAAGCGGTGCCTTCTTGGTATCACAAGTTATGTTCAGACCTGTCTTCGGACAGTTGACTGAACAACAATCTGTTACATTTTCTTTTACAAGCCAGGTTTTCTTTTTTCAAACTCCTAATCTGTTCATTCTTTTTCTATACCTCATCTTCCATTAATCTCAATATTTTCTTGGAACTGAGCATATAATTGTGTTCCGCACTAATAGTTTCAGGGACGTGTGAACAATTCGCAATAACAGTTACATTGTCTGGTTCTGAGGTTCCAGTAGGCTGACTTCTTTTCAGAATCCTTATAGGGTGTTTTTCTACCTAAAAGTAATATTATACCATGAAAAACAGAAATTCTACTAAACATACTTTTAAATAATGAAGTTCAAACCAATAGAAATTAGGTCTATGTGAATGTAACTTGTTTCAGCAACTAATCTGTCTGCATGAGATGTTATGAAAAATTAAAGAGGGATGAAATTCCGTCATCTTCCAATTTTTTCATGTGATTTCCGGAATCAATTCCTGTGAAAAATTGAGAATATAATTTCTGTTGTGATAATTTGTTCGAATAAAATTATCTCTTCTCTTCTAATGGCAAATAGTTATCTCTACATTAGTTATGTTTTTAGGGGGGGGGAGCTAGAAATAACACATGTTTTATTATAATGCCTCTATCACATTTAAAAAATACCAGCACTATGTCTGGCGAAATAGTTTTAGTGTAAATAGACAGAATAATTCAATCTACATGAAAGTGCTATTTATTGCCTCCATTAAACTATTAAATGCATTTTAATATCGTTATTTACGCATTAAAAGTGATGCCGCAGTTTTTCCTGTAGCGATTTGTGCAGTTACAAGCCTTGCAAGAATGCATCATTATGATAGGTTCATCAACTGCACACTGGATACACTAGCAATCACTATCACAACCACCTGTTAAATGCCACACTCACTGTGCGTCTAGGTAAGTAACTGTAACGTCTTTGGTCATAAACTGGTAATATACTGATGTGTAGGGCTCCCAGAAACCTAAAATAAAGTCCACACCTGTGGAGTAACGGCTAGCTCGTCTGGTCGCGAAACCAGGTGGCCCGGGTTCGATTCCCGGTCGGTGCAAGTTACTTGGTTGAGGTTTTTTTTACAGTGTTTTCCCTCAACCCAATATGACCAAATGCTGGGTAACATTCGGTGCTGGACCCCGGACTCAGTTCACCGGCATTACCATCTTCATCTCATTGAGACGCTAAATAACCCAAGATATTGATAAAGCGTCGTAAAATAACCTACTCAAATAAAAAAACCTGAACTAAACAACTGGGATACTTTCAAAATTTATGGCGGGAATATGGAGTAATAGTTGTTTTTGCGGAATTTTATGCTAAATGAAACCGGGAAGCACATTTTTGGCAGTTAGGCAGGCAGGCCTACATATGCGTGTATCGAAGTACCTATCAGTGGCCCTGATAATATAAAATAATTGAAGAAAATAATATGTCAACATTCACCAAAAGTTACAACTGACTACTGCTGCTTTCCTTTGACTATGATTTCCGTTGCTGCCAACGAGTTAGAAAGAGAAAGTATAGAGTGGTCATTTTGCCGCCATGTTTGAAGAAAATTGAACGACCGTCGGTAATGAACTTATGCGCCCAAAACAAAGTGGGCGTGGTGATAACTGACATTAGAATCGTCAGCTGTCTTAATTTCCTTTGCATAAATCAGTTAAACTGAAGTGGAAAAACCTAGTATTTCGTCAAATACGTGCTAGGAACTTAATCTAAACTTGCGTACGCTAAATTTAAAACACTTGAGCTATTCCTAGAAGGAATGCTTAAAAGAATAACCTAAGCAAAATTGTCATGTAGTATGACAAGAAGTCCTAGCAAATATACTGAAGAAAATGTTAATATTCCTAGGTTCTTTTAAATGCGACCTGCAAGATTGCCTATAAAATGAACGAGTATGATTCGGATGATTTTATTAAATTGTTTTCCCAGTCTCTACACGTTGCAAAACTATTTACTATACCATAAGATATAGAATGAAAGTAGGCTCTAACTGTAGTAAACAACCTTTACTCCAAGCTTGTAACGTGGGTGAAACATGACAAAACACGCTTTCAGTTTTTTTGTTACAGTAAAGTATAATTATTATCGAAATGTGAACGTGAGGCCAACAGCCGGCTGGTCTGTCTGAGCCTTTCAAGGGCTGTGGCACCACAGATAATTATTAGTGTATAATTGAGCACCCACGTACAATAATGGGGTAAGTAGTTACGAAATATATTCATACTTACCCCATTATTGCACGTGGGTGCTCAATTATGTTCTTTCATGTCCTTCCAGTCAAAATACTAACAACAATACGACCTACCCCAGAGTTTTCCGTTATTTTGGATGCGAGTGTCGAAATACAATTTTAATATTTGATTGCTATTACTAGGTTTGAAACGGAATTGTAGCGGTTTTATCCGTATTTAGTTTAACTTTATTACTAGTGAACCATTTATTTGATTAATCGTTTGTCTTCGAAGTAGGCCTACTTCTTATAAGCTACAGCTCATCGTCTTCTTCTATAAGCAGTAAGGACAGAAAGAGCAGAAATAAAGGATGCCGGTGTCGAAATACAGTTTTAATATTTTATTCCTATTTGTTTTTCACTGGGTCTGAAACGGAATTGTATTGGTTTTATCCGTATTTAGTGTAAGTACATTACCAGTGAACCATTTATTTTGTTTATGCCGGGCGTAGTTACACATTTATAAATGAAAAAAAAATACTGCTAATTAACAAAACTATGGACTTAACTTCATAAAATTTACATGAAATATGATATATCAGTTGTATTTTTCCTTTTGACATTGCAGTTATATGCAGCACACACAACAGGCATGTTTTTTCTACGTTTTTCTTGTACTTCTTACCTCCGTTATACAACATTGTAAGCAGACGAATTTTTACAAAGGTGGGCGCTTAGCTCAGATCTGCCGTGTTTCGCGGTGGCACCGCAAAGAGCGCTGTACAGGACAACATGGCCACTCTATAGTCTTCTCTTCGTAACTCGTTGGTTGCTGCAGTACTTCTCCAATGAGTGAATTTTTTTTCAAGAAGTTTATTTATTGTCTTTGGATTTCCGTTGCTGCAGTACCATAGTCTAATAGATAGTCACGCAACTCATACGTATAAAATATGCCAACATTTGACAGCTGGAGCGACAGTAGCCCTCTAGCGGCAGGCAAGTTAAAAGTGTGCACACGACATATGATAACACATCAGAAAACGGGTTTTGCGTAATTTATTTTATATTTTTTATGCTATACAGTAAGTGTATATGTTCTTATTAATTTTACTTTAGAATCCTAGAAGAATTTCGCACGCAGTTAATCTACAAGTTTCAGAAGCTGGGAATAAACGTAATTCTTTCTGCTCCTTGCAACTGAATCATGGCCCTGATCACGTATCATGGTTTGAAATAATATAATTGTTTGTACGTGGATGGTTAATTCAATTCATTCCTAAATATATTTATGAACCATTGGAACTCTATATTTCCTGTGAGAAGAGTCAAAATTGTAGGGCATATCTCGTAGGGTACATCGCGTGGTGAACCCCTCTCCCTATTTCCTGAGAAATTAACTATTTTCCATACCGCAAATTGGGGTAAACTCGGCCACTGAGGTAAACTTAAAAATAAAAAAACCTTAATTTGGCAGACATTGATTTATGAAGTTAATTATTTTTCCATTTTATTATTATTATTATTATTATTATTATTATTATTATTATTATTATTATTATTTTGAGTCTCTAATAGTGCTGATATTATGGTTTAAATGTTTATGGAAAGTTTGCCGCATTTTACATTGCATTTCCAGTTTTCACACATAAGCTTAATTTTAACTTACCATACCTATATAATACGTAATTTACATGCACTTACTGTTATTATGACGTAGGTAAGAACAAATGAATACACAATTTTGTTGGAAAAATTGTAACTTCAATTAACTCAGAAAATGTAGGCCTAATTTTATTTTCAGAGCAGAAGTGGTGTAAGTCAAAAATGGGTAATGAGGGTTAAAGTAAGCATTCTGTAAAATACAGCACAAAGTAGCAGTTAATATTGAATTTGTTTAAACTATTAGTAGTCAGTGAACAGCATGAAGGATATATTAATTGCTACTTTGCGCTGTATTTTACAGAATTTTTACTTTAATCCTCATTACCTAATTTTGACTTATACCACTTCTGCTCTGAACGGCTCAAATAATCACCGGTAATGTAAAATCAACACCAATAACAGTCATACAAATTATTACAGAAAAGATTTCTTTTTATATTAAATTTAAAAAGGCTTTTTATTTCTTGAGAGCCTAATACGTCTGCCACATGAATCTACACCAACACATCAGAAATTTATCGACATAGTCTGGATTTATTCAAGAAGTGAATATTTTGCAAAAGGATTATAATACGCCATGAATTCTTGAAAAATTAACACCATAATCCCTACTTGAATGCAATAAACATTCAACTTTTGAAAAATATAAAGAAAAAGACAAGAATACAAAAATTATGGAATTACATGCATTAAAAACTGTAGATATATTATCCAAAATCGGAATGGTTACACATTTACACATGATCTCTGGAAAAAAATAATATATTGTAACAGGTATTTACTTTGTTTTTATTTAAACTCTCCTTCCTGACATACAAATAGGTAACTGATAACTAATAAATGTTTTATAGAACACAATATGTAGGTTACCTACAACAGGTTATGACTGAGTTATGATTTTCTCTTGGGCTTTAGGGAATCTGAAGAACGATAAATTCGGAGATTTAAACTTGTTGTTACTGCAATTTTCGTCATTGCACACATTGCCTTTATTCTGACGCATGATTAAAACGTTATTATAACATCTCGCATACCTCTAAAGCACGTGCTGGCTTTATCAACCCTATGACCAGTGCTTTGCCTGCCGCTTGAGCGCTAGTGTCGTGAATGTTGGCAAAAAAAGTGTTGAACTTGTGCGACTGTATATATTAGACTGCGGCAGTACTTCTCCAATGAGTGAATCGTTGGTAATTTCATAGAGGACGAGCACTTTGTTGAATATAGTAAGTATTACCAACATCTTTATTTCAGAACTGGAAGTGATGAGATTGTCGTTGAAGACGTCCATGAGAATTGAATTTTATTTGATAAGATAATAAATTATTATGTTTTGTTTTGTGTTTTAGTGATTTTTGGGGGTAAAGTGCGGACGAAAACTTCCAGAAAAGTAGTACCAATTATGAAGTTCGAATGCCACGAAACGCCAAAAAAATCAAAGGCGAAAAATTAAATATATTTTCATTTTTTTGGAGGGCTTGTACTTCTTTAAAAATATGGATATATATTTCATTTTTCTTCTTTGATTTTGCGATGTTTGGTGACATTTGGTCTTCATAGTTGGCAGAACGTATTTGGTAGTTTTCGTCAGCCATGTTGGATTTTGCCCGTCTTCTAGGATATTACCGAATCGTTTTTCAAGAAGTTTATTATCTTTGGAGATCAACTCATGGAATTCCGAACAAGAAACAATTCTGTAATGTGTCTTCAAGAGTAAGAATTGCTTTCATAGCTTGCACCTGGAGACTATTCTTCTAAGAATTCCAAAGAGAGTTCATTAGTGAGAAAATCCTTTCGATTGAATCATTAGAGCCTGGCGAGGTAAAACAAAAACTAGCAAGGAGTTCGATATCTTTATATGAAATATTTTCCTCCTTGATGTGAGAGAATATTTCATTCCACTTATCAATAATGCTTTTGTTAGAAGTGTTCCATTTCTTCATTTTCTCTTCATCTGCATACATTTTAACGTGGTTAAAATCGTCGAAAGTGCCATTTTCAGATATATGTTAGCTCTTAGGAGGATTTTCATCACCTCATTTACACAGTCTTTGACAGCAGTCGAACTAGATGGCAAAGCCTTTAATGAAATCCACTCCCTTTCTCCAAGCACACTAAATGTATTTTATGTCCATTCATTAAGGTAATCTGCTGCTGTTGAGTAAAAATTGGGTTTACTTGATTATACGATATCTTTATTGTTTTTATGAGAATTTATGTTGGCTAGATTGGAGAATGGAGTGATGTGATATTATGACGTCACTTGATGACGTAAGTTTTTGGCAACGAGTTAGATCAACGAGCACAGAATACAATAGAGTAGACACTAGCATCTTAATACCATTGGACGGAGTGAAGCCGGTTTGATGGACCTGACGCCATCTTGTTGCTACCAAAACATTGCAAAATAGCTATTACGTTATAGAAGATCTTATGATAATAAGAATTCCGTATGTCCCTAATTTCTTGTAGGACTCACACTTTCTTGTTTGTTTCGTAATACAGAATCGCTATGCACGTATTTTTAGCAAAAATTACGAAACTGTCATCGATAAATCACATATATACAGGTTATTTAAATTGGCAGCTCTTCAAATTGCAGTATGGTATTTAATAGATAATCTGGAAGGTTAAACAAACAATAATGATAAAAAAGGAAAATAACAGTTTGACCTTATTTTGCTACTAGTCCAATAAAAATGACGAAATCCGTCTTTAGGTGCTTTGCTTTGGTTGCATCGAGTATAGCTTGTCATTTAATATCTGGGCTGTATTTAGTGAAACTAATAAAACATAGGCCTACAGCTGTTATAAAACGTAAAGTTTTGTGTGTATTTTACTTTTTACTTATTAACATAGTCTTGATATGTAACTCAATTCACAATAATACTAACTTCATCACAGTCATTTCCTACAACATCCGAGCCACGCCTCTTTGTTTTGACTAACCGAAACATGGCGGACCAATGTTCAATTGTCTTCAACTTTCTGAGATCATTGTCCTCTCTATAGTATCTAACTCGTTGGTTTTTGGATGGTAGTGGTGAGGTTGGTAGATATGTGGATTTTTTTTTTTCGTGGTTGGTGTTCATGAGGTTTGAATGGCGTACCGTTAAGGATGGATTTGGATGGTGAGTAGATGATTTTATTTATTGTTCAGTTCCTGAAATGGTGTTTCTAAATATTTGTATTATTTGTTTTATTTGTGAGAGTTTTTGAGTTTGATTAATTGTTGTGGAATGGAGTCTGTTGCTGAGGGGTTTGATTTCTAATCTGTCCCAAATGTCATAGGGGAATGGTTGAGCGTTGTGTTTCTGAGCGCCTAACCAAGGACCGTTTTATGTGGTACTGTCGAAAGGATAATGTTTGGCGGTCCATAAGAAAGGGTTCTTGGTTCAGCAAGAGTGAGCTGTTTCTTTTGAATATAATGTGTTTGACTTTTATGTGGGCATGGAAGCAACGGATAGATTTTGTAGTGAATGAATTTTGTGTGAATGCGAAAACTGTGATTTGTTTTGTATGTCCCTGATAATGAGGATGTGTGAGTTTTGTTTTATTTAGGAGTCATTTTTATTTTGTTTTTGTTCTAATTATTTTTTGTTTTCAACCATATTGTTTTGAAGTGATTATTTTTTATTTCGCTAGGGAGAGCGTTGTATTTTTTTAAATATATAATGACGAGTTTTTGTAGAAATATGTTTTTATAATTTTGTTGGTTTTGTATATATGGGTGTGTGTGTGTGTGTGTGTATCTGTTCGTTGTTTTTTTTATGTTTTTCTTTGGGGTTGAAATTTGTGAGAGCAATTAGGTAGGAAGTTTTTTTTGGAAATGGTTGGAAGGTTAGTTTATTTAAATTCGAATATTTTATTATGTTGTTATGTTGTATTTGTATTCTTTTTCTTAAAGCTGTGGTGTGTGAGAAGGTTAGTGGGCTCTTTGAGATTATATTTTATTGTTATGAGATGTTCCAGTATGTGATATAGTGTACTGTTTTGGTGATATCGTATTTTGGATAAGAGCGGTTGAGTTATATTCCAGAATGGGATATCGTGTATTGTTTTGGTGATTTCGTATTTTGGATAAGAGTGGTTGGGTTATGTTCCATAATGGGATATCGTGAATTGTTTTGTCGATATCGTATTTTGGATAATAGCGGTTGGGTTATATTGTAGAGTGGGATATCGTTAATTTATTTTTTTTAAATAGTTTTATTGGTTTGCTGATATCGTATTTTGGATAAGAGCGGATGGGCTCTGTTGCGATATGGGATATCGTGAATTGTTTTGGTGATATCGTATTTTGGATAAGAGCGGTTGGGTTATATTGTAGAATGCGATATCGTCAATTTGTTTTTTAAATTCTTTTAGATAGTTTTATTTATTTATTGTTTTGGTTTACGTCGTCCATACTGTGACGTTACTGCGTTGTGACGTCACTGCCGCCATATTGTGACGTCATAGTTTGTGCAACTTGACGAAAATTAAGGATATCGTATACTACATGAATCCCTAAAAATTTACCTCAGCATCAGTTTAGCATCAGTCACGGAGGTAGGGCAGATATTGTGAACCATGTTAAAAGTAAGAAGCATCAGGTATTGCCACATGTTAATTCCGTGTCACGTATGAATCCTGAATATTCAGATGCTTGTTGAATTTTAAATTTTTCATTATTTAGGTATATTTTTTTGTGTACAAACATATAGTTTTCGTTTGTCGTATAGAAACTTACTTGAAACTTCCATGGGTAAATTTTAATTTATGATCATTTGCAAATATTTCACTTTTGCTTAAACTTGAGTTAATTTCTGATTCCATAGTACTCCGTAGTACTACAGTTGCACACCTGTGCACTGCCGAACTACCAATCAATAAACACCTTTAAGAACAGCTTAAAAGATAACCTTATTAGCATTTCACTCCAATCATACTGATTTAAACTATCACTGACTACATTGTTACTTTTTTCTTTAGACATCATCCTGATTGTGCTGTATTTTAATTGTCTCGTAATAATCTCTTTCTATTATCTAATATTATTTGAAATATATTAACATTCTGTGTATTTTAGTTTAATTCTGCTACACAGTTTATTTCAGTGTTTAATTAATAGTTCATAGTATTTTGTTGTTTAATTTGTAAATAACTTTTGTATACATGTAACTCTCATCTCAATCAAATTGTTGGATTCTTTGTAAGTTCATGCATATGTATATACACTTTTTGCTGGTTGAGTGGAAGAGAAGGCCTTACGGCCTTAACTCTGCCAGCTAAAATAAATCATTATTATTATTATTATTATTATTATTATTATTATTATTATTATTATTATTATATGATTTATGACATATGTGTTTCATCTGATAGGGAATTTGATGCAACAGCATTTCACTGAGATAAAGATGGATTCCGAGGACAACAACTATGATGTCATATCAGTGAAGAAAGATGTCGAATCTTCAGTGCTGATCACTATTCCCGCAGGAAAGTCTGAAACTGAGGTGAGTTTAGCTCATGCATTGTGCAGGCTAATGAGTCCGAAATTTTGACTGTAATACGGTATTTTATTTTCAAATGAATTCGCTCTCATTAGTTAACTTCATATACAGCTGGTAGTCTTAATTTAGTTCATATATAGACAATGTTTGGGTAATAGGGAAATTAGTTAAATTTTTATTGTTGTTGTTTTCTAATGCCAGGCGTTTGACAATAAAGTCATTTGACCTCTTGCATTCCAATATTTTTCAAAGATATTATCATGACCAGCCACTGAAGCACAGATTTTGAGGGTGAGAAATGGCAAGTTGTAGCCGAATTAAGTGAACACCATATTTTAACGTTTTGGTGGCTACTTCATTCACACACAACCCCCAGAATGTCTGGAGGACCACACCTGCTGTTGGTCGACGGGTCCATTGGACCTAGCTGGGAGATCTTGTTGATCACCAGCTTTCCCTCCTTAAGCCACTGGAGGACGATTTTAGTGTCATAGCAGTCAGCACTAGGAACAGAAAAGTAGAAAGAGGAGGAAGGAAAGGGAAATGAACCCCTAGGCCTCGAATACTCTAATGCCGTCAGGATCGAAGAAAGTAAGAGTTCAGTCAGAGGACTGGATAGGAAAGGGTAAAGAGGGAATTAGGTATTGGTTAGAGGAAAATTGGTAATTTCATAGAAGACGGGCACTTGGTTGAATATAGTAAGTATTACCACCTTTTTTTATTTCAGAGTTAAATGTCAGTGATCTTTTAGTGACTTTTACATGTTAGTTCTAGGATTTTATACTAGGTGTCGCCGTGATTTTCTTTTAATTTTATTGGTTATAGTTGTCATTTGTTCTAGAATTTTCGTTAATTTTGAATGGATAATGACGTTATCAGTTGTTCTTAGTTGTTTGACGTGAGTGGTGTTATGTTGTGTCTAATGGCTAAAGCTATTGAAAGTTTGTCATTTTATGATTTTTGTGGTTTTCTTTCGATTTGATTGGTTATAGTTGTAATTTATTCTAGAATTTTCATTAATTTTGAATGGATAATGACGTTGTCAGTTGTTCTTGGTTGTTTGACGTGAGTGGTGTTACATTGTAGATTTGTCTGCATTTGTCGAATGCGCATCGTCATGCTTACGAAAAGGCACTTCTCAGTGTCAATAATTTATTTTGTGTGCACGAGATTGGAATTTTGAAGTAAGAGGGAAAGGAAGGAATCCGTATTCTGAAATTATTTATTAAATTTTGTGTCGATTTTGGTTTAGTTCTTTCGCTGGTGAATAACGATTGTGTTGAATGTTGAGGAGAACACTGTTTTCCTGTGGTTTAAAGGAATTATTTACTGAATTTTCTGTAGGTGTTAAGGTGTAATAAGTGTTCGAAGATAATTTCATTTAGTGTAAAGACGTGGTTTATTTATGCAAAGTTGACTGTACGACAAAGTGTTGGTTTAGTTCTTTGTTGGCTGCATGGTTTAAGGTTAGATTGCCTTAAAACCTGTGTCATTTATACTGGAAGTGAAGTGGTTGTCGATGAAGACGTCAATGAGAATTGAATTTTATTTGATAAGTTGATAAATTATTATGTTTTGTTTTGTGTTTTGGTGATTTTTGGGGGTAAAGTGCGGACGAAAACTGCCAGAAAAGTACTACCAACTATGAAGTTCGAATGCCACTAAACGCCAAACAAATCAAAGGCGAAAAATTAAATATATTTTAATTTTTTTGAAGGGCTTATTCTTCTTTAAAAATATGAACGTATATTTGATTTTGCGATGTTTGGTGACATTTGGACTTCATAGTTGGCAGAACGTTTTTGGTAGTTTTCGTCAGCCATGTTGGATTTTGCCCGTCTTCTAGGAAATTACCGGAAAATTATACCAAATTCAGTCATTAACTCATCAAGCTGACCAGTGCTAATTGATGAGTAGCCCCTCTCTTTAGTTCAGCTTGTAAAATTATGCTTACTAACAGCTGCACCACGGGAAGGTAGGGATGGGACATTGGGTATTTGTCCAGGTTGGTTCCATAAAGCCTTCAATGGGAAGGATTAATGGCTTTCCCCCCTGTATCCGACAGATACCCTTTTGCAGCCAAAATAAATTTTTATTTATGATTTGTTTACACTCATTTCGTTTACATGCCATGCTGTGGAAAGGACGTACGTACACTTGTCGATAATTCTGGGGGCGAAAAAATGTGCCGAAAAGGGCAATAAATAGATATAAATGTATTTCTATATTTGGTACCTATATTTATTCGATCGTAGATTGATTTGCACTGTTTTCACTTCACTGGAATGTTCCACAAGGTACTAGTAACTAGCTGATGGGGAAAATTATAATTTAAAACTACATTCACAAGTAAAATATGCATCTTCGCATTATATATTTAAAATACAATTACTTAGGTCACCTTGGGTGGCGCAGTTGGTATAGCGCCGGCCTTCTGTGCCCGAGATTGCGGGTTCGATCCCCACCCAGGTCGATGGCATTTAAGTGTGCTTTAATGCGACAGGCTCATGTCACTAGATTTTGTGGCATGTAGAAGAACTCCTGTGGGACAAAATTCCGGCACAGCGGCGACGCTGATATAACCTTGGCAGTTGCGAGCGTCATTGACTAAACCATAATTTGATATGATAGATGTAGAAGCTTCACACAGGAAAACTTTCCTTATCTACTGTAACAGCCACGATTAAGGTAAGACTACCCACAAAGCAAATAGTTTACTTGATTTTTGTTTATTTGTTTATGCGTATTGTGGTGCATATTTTCTACATTTTTCGAGCATATTTCCATGCATATTTTACTATTTGATTGCGCATATTAATCTGGGGTCTAGTAAAGAGACACTTACATTTGCATTATATACATAACCTTCTTTTGTTCAATCATAATTGCGGTGTTGATGATATCCTATTGTAAATACGAGCTTGAAGTTGTCGCTGTGTGACACATAGCTAGCATCGAAAAGTGTGTCCACACCTGTGGAGTAACGGTTAGTGCGTCTGGCCGTGAAACCAGGTGGCCCGGGTTCGATTCCCACTCGGGGCAAGTTACCTGGTTGACGTTATTTCCGGGGTTTTCCCTCAACCCAATATGAGCAAATGCTGGGTAACTTTCGGTGCTGGACCCCGGATTCATTTCACCGGCATTATCACCTTCACCTCATTCAGACGCTAAATAACCTAAGCTGTTGATAAAGCGTCGTAAAATAACCTACTTAAAAAAATAACCTCGAAAAGTGTCAAGTCGTCTTCGAACATTGTGCAATAAATTGTTCATTTAAGATGTCTCTTTGTACTGCAGGAACGGAAGCCTTTGCATCAGCTTGTGGCTGGTATAAAGGAGGAATATGTTGACCAGAACCAAGATCTCACAACTAAGGTAAAATTTGAGAAAGATCCGGTGGCAATTTCGTTCCCTGTGGTGAAACGTGAACCAGAGGTGAGTGGAGCACAAGGATTGTATTGTGTGTTCTTCTGCCATTGTTTATCTTGTGTTTTGATTGTCACGGACACTACTTCTTTACAACAGTACTTGCAGTGTCTTTCAGTCTGTGACAGTTTCAGAAAGAAATTTCATCTCTATATTTGATTGCTATTTATATCATGTTGCATTGTTGTCCTGCAGTGTATTTGATAATGTGTTGTGCTTGACGTGATTTATTTTATCTTTGTCTAAAATTCTCAATACTTTTTACTGTTTCCAAATAATTGATTTGGTTTAGATCTTTAGGTGTATGTACATTATTGTCACCTGTCGTCATTGTTTTGAGTACCAATATTTGCCTATCTGCAATATCCTTTGTAAGACATTATGATGGCAGTAGAGAAAAGATAAGCTTACTTTGTAACTTTATGGTGAATGATGGGGATTATTTTGAATGAATTCATTACATGGAAAATGATGAAATTACACCGAAATTTGCTTTGGTAATCAGGGGCATTAAAAATGTTTTTTTTTCTCTGTCCTAAAAATCTATTCAAATGTACTCACATGCTGGATTTTGGAGATGCAGCAACGATTTATGTAACATTTGTCACTGGCAAAAAAGAAGTAAGTCGTCAAATCGTTCTAGAACTACACATGGTTTTTTCTTCTAGACCGTAAGATTAAATCAGACTCTTTTTTTTTTTTTTTTTTCTTCAGATGGTTTTTCGTAATAAGCATCAACAAATCCATTAATCAACCTCTTAAATCTTTCCCAATGTAACGCCATATTGCCTTGCATATTCAAAATCGCACACATTTGCATATTTTTCCAATAAATCCACTTTGTTATTTTTTAATCTTACCGGTAATCTAGCTTTAAATTTCTTGTCTTCACAAAAGAAATAATACTTCTTTTGTTCACCATTGCCACCATGTTTCATATACTTACATACAGTACTTACAAATGGCTATTAAGGAACATGCAGGTTCATTGCCGCCCTCACATAAGCCCGCCACTGTTTCCTATCCTAAGCAAGATTAATCCAGTGTCTATCATCATATCCCACCTCAAATCCATTTTAATAGTATCCTCCAATTCATTCCTAGTTTTATGCCGGAAGGCAGGTCTTTTGCTGCAAGCTGAGCATTCTCCAATCCTTCCTATTTTCTGCCTTCCTTTTGTCTCCGCATATGAGCCATATATCTTAGTGTCGGCTATCATCTGATATATTCTTCTGTCTCTAACGCTTTTTGCGTTTATCATTCCTTCCAGTGCATCCTTCAGTACGCAGTTTTTTTCTCAGCCATCAGTGACCCTCTTGCTTTCCTGGATGACAGATATTGACAAAAGAACTTAGTTCTATTGCCTTGCTTTCGCTTATATTGTTCTTACACAACTTTAAGAATTAAAATACTGTTTCCCTTTCTGTTTACGGTATTTTTTTTTTTTTCCCTAAAAGAGTGAATTTTTTTTATCAAGTTTTCTCTTGATCCCTATTTTTCAGCGAATAGTTTACAGGTTATGCCCAAGTTGGTTAAGATAGCACACCTGCACATCATGTCCGCCAAAGAAACCCTTTCTATTGAAGCATTACTTCCTGTTAAATGCAGTGATAGTTCAATCATATTCTGGTTTTGTACACAGAAAATCATTTTCTCAGAGAGAAATAAAAACATTTCACTCCATTTTGAGAAAAAGTGGTATTTTCTACATTCCTCTTTGCCATTTTCTCTGAAGTCGCAACAAATTTGCTCAAATAAATTATCTTCATCCAGGTCAAGTCCATCTACTTTTGAGGAAAAGTAATGCTCTCTCTCTTCAAAATTACTCTCTTTCTATAGGAGAACTCAACAATATAGATTCCATAGATCTTGTGATTGAATAGGCCAGGCACTGGGATATTCAACAGCATTTTTATAAAATTCATGAGAGATACTGAAAATTCTGTTGCGATGTAACAGGCACTTATAAAAATGCCCTAAAGTCGCCTAATCGGTGGTGAAATAGATTCCTGTAGTTCAGTCTTTCTATTAACTTCGATAACAACGGTAGACCTGACTGCAATTGCGTCCTCAACTTCAGTTTTGATTATGGCATCATGAGAAGTTGCATTGGAATAGTTTGTCACATCTATGTGCAATGATAATTAAGCCCTATTAGCAGTTAACACTGAAAATCTGGGGACGAATTTTGTCCGGGAAGAGGAAGCAAAATTCAGGAAATGTCGCCAGGAAATGGTAACCTTATTCTAAAAGGTCATAATTATAATTTTTTTGTGCCAAATTCTGACATCATTTTGCAAGTTTTGCGAACACTTAAATTTTTAATTTCGTAAAACAAAATTTACCTTTTTCGATATGCCCTACTATTTAGAAAAGATTGTCTTTACTGTAGCCATACAGATACTAGAGCATGTAGGCTCTGAATTCAGAAAACGACTACAGAAAAAGTTGGTGAAAGAGAGTAACAATCTGTAAATTTTAGTTGGGAATGCACTTCCTTAACTAAAGACAACTCCGACCGCTTATATACAGACGTGGACAAATTATTAGACAAAATTAATTAATGTGCAACGAAGCTGTATTTATCGGTAAAATCAATGAACAAAAATGTATTTTACACAGATATAATGTACAGAAAATTGAATCTTGAGGTTACTAATATTTTGTGAACATTCCCTTATTGTTTATTAACACGTTGATTTTGTCAGGGATGCTGGAAACCAAAGCTTGACACTTTCTTTGAATATCAGCATCATTTGGCCAGATATCAGACAGTGCTTAAATGAGTCCATGTTTTGTTGTAAGCCTCTTTTTGTTCACTTTCTTCTTCAGTATAGATCACATATTTTCAATTTCGTTCATGTCTGGTCTTCTTGCAGGCCATAGCAGAATATCTTCTGCAGTGTATAATTAAAACACCAGTAGTACCAACATAGCTAGAAAAAAATATACTTAATCATGTAAACAATCAGAAAAAGTTTTAGTCTAATAATTTCTCCACGTCTGTAAGAACTGTCGTAGATGGAGATACCATTACTATTTCTATAGTCGTATGTGAACTAGGAAATCAAAAAGCGCGACAATAAAGGAAGCCTTATTGAATTCCTTACCTTGTTACGGTCTAGATGAAGGATTTCTTCAAAAGTCATTATTGGGCTTTGTTAATGATAGGACAGCTGTAATGCTTGGAGTAAAATCTGTAGTAGTTTATTGTTAAAGGAAGAATTTTCAAACATTATTTTATGGCACTGATTTAGCCTTAGGCAAATAGTGATGCCTCTTACCGTGCTATGGTAAAGCATTTTGAAAAAATAATAGAACGAGAAAAGAGAGAAGAAAAGTCAAAGTATAGAGGACTTTTTAAAAAGCTAACATCACAAGAATTTCTTCTTGATTTAGCTCTTTTTTGCGATGTTTCAGAACTTTTCAATTTATCAAGCCAACTACAGGAAAGAATGTGTACTCTACCAAAGGCTTATAGGATCATTAATAGAGCAATTTCCATTATAAACAACAAATTGAACAATTCAGAACAATGTGGAAGACAAGTTCAACACAACATAAATTCATGCTAGTCCATAAACTTCCAAATAAACGAATTCGACGATGAAAGTTTTCCAGGTCCCACAATGTTCCCCACTCATACATGTCGAAAGGATATTGCCAAAGACTTGTTTTCGCAGTGTGTGATTGCTCAATGGTATGATGTTTGAGTACTTGGTGGTATGAAACGAAATGCTGCTAGTGCACCATTTCAGAATAAGTCAAACTTATGAAAGGAGGGTAGGAGTGTTAGAGTCAGGTAGGTAGTAATGTTTGGGAATGTGTCTTTTTGTCCCTCAGGTACTTCAATGGAACAAAAGCAGGCAACGATCTTTTGCCTTCATATACAAGTATTTTGTAACCATTCAGTACAGCCAAAAAAAATAAAATAAAATAAAATAAATCATGTGCTGACAACAGAACAATTCAGAGTTTTAGTAGTCCTTTTTTTTTTTTTTTTTTTTTTTTTGCAGAACAACTCAAATTTTGTGTTCAATCCAACAAAAATCTTGAAAATATGCTACAATATAATATTCACAATAGTATATTATCTGCAGCAATGGCCGAAATGTGCAATATGCATGATTAGCTTTCCGAACTATCACAGCCGTTCATAAAATGTCCAAAAAAAATGATGAAAGAGTAATGGAACGGACAAATATTCTCTCCGGCGCCGGGATTTGAACCTGGGTTTTCAGCTCTACGTGCTGATGCTTTATCCACTAAGCCACACTGGATAAAACCCAATGTCGGACAGAATTGTCTCTCATTGAGTTCCAACTCTTGGGTTCCCTCTAGTGGCCGCCTCTGCACTACGTCATAGATGTCTATGAACGTAGGACCGAAGTCCACACATGTGCTGAGGTGCACTCATTATGAGTGACTAGTTGGCCGGGATCCGACGGAATAAGCGCCGTCTTAAATCACTTCGTGATTTACGCATATCATATATTATTTCAATGTACCGAAGTACATATGATATTTCCATGCCAATATTCTTCATCATCATACGATGAAAGAGTAATGGAACGGAGAAAAATTTTCTCCGTTCATTACTCTTTCATCGTATGATGACGCAGAATATCGGCATGGAAATATCATATGTACTTCAGTACATTGAAATAATATATATCTAAAAATGTTTTTGCATGAATAATTTGCATTGGCATGTGAATCCTGCCCTATTCATCATAATGTCAAACTGTTGCATGCAGATATATAGAGAGCTGCTTGTAATGTTAGAAATCGTCTTTTAACACTGTGTAACAAATTGCACATTTAAGACGTCTCTTTGTACTGCAGGAACGCAATTTCTTGGATCAGCATGTGAACCAGAGCTCTGATCTCATATCTGAGGTAGAATTTGAGGAAGATCCGGTGGCAATTTCGTTCCCTGTGGTGAAACGTGAACCAGAGGTGAGTGGAACACAAGGAATGCACTGTGTGTTTATCTTGTATTTTGATTGTAATAGACACTGCCTCTTTACAACAGTACTTGGAGTGCCTTTTACTCTATGATAGAGACAAATACTTTTCACTATTTTCTATTACAAGTTGTGTCATGTTGCAGAGAACTCTAATGTTGAACTGTTATCTCGCTTTATGTTTTAAACAGGATAATATTTTCAAGTATTTACGAGTTTGCAATATATCCTTTGTAGAACATTATGTTAGCTGTATAGAAAATATATTTTGTAAGCAGGGCTGGGCAGTATTTGAAATACATGTACTTCAAATACTTATTTGGAAATACATTTGTATTTAGTAATTTGTAAGTTCCCTCCGGCGTTTTACAAAGAATTTTGTATTTAAATACATAAAATTGATGTATTTTGTATTTCAAATACTCAAACTACTTTCTTCTTCTTCTTCTTCTTGTCCAAGTTTTGGATTTGGATTTGAAGAATGAGCTTTTGTATTATTTGCCTAAGTTACACATTTCATTTGTGCTGACGCCATACACTTAGTTTTCTTGCCACAACTGATTTCCTTAATGGATATAAAGAAATTTCCAACATCATCAAGGATCCATCACTGCAACACTTAATATATATTCAGCATTATGGAATGCGTCTAGTAGACCCAAATCCTGAGAAATTATATCAGATGTCTTGAAATATTCATTAAAGTTTTCTTGCCCAACTATATGGAATTCTCTTTATGACCAAATCTCTCAAATATTGGAATACAAACATGATATAAACAGTATATGTGAAAAACTTGTCAGCCTTCAAAGTTGTTGAGTTTCAGTACCTTGAAGAATATTGTGCAGTTCTGAAACCCATTGCCGTAGCCTTTGATTTAACGCAAAATGAGAAACTTGCTATTATGGCCAACTTTTGCCCACATTAATTTCCCTCCTAAACAGATTACATATTCTGTTATCTAGTAATCTACGCCCCTATTCCAAGTAACTCCAATCCTAATAAGTTCGCTTTCATCAATATTTAAAGCGATGTTTGATCTGACCCCAGAAGCAAATTGAGCTATTTTGGCAGCTTGCTTCCACCCATCATTTAAGATGGATGGCTGGCTACCTGACACTGCCTTAACAAATGATAAGAAGAAGACAGAATATGTGCGTGAAATCAGCTGGGCAGTTCTCTGCTGAAGACGATCAAAACAATTTTCATGTTTTCAACTCAAGTACAACAGACTTTGAAAAGCAAAAAGAAAAGAAATTGTCTACTGCGGAGTATGAGCTCACACAAAGGGACAACCCTGTGCATTCTACAGAATTATTCAACAATGAATCAAGCTTTCTGCGCCTGTAGAAAGGCTGTTCTGTTTTGCAGGATTTACTCATTCTCAAGCAAGGGGATCCTTATCTGATAAACTTTTTGAGAGTGTTTTTTTTTTAAAGGGAGCAGTAATTATTTATATATCGCAAAATTTCATTGCTGACTCTGAAAAGGAAGAATGTTCAGTTACATTGTTTATATAAAACTTCGAGGTAAAAATACTTAGATTTTCAGTAATATTCTTACTTCTTTGTATATTGTATTGAGGATTTGAAATACAAATGCATTTTAGTTAATTTTTTAAAAGTATTTTGTGTTTGTATTTCAAATACTATTCTTTGAAGAATTTTGTATTTATATTTGAAATACTTGATGTCAGTATTTTGCTCAGCCCTGTTTGTAAGTTTCAGATAAATTACGTAGCTTATTTTGAGTGCTTCCCAGAATAGATACTAAATTTTACAAAATGTTCTGATATACAGGGTGATTCACGAGGAAAGTAAAAAATTTGGGGATGTGAATTCTGAAGTCATTCTGAGTCAAAAAGGTTCCTATGAATATGTTTACGGAATATGGCTCTTTGATTTCATAAAAAAAACTTCTTGAATTCCTATATATTATTTTAATGTATCGAAGTACATATGATATGATCGTTCTTGAATTCCATTGTACTAACTCGCATTTAGAGACAGATAACGGACAAATTTAAAGTTTGTATTCACGTATGCATACATACCTAATATTGTAGTCATCGGGGTCGATGTTTTCGTACATTTTCAAAGGTACTTCATTCTGCTTCAATGCACTGTTGCGCTCGGGCCTGAATCACGCTCGTCGCTCGGGAGAGTTGCACGTGGCTGTTCTTTATGCGATATGTACCATAAAAAATACAGTAGATTATCGCCTCTCTCGTTTCCGCCTTCCTTTGGTATACCCAGTCTTTCATCCTACCGCATAGACAGTAAATACTCTTCGATATGGTACCCTTCTGTTCGGAAAGAGTCGTTCATATTCAGTGACGGCACACAAGGAACTTCCATCGCAGAAACCATAAACATACACAATATCGGCGTATTCTGCAGTCGAAAATTTATAAGACAACTTGAAAAACACAACTTAACACTTCCGATAACTGTACCTGTATAACTACTGTAGTGTAGGTAGCTGACTGAACTGCTGTAAACTGATAAGTGATACTGTATTTATATTATGTACTGGTTCTGTGTCATTACATCAGACAAGGGCAGGCGATTGGACATTTGTAATGCCCCACCACCCGGCTTGTGAGGTGAATAAACTTCTCTTTTCCACATTGCTCACAATACCGATTCCATTGTTACGTCATTCATTGCGATCGGTGACCTTGTCTCACATCTCACGTCAGCGGGATATGGCAAACATCTGATTCACATTGGAACGAGTCGTTTTACGAAAACAAAAAAAAAAAATTCATCTAGCTCTGCTGTCGTTAGTAAACGGACCTATGTTCATATCAACTTTTTCACTCTAAATGACCTAAGATATCGTATCCTAAATTTTTTACCTTTCCTCGTGAATCACCCTATATATATGCTGGTACAGTATGCATGAAAGTACTGTTTATTTTATTTACTCTTTTGTAGTTATCAATTTCACGAAATGGTTGAAAAAATTTTGCAATGAATTTTTTCTCTACGGTGTAATGATCATTATGGTTATAGCAAAGGAAACTTTGTGTACTGGAGTTTTTGTACAGTTGCTTAATACATGATTTTTCCTGGCAGAAATGTAGCTGAACTAGAATAAATTAGTCAGTATTAACATTGTTATTCACATATGTGCAACATTTAATTATCAATAGAATATGTTTGTTAACTGCTGGTATTATGAGCTCAGAAGTACTATCAAAGGCAAACTCTAGCAGATCATTATATACCTGATATTGTACAAATTGGTGGCCATACAATGACACTGTACGGGGATTGTACTAATTTCGTTAAAAAATGTGGAATTACAATTAGCATGTCTGACCGTGGAACTAGCAAACAGGTGGCCAAGTACTTGTTGGGACAAGATACCTGGTTGAAGTTTTTTCTGGGGTTATCCCTTAAACTATTGAGAAGAAATTGTGGGTTACTTTCAGTGCTGGACACTGGATTCATGTGGCTGACATTATGATCTTCATTTCACTCAAACACTAGATAACCATTGCTGTTGGCAGTATCGTAAAATAAACCACTTAAAAAATTCACTTTTAATGTGCCACATGTCTAGAAAAGTTCAAGAACTCTGTGCTGTAAAGAAAAAAACAAGTACCCCATGAAACATCTGCCCCAAGAAATGTCTTCTGTTAGCTAAAATTCTACTACACCCCGTACGATTTAAATGCAGTTTTGTGGAATCTCAAATTGATGTGCTTTTCTTAATGTAATCTGTGCTATCTTTTTGTTCTACTTGCTCTATATTTTTAGGAAGAGCAGAGTAATTTCCACACAGTGAATGAGGAGCCAATGTTGGAAGTAATGACAGAGGAGAACGAAGATTCCACCGAAAGGTGAGTGTGATGTGTGAGTCTTCACGTAGAGAGTTCATTGTGTTTGAAGTTTCCGTTTACTTGACTGTCCACAGCAATAATCAGTCATTACATTCACACTCCACTTCCCTTGCTATCTGGTTTCCATAACAACTGTTAAAAACTTTCTTCATGTTCTTCCACGGCAGACTTGATGTTCCCTTCGCTTCTTTGTAAACGATCTTGACAGTAGTAATCGCTTTCTGAAATTGGTTAATTTCTCAATTCCACCACGAGGCGCTGTCTCCCAAGGTGTGGTGTCCACAGAAGAAATACTCAATATGAATTAAAATAAATGATTAATGAGTAATAATAACACTTATCTATACTAATAATAAATCTGTAGCCGAAATTTTTCTGGTAATTTTCGATTTTCCAAAAATAATTGGTCCTAACATATATAATTAACCAACCTGAAAGCTAAAATCGCTTTTTTGAAATTTTTGTTTCTATGTCTGTCTGTCTGTCTGGATATTTGTTACCTTTTCACGCGATAATGGCTAAACGGATTTCGATGAAAATTGGAATATAAATTAAGTTCATTGTAACTTAGATTTTAGGCTATATGGCATTCAAAATACATTATTTAAAAGTGGGGTTATAAGGCGGCCTGAATTAAGTAAATCGAAATATCTCGCTTATTATTGATTTTTGTGAAAAATGTTACATAACAAAAGTTTCGTTAAAAATAAATTGCGATAAGTTTTATTCCTTGAAAATGTTTGATAGGACTGATATTTAGTGAGATAAATGAGTTTAAAAATTAAAATAACTGCCATCTAAGGCCGTGTAATGAATTAAAAAAAATTACTTCGTCTGTAAGGGGCCTTGGACAGCAACAATCGAAAGCTATGAAAGCTAGCCTACAGAGAATGTTTCTGTGTTTGTATGAAGTAATATCGGAAGCTAAATTAACCGATTTGTATAATTAATTATTATTTCACCATTGGAAAGTGTAGTTTCTCTAGATGGACATAATGCTATAATGTTATTACAGTAACTTCTGATAATATAATATAGTATAATATAATGTAATATAATATACAGTAATATAATATAATATAACAAAATATAATATAATATAATATTATATTATATTATATTATATATTATATTATATTATATTATATTATATTATATTATATTATATTATATTATATTATATTATATTATATAAGTTATTTGAAAGATTCAGAACCATAGTGGGCCAAGCGCCATTTACTGAATACGTTAAAAACAAGGGTTAAAATTAAGTTATTACCATAATTCAATGGAAACCTATAACAAGTAAAATAAAATATACACATTAAATCTAAATGATGTCAATCTTCATTAAACTATGGTTGCATGTAAGAAAAATTAAGAAACATGTTAAAGGAATTGTCAGTGCACCAAGTGAGTGTCTTTGGAACAAAATGATCGCATTTTAATTATTTTGATGCAATTTAAATTAAGTAACATATTAAACGATTTATCCTTCTATCAAACACGAATGTTTCCTGGATCAAATGTCCTATTTTAATTATGTAATTACTTTATATTTATTTCTAATGGCTGCAGCAGAGCACACGGGTACGGCTAGTAAATAATAAATAAGAAAAGTATAAGTATTATTATGTTCAGTTCTGTTAATTATGGTAAAAGCGTGAGTTTAAAGTAGGGAAGATAACACATAGTAACCTGTTCAGTTTAAGTAACATGATGACAGAGACGTAATTTTGTAGTTCGTTCACTGAGTAGCACCCTAGGCTAAACTGCGATGTTTCAAAGTAATCACTTGGGTAATTATTTACAAGAACTTGTACTAAGTTTTATAACTTCACTCACTGCACTGATACATTTCACTCGATATTACAGATTCAAGAATCATACTTACAAGATTTTGCGATTCAGTGGATTATAAGCTGTATTCTTCGAAGGAACAAGCTTTTCAGTTAAAGCTGCTGCAATATTATCTAGAAGTGGCCTAACAAATTTCGCAGTAATGATATTAGCAAGTCGTTTTTGGCCGTCTTCATCACAAATTGGCATTGCAAGAGAGGGCATCTACACAGTAACGGATCAATTTCCGAACACAAATTTTCTAATATATTCTTGTTTGGTATTCTCTTTCAATGATTAAGCAGCTGATCTAGAATCAATTTTGCGTGAATACTGCCTTCATCGGCCTCTTTCCTTACATTTATCAGTTCTTTATGTAACGGATCACTTTCAAACAGTTCGAGTTTTCCGGTTTTTTTCGTTATCTCATCTTGCTTCTCTAGTAACACCTGATTAAGTTGTGTAATTTTCACATGCAATCTGTTAATTATTTTTTTTTAGCTCCACAAAGTTGATAACGTCTGTTTGCGTCACTTTATGGTCATTTTCAACTGGCAAGAATGGAATGCCATTAACTGATGCTGAGCCACTCGGAACATCTTGTTCAAATAGTGAAAAACCAATATTACTAAAAGATTTGCGTTTCTTGGGTGAAGGGAAATCAGTTTTAGTAACTGTTCGTCATGGCCTTATGATATCTGTCATTTTATACCTAGGAAGATGAGGGAATATTGTTGGCACAGCATTTGGTTGTAATAGCCTAAATTTCCAATTATTATAATAATCTTCTTCCCTAAATGTAAACTACAAACGATTGAAGATGGGGAGTTGCTTTAGGAACAAAGTCTTGGCGAGAAATCACTTTAAGCCATTTTCGCATCTTTCCCTTACGTACTTACGACTTTTAAGGAACACAGAGGTTCATTGCTGCCCTGACATAAGCCCGCCATTGGTCCCTATCCTGTGCAAGATTAATCCAGTCCCTATCATCATATCCCACCTCCCTCATCCATTTTAATATTATCCTCTCATCTACGTCTCGGCCTCCCCAAAGGTCTTAATTCCTCTGGCCTCCCATCTAACACTCTATATGAATTTCTGGATTCGCCCATACATGCTACATGCCCTGTCCGTCTCAAACGTCTGGATTTAATGTTCCTAATTATGTCAGGTGAAGAATACAATGCGTGCAGTTCTGTGTTATGTAACTTCCTCCATTCTCCTCTAATTCCATTGCTCTTAGCCCAAAAATTTTTCTAAGAATCTTATTCTCAAACATCCTTAACCAATGTTCCTCTCTCTAAATAAGAGTCCAAGTTTCACAACCATACAGAATAACCGGTAATATAAGTTATATTAGGCCTACCTGTTTTTATAGATTCCAACTTTTCTATTTTTTGACAGCAGACTAGATGACAAAAGCTTCTGAATCGAATAATAAGCGGCATTCACATATTTATTCTGCGTTTAATTTTCTCCCGAGTGTAATTTATATTTGTTATTTTTTCTCCAAAATATTTGAATTTTTGTCCACACCTGTGGAGTAACGGTTAGCGCGTCTAGCCCCGACACCAGGTGGCCCGGGTTCGATTCCCGATCGGGGCAAGTTACCTGGTTGAGGTTTTTTCCGGTTTTCCCTCAACCCAGTATGAGCAAATCCTGGGTAACTTTCGGTGTTGGACCCCGGACTCACTTCACTGGCATTATCACCTTCTCATTCAGACGCTAAATAGCCTAAGACGTTGATAAAGCGTCGTGAAATAACCTACTAAAATAAAATAGAATATGTGAATTTTTCCATTTCTTCGAAGGATATAACTCCAATTTTTATATTTCCATTTCGTACAATATTCTGGTCACGAAACATAATCATCAGGAAAGGATTTATATGTAAATACATATTTACTTATAAAGCTAATATAATTTATATTTTGCATTATCTTTATGTTTCACAATGTGTAGGGTTGAAAAATCCTACTTTTATTTTCCATATTTTTCCATATTTTAGAGTTTAGTACATATTTTCGTTAATTTCCATATATTTTCCATATTTCATATAAAACAGTCCATATTATATTAGGTTTAACAATAAAACAAAACAAAATTCCATTAACTTTTAAAAATACATTTCAACAATAGAGATTTAAACACATGTTCAGTAATCCCTTTAACATCAGAGTTATTTGAAAATTAGCAGTCCTATCAACAATGGGAAAGTAAGTTACAAAACTGTATTAATTTAATTTAAAATTTTTAACAGACTTCAGTTGTGCAGCTCAACAGTTAAATGCCAGTCAGAGTACACATAGGTTCAGTTTTGTAAATCATACTATAAAGACGGTAAATATGCCAAAAGTACGTCATTCAGTCAATTTAAAATCAAAACTAACAAGTTACATTTCAGAATTTAAAGAAGATGGTTTATCAACTGACAATAAAATATTATTTTGTAATTTGTGTCAGTGTGCAGTATCATCTACACAAAAGTTCCTGGTGCAACAACACATTACAGCTAGTAAACATCAGGCCAACAAACAACTAAATTCCAAGCAGAGACAATTGTTTTTAACACAACCAACAACATCGAATGTAAGATCTGAGTTTAACATCGACCTGTGCCGTTCTCTCATCTCTGCTGATATTCCTCTCTACAAACTAAAGAATAAGGTCTTCAGGGAATTCCTTGAAAAATATACTCAACATACAATCCCGGATGAGTCAACACTTAGGAAGACGTATGCTCCATCCATCTACGATGAGACAATACAGAAGATAAGAGATGAAATTAAAGATAGTTCAATTTGGGTTTCCATTGATGAGACTCCCGACAAAGAAGGTAGACTTGTTGGTAATGTAGTTATCGGTTTGTTAAGTGAACAATATTCTGAACGAATTCTTTTACATTGTGATGTTCTAGAAAAGTGCAATAACAAAACTATAGTTAAACTGTTCAACGAAGCTATGGGTATCCTGTGGCCAAAGGGTATTATGTACGATAATGTGTTATTCTTTATTAGCGATGCTGCCCCTTATATGGTCAAAGCTGGACAAGCATTATCTGTTGTATATCCTAAATTGACTCATTTTACTTGTGTGGCGCATGCATTTCATCGTGTGGCAGAAGTGGTCAGAGACAATTTCCCTAAAGTAGATTTGTTGATTTCATCAGTGAAAAAGTATTTCTCAAAGCTCCCAGTAGAGTTAACGTGTTGAAAGAAATGTACCCTGAAATTCCATTGCCACCAAAGCCAATTTTAACTAGATGGGGTACATGGCTAGAAGCAGTTGAATATTATGCCGAACATATAGACTCTATTAACAATGTTCTCCTTGCATTGGACTCTGAAGATGCAGTCTCAATTGATACTGCGAAAACAGTTACCTGTGACATAAGTGTGAAGAATGACTTAGCTCACATTCAGCATACATTTTCATGCATCATAAAAACGCTCAAAAGTCTCCAAAATAGGCACCTTTCACTATCTGAAAGTTTTGAAATTATAAATAGTACTGTGGAACAACTGAATCGTGGTAGAGGTAAAGTTGCAGATGCAGTAAGAGCTAAGGTGGACACTGTACTTTCAAAAACCCTGGATATGAAGAACTACAAAAGGTTGTTGCTGTGATGAGTGGTGAATCAACAGTGAAGATTAACTTGGACTTATCCCCAGCAGACATTGTGAAATTGAATTATGTACCAGTTACTTCTTGTGACGTCGAACGCTCTTTTAGTCAGTATAAATCTATCCTCAGAGACAATAGAAGAAGATTCACTTTTCAGCACTTGAAAGAAATGTTTGTAACCTATTGTTATGGTAACAGACAATAAAAATTGTGTTTTGTTGAAACTACATTGGAAGATAAGGTACGTCCATTATATTTTTTGTTTAGTTTGATTAAAATGTACCAATATTTAACGTACATAGTCATTTTTTTATAATTTTAAGTCCATATTTAATTCCATATTTTGGTAAAAATCCATATTTAATTCCATATTTTGGTAAAAATAACTACATATATATTTACATATTTCATATATTTTTAGTCCATATAAATCCGTTCCCTGATAATCATCTTTCCCTGTCACTCGGAAATTCGTGGAATGATATTGCTCCTCCACTCTTTTTTTCTATTCGAAGTACACAATGGTACACAACAATACGTCTTTTTTAATCATATCACAATAAACTCACATACCAATAGAAAGAAGCACAATATTACTAAGTATAATCGTACAAGAAACCATACACACATTCCTCAGTGAACCTTGGGAGTTAGTGCCATCTGGCGGGAATGTCATATATTCTCGATTACAGCTTTAACACAGGGATCAAAATGAATTGTCAAGGCCGGTAAAGGAAAAGCGAAGCAAGCATCAAGTTGGCCGTGGTTCTTTACTGAAAGTGCATAGATTTTCAGCAAAATAATGTAGATGGACATGCAAGAAGTCATATTGCAGTCCAGGGTCTTGAAACTCTTCAGCTTAATTTCTACAGTTTCTTTATGTTAGGGATCTTTGTAATTCCCACGGTAATAATGAACTACCATTTTGGGTCCACACCAATTGCTTTTCTGCGAACTGCCCAACAATAATTTGCCTGCCTATCTATCTGTCTATCTATCTATCTATCTGTCTGTCTCTGTCTGCCTGTCTATCTATCTGTCTGTCTACCTATCTATGTCTCTCTCTCTATCTACCTACCTACTTACCTTAGCCTAGCGTAGCCTACCTTACCCTAATCGTACCCTACCCTACCTATCAATCATTAATTGATTTGTTTACTTCCATCCATCCAATGACTAATAGGCTCAAGTTCGAGCTTTGGCCTCCTGATATGTATGTATGTATATATATATATATATATATATATATATATATATATATATATATATATTTCCATCCATCCATCCATCCATCCATGCAATGACTAATTGGCTCAAGTTCGAGCTTTGGCCTCCCTGATATGTATTTACATATTTATTTATTTATTTATTTACATCCATCCAATGGCAGATTGGCTCAAGTTCGAGCTTTGGCCTCCCTGATATGTATTTACATATTTATTTATTTATTTATTTACATCCATCGAATGGCAGATTGGCTCAAGTTCGAGCTTTGGCCTCCCTGATATGTATTTACATATTTATTTATTTATTTATTTATTTATTTATTTATTTATTTATTTACATCCATCCAATGGCAGAGTGGCTCAAGTTCGAGCTTTGGCCTCCTGATATGTATTTACATATTTATTTATTTATTTATTTATTTATTTATTTATTTATTTATTTACATCCATCGAATGGCAGATTGGCTCAAGTTCGAGCTTTGGCCTCCCTGATATGTATTTACATATTTATTTATTTATTTACATCCATCGAATGGCAGATTGGCTCAAGTTCGAGCTTTGGCCTCCTGATATGTATTTACATATTTATTTATTTATTTACATCCATCCAATGGCAGATTGGCTCAAGTTCGAGCTTTGGCCTCCCTGATATGTATTTATTTATTTATTTCCATCCATCCAATGGCGAATTGGCTCAAGTTCGAGCTTTGGCCTCCCTGATATGTATTTATTTATTTATTTATTTATTTCCATCCATCCAATGGCGAATTGGCTCAAGTTCGAGCTTTGGCCTCCCTGATATGTATTTACATATTTATTTATTTATTTATTTACATCCATCCAATGTCTAATTGGCTCAAATTCGAGCTTTGGCCTCCCTGATATGTATTTATTTATTTATTTATTTATTTATTTATTTATTTATTTATTTATTTATTTATTTATTTATTTACATCCATCCAATGGCGAATTGGCTCAGTTCGAGTTTTGGCCTCCTGATATTTATTTATATATTTATTTATTTACGTCCATCCAATGGCGAATTGGCTTAAGTTCGAGCTTTGGCCTCCCTGATATTTATATATGTATATATTTATTTATTTACATCCATCCATTGTGCGAATTGGCTCAAGTTCGAGCTTTGGCCTCCATGAGATATATATATATATATATATATATATATATATATATGTATTCAATTTATTTATTTATTTATTTATTAGTTCCTCTGTCCATTCGTTCTTTCTGTTTGGCCACTGATTCTCCTTCCATTGCGTACACCTAGCCCTAGTGTCCCACTCACACAAGAAACAAGTTGGTGTTGTTATTAAATAATACGGAAGTCTTAGCCATTAACTCTCTTACTCCCCAATATTTCTCACACATAGTGGGTTTAAGAATAATAATAATAATAATAATAGTAATAGTAATAATATTAAGAATACTAACAATAATAATAATAGTAATAATAATATTATTAATAATAACAATCCGAGTCAGACAGCCCATGAAGGACCATGACCGACCAGTCGTCTGCAGATTTCACGTTCACATGCCGGATCAGAGATGGACGATCATCCAACCATAATGGAGGTATCGTGTGGTTAACACGACGATCCCCCAGCCGTTATACCTGGCTTATGCAAGTCTTAAATTTGATACAGACATCTCAAATACTTCTCTCAATTGAGTCAATTTATGCTTTTATGTCGTTGAGTAGGAGTATACATATCATTAAAGTGGAGAACACAACTTTATTTAGTAGGCCTATATTATTTTATAATTGTAAATTGCATAGATTCAGACATTTTAAGGATTATTATTATTATTTTAACGTTCGCAAAAGAACAAATACCGAGTTACAGATAATAAGAATACAGATTTTCTCATGATGACCCTCACTACGAAATCAAATCGATATTGTTCCACTGCAAATTTTCAAGTGACAAAATTAACAAAGTAAAAACATTTTATATATTTAAAAAATAAGGTATAGTAAAACTTATTGCTCATTTGAAATTCCTAATTTCAAAACAGTTGCAAAAAACAGCACGCCCTTGTCGATAAAAACTGAAGAAAAGAAGGTGTATTTGGATAGAGTTGTTTATTAAACAGAAATGCCAACCAGGAGTTGAGTAACGTGGCGTAATCCTTATGGAGTTTATTGTACATGTGAAGACCAAACTGTTGACACAAATTTGATACTTATAACTGCAATCATAAATTATTTATAAGGATGTATCTCTAATGGTAATGTACCGCATGGTGATATGGAGTGTTTTGATTTGAATATTCAATAGCTGAATGTATATTTGTTGCGACAATTTTGTAGATTGATATTATATTTCCTTCAGGGTTGCAACTACCAATGAGAGGACTGTATCATCAGAAGTGGACAGGATTGCACTTGAAGTGAATGAACCTGTGTGTGAGATTCTCATGAATTCAGGTTCCTTGGCAAAACCCATGCGGACTCACGAAGATGAGAAGCAATTGGAACCGGAGTCGTCGGAAAAAAAATATTTCTCCAATTCGGTGAAACTGAACAGTCATTTACAGAAGGACCTAGGCAAGAAACCTTTCAAATGCGATGTTTGTGGTAAATGTTTCTCGTATAACAGTGCCCTTAGATACCATTTATACGTGCACACAGGCGAGAAACCTTTCAAGTGTAACGATTGTGGTAAGTGTTTCTCTGATAGGAGTGCCCGAAGACGCCATGAACGCCAGCACACTGGCGAGAAATCTTTCAAATGTGATTTTTGTGGTAAATGTTTCTCAGATAAGCGTCGCCTAAGATGCCATATATACTTGCACACTGGCGAGAAACCTTTCAAGTGTGAGGTTTGTGGTAAGTGTTTCTCGCAAAGGTATATACTAAAATGCCATGAACGCCGGCACACAGGTGACAAACCCTTCAAGTGTGGTGTTTGTGGTAAGTGTTTATTTCAGTCGAGTGATCTGAAAAGCCATGAACTAGTGCACACAGGTAAGAAATCTTTCAAATGCGATGTGTGTGGTAAGTGTTACTCGCATTTGGTTACCCTGAAAATCCATGAACGTTTGCACACAGGCGAAAAACTTTTGAAGTGTGACGTTTGTGGTAAGTGTTTTTCGAACAAGAGTGGGCTAAGATGCCATATGTACGTTCACACAGGCGAGAAATCTTTCAAGTGTGACGTTTGTGGTAAGTGTTTCAGAGATACGAGTAAGCTAAGAATACATGGACACCTGCATACAGGCAAAAAACCTTTTAAGTGTAATGTTTGTGGTAAGTGTTTCTCGCAAAGGTATATACTAAGATGCCATGAACGCCGGCACACAGGTGACAAACCCTTCAAGTGTGGTGTTTGTGGTAAGTGTTTCTCTCAGTCGAGTGATCTGAAAAGCCATGAAATAGTGCACACAGGCAAGAAATCTTTCAAATGCGATGTATGTGGTAAGTGTTACTCACATTCGGATACTCTGAAAATCCATCAACGCTTGCACACAGGCGAGAAACCTTTCAAGTGTGACGTTTGTGGTAAGTGTTTTTCGAATAGTAGTAGCAGCAGACGTCATGAACGCCGGCACACAGGCGAGAAACCGTTGAAATGAGATGTAAGTCTCTGAGTCTAGCAGTGTTATTTAGCAGTGGACTCTTGCGGACAGACCATAAGTATCGAAGATATGAAAGTAGGCAAATAATTTTCGCTAATTTTGGTAACAAACCTATTTCTACGATTTTCTTGGTGTTTTTCGCTATATAGATATGAACGTCTGAAGGCGAGACGCCTTTCAACTCTGATATCTTTGAAAATTGTTTCTTTTGCAAGACTATTTTAAATGTTACGTTTTCAAACACACTGATGAAAATATGTAGTAATGCGATGGCTGTGCAATGTATTTTCCTCAATCCTATAAGCTGAAACTTCATGGAGGCTTGCACAGGCGAGAAAACTTTTAGGCCTGGTCCACAATAAACGGGCAACAAGAACAGAAATACTGTTAATATACTTACTGCTTTTTAAGGAACCCGGAGATTCATTGCCGCCCTCACATAAGCCTCCCATTGATCCCTATCCTGATCAAGATTAATCCAGTCTCTATCATCATATCCCACTTCCCTCAAATCCATTTTAATATTATCTTCCCATGTACGTCTCGCCACCTCAGTATTTGCCACTTCTTGCCAAACATGAAACAACAGCTCCATTTTCCTTCACTTCCAAAAGTTTCCCTGGCCACAATTCCTCCTCATAAGTAACTATCACATAACTACGTCCCTTCAGCATTAATTTAACAGATTTCGTCTTCATTTCCACATTTGACTCACTGTCTGTAAATATGGAGAGAATACTGGAAACATAATCTGTATCCAATTCAATTTCTTCGCTCTCATAGTCACTTACAGGGACGGTTGTTTTCCTTCTACCTTGGAGGTTACGTTTTATCTAACAATCATTTGTCCTAGCACCACTGTTGCTGTAACAGCCTGCTTCTTTTATTTAGTGGACCATACTATTAAGTGATGTTTTAGAATATACTGAGATACCGTATTTGCAGAAGTAAATAATCACGTTGATATTTTATTAAAACAAATATCTCAAAATTAAATACAACTATGGTACACAAACAATTTGTAGTACATAGTTGAGGACTAACTTCTAGTCTTGAGGTTATATATTTTTCACGCATAGTCCTCAACCTCTGTCAGTCTAATTATTACGTAAAAGTAAGCACTATATAGCCAGGTATAATTATACAAACAATCGTATATCTATAACTTACCTGTTGTACAGAGGAGAGCTTAATAAAGCAGACAAATACAAACTGAATGATTTCGCGTCTTCACCTATTCAATACAATGATGCACACTGATCTCAGTAAGCACAAATACCTTACTATAATAATCCCAGACAACTGTATACTAGCAGCATTGGCGTGAGTACGATATATCGCGGACCTGACGTCTAGCAGAGCGGGATGGAATAACGTCCACATATACAAATATTAACATAGAGGGATTCGGACTATTGTTTAAAACGTGAACTACTAATGTGGAATTATATATGAAACACTTAACAAACAAATGTTGAATAATATTTAATGTAACATGATCTTATATCAAAGCTGCATATTAAATGAGAAATATTGTATACTTCATACTACTTTCCGTAATTAATTGTTACATTTTTTTTCTTTGATTTAGTGAGACGAAATCAATTCTGACATTAAGAATGAAGTTACAATAATGCTTTATATACCCATTGCTGACAACTGCAAAGATAAAATTGATAGTAATCTGATGTAATAATTAATAAAGCCATGTGGACAACAATAAAACTTAATTTGATAAAGCCTTAAAAGTGAATAATAATAATTGCAAGGGAAAAATAATTATAATAATTTTCTGAAAGTGAATTTACCGGGTTCTGATATTTACATAATGAAATTCTTCTCTGAAACGTTCATGATGTCAGAATATCCTTAAGAAGTTGCAAAAAAAAAAAAACTTTCTAACCATAGGCGGAGTTATGTGGGGTCATGTGGAAGGCACTGCCCCCAAACTTGTTTAAATTTCTTTTTTTATTAACGTAAGAAATATTAAATTCAAAAGATCTTTTTTTGCTTTTGTTTATGATTAAGTTTCTGTACTTAAATTGACGAATTAATGTCTTGAGATCATGTGTCTGAACTATAATATTTATTTCAACTTTCTGAATGTATAAGAATTTCATCTGAGGAATGGAAGCAATGTAATGTTTCTTCTGTAACATCCTGTACGCATGTGTTAGAAGTCTGCAGGTGTTCGGGCACCATTTGGAGAAACATGAATAACATACTGCACAACAATGGAGAAAAAAGAAAAGTGATCCCGGTATAGTGTGTGAACTTAAAGACGAGATTAAATAAAATAATAATTAGAGTTTACATTTCATATGATATCTTCAGGAAGGTACTGTAAGCTTCATATAAAAAAAGTTTCTGTTACCACTGTTACGTAGTTTTATTGATGTGTATGTACAAGAGAGAAAAAGAAGGAGATTGTTTTAAATTATGCCCTATTATAATTTTTAGTAGACGACCAATTCGTTCCGAGACATCGCGGATATGGATGTAACACTGCAAGGAACTTACCTTCCGAAAATACCTTTATTATAGTCGCGACGCTGTTATTCCCGGCGTGACTCCTCCTCTTTGCTTTCGTCTTAGGAAGTCAAGGCTCTATAAAGGCTAGGTAGGTAGTATCGTTCGCCATTTTTGTTCTTTCGTTGTCTAGCTACCAGACGAGGGATCTATTTTCCACACCGTTAAATATTATCATGTCGTAGCTCCTATGATAATAAATCAAACGCATCGTAATTCGGCAAATAATTGAGCGACAAATAATGTCCTCGTGTGCTTTCTGCAAACGCCAACGAAAGAGCCAAAATGGCGGGCGATTATATATTAAGTATTTATCCAGTCTTAGGAAATGCTTAACATCTTCATCAGTGAATCTCAAGACGCACACGTTTAAATGTATCCGACCTGCAACGTGATTGGCTGCCGCAAATTAGACCGACGGGACTATAACTTATCATATTCCGGTATAAGTACTGTATTGTACTGTACCACGGTCAAGCTATAATAAGGGAGGAGGTAAATGATGTCACCCATATTCCCGTTATATGGAGATTCTATGGTTTTGCTTTGTCCCCTTCCCCCCCCCCCCCAGTGAAACTGTTCTCTCTCCACCTACGTTTCTAAGCACTTCATGATGTCAGAATATCTTAAGAAGTTAAAAAACAACTTGCTAAACACTTCAACACAAGTGCATCCACTGAGATCAAACCAATAAATTAAATGGAAAGATAAGAGCAGGCAGTACATAGAAAAGGCTGCCTTCTGCTGTCAGTGCCGGCCACTTTATGAGAATTGTGTGTGTTGAGATGATGTCCCCTTCGCCCCTACTATTATGTGGGAGGTGTTGGCGACATTAGAAACGTCTTTATTTTCTGTTTAAAATTACAGCACTTCAGGAAACATGGCGATGTTCTTCATTCACGCAGGACGAATTTGGTATATAAGTAAGGTTATGTAATTAGGGCGGGTCGGTTAGTCATACAGCACTGAAAGTGATCACATCCGACTTCCACTATTCTATATTTTCAAGACATTCTGACATTGGCAGTGATACAAATGTGCAATATTCGTTTACAGTGGAGGGTGGATGCTCTACCTTGAATCTTTTAATCAGTAATATATACAGAAACTAATAATACTAAACATAAATAATAACAATGAAGGATGAAACATGAAACTATACAGCCGTTTTGAATCTCGATCGAGTCTATCTTATCACGGCCATCTGGAAGAAACTTTGTTAAGGATTGAGTGAGCCCTGACCAACCTTCTAAAAAACGTAATGATAGAGGTAGTGCAGGAAACAATGTTAACGACTGTCAGTGTTGCTATACATAGTCCTACGAAATGATGTCTTATTACTTCGAGAAATATGTGGGCGAGAGATATCACGTCACATCTAAGGTGAAATTTGAGGAAGATTCCGCATCAATATCATCCGCTGTATTGAAACGTGAACCTGAGGTGAGTGGAATACAAGAATTCTTGCTGTTTTTATCTTATATTTTGATTGTAACGGATATTACCTCTTTACAACAACAGTACTTGTAGTGCCTTTCACTCTATGATAGAGGTAGAATAAGTATCATCAATATTTACTATTACAAGTTGTAGCATGTTGCAGAGAACTCTATTTTGAGTTGTTACCTGGTTTCATGTTTCAAATCTGAAACTTACTCTTAATGTTGCCAAGCTAAACATTCTCGCAGTGTATTTGATAATGTTTTGTTTTACTTACGGACTCGATTTTATTTTGTTTTCTCTGTGTTTTTGTCTAAAATTCTCAATCCATGCGCCCTTTTACGGTTTCAAATTATTAATTTTGTTTTAGGTGTACGTGCACATATTATTGGATTTGCTTCATAAAGATTTAAGGTATTTATTAATACGGTTGTTGTACGTCCAAATTGTAAAACCTCTGACAGTGCTCGTATTGTACAAGTAAAAATGTCAGTAGGCCTACTTTCTTGTTTAGACATTAATAATTGGTTACTACTTCTTTAATGGGGTGACCCTACTATCTAGTGACTAAAATGACGAAATCATTTCCAAGCACTTTTTGTTGCTAGCTTGTAAAGAAATGCCAGCTATAAATCATGTAACAATAGCTACATTATTTAAGGGGTTAGGTACAGCTTACAGCAGTAAAATTTTGGAAATATTAAACATTTTGCTCACCCCTTCTTGCTTACCGCTACTGCCTGCAGAATATATTCATTGCAACCACTCAGTGCTTAATGGCACGTAGAATCGAGTACATGCTTCTGACCTCGACATCCCTGCCTTACGGTCTGCCAGGTTAAATAAAGCAATTATTATTATTATTATTATTATTATTATTATTGATATGTATCTCATTTCTTTTGATATATACTTCCGTGGTACCTTCGGTCGGTGTATGAATATTACGGTATGAATCACTGATATGGGTGTCGATACCACAGTCTAGTATATACAGTCACGAAGCTTGAGTTGATGAGAGTACTAGGAACACTAGACTGTGCCGGTATTATTTCGCATTTTCTGTGATGGGGCGATAGTAGCGATCCTAGTGGTTAGCAACCATCTATGGATACATAGTCCCTACGTATTGAGCTTCGTGACTAAATAAGTTACTACACTCTGTCGATACCCTTTTTGTTATGAAAGAACCGACCACAATGGGAACATTTCGCCACTAACTTTGTTTACCACAGTTTTAGTTAACAATTACTGAAATGGATTGATTCTACGATATTCTAATGAAGAAAGGAAGAAATAATTATGCTAAACTCATAGACAGCAATAGTTAGCAAAATAAAATAACATACAGCTAGTACCAAGATAAACTGTATAGAAATAAATACTAATGAACAAGTTGTAAATTCGTGGCCACCACGTAAGCTTACCAGGTGATTCACTAAAAGATTGCAAGAATTAAAGATGAAATAACGGATGCACTACTGAACATTTTGAAATATTATGGTTTTTGAAGACTGTAAACCTAGATTAAGTCGATGATGTCAGTTTAGCTGTAAATATGTAGGTCGGCATTGCAGACTATAAGATCATCTTATTGGGTCATATTTCCTTACTGGAGCATCTGAATGGCCACATGTACCGATCTACTTGCGGTTTGTGAAAAAAATTTTGCTGAGTTGTTGGAGGATATACTCTTTGCTGCTAGGGATCTTTGGGCTTGCTTCTTGTGCAATAGTACAATGGAATTAAAGCCGGAAGTGGAGTTTGGTTTTTCCACAGCTTCACTTCATACACAAGGAATTTCTAGCCATTCAGTACAATCAACGGAAAAATATTATGTGCTGATAAGAAAACAATCCAGAATCATATTTAGATTTGCCAACCATCCTGTTTTTCCCGGGACAGTCCCAATTTCGACCATTGCGTCCCGAAATAATTTACATACGTATCAAAATGCCCCGATTTCGTGACATATTAGACATTTACAGCTGATTTTCGTTTCTATCAGATTGTTGGATTTAGTCTGGATTGGAAGATATTTTCACACAGTCTCCTACAGAAATGCATCCAATATGTGACGAAACGGAAAAATGGCTCTAGTACGAATGTTCATTTATACGATCATTTCTACGACAGTATAAATCACCGAGGACAGCAAACACTTGTAAAAGTACCGCAGTTCCATAAGTGTGATAAGATCTGAGATCTCTGGTGATAAATCACGTAAACGTC
This sequence comes from Periplaneta americana, assembly GCA_025594305.2. NCBI lineage: Eukaryota > Metazoa > Arthropoda > Insecta > Blattodea > Blattidae > Periplaneta > Periplaneta americana. The sequence continues at coordinate 16,255,161 of JAJSOF020000041.1, forward strand.
TCAGTTTTTTCCAAGAAGAGTTGCCGAAATCTTTTGTATAGGTAGGTTGTGTTAGTTCGGGTTAGTTCAGATTATGTTAGGTTTGTATTAGGTTAGTAATTACAAAAAAAAGATAGGTTTCCAGTTTCCAACAAGTTAACACAAAAGAATTGATACTCTCTTTTTCAACTTGTTTTGTAGTCATTTTGGCAAGTTTTATTTATTTTTTTTTACATATGAAGTGTTATTAAAATGTTATGTTTTATTTAACGACGCTCGCAACTGCAGAGGTTATATCAGCGTGATCTGAAGTGAGGTGATTCTGATAACTCCTTATTTATATCAACAAAAACCGCCCTAAATAAGGGTTCGATAGATCGACCTACTAATCAATTCACAATGAAAATGATTAAAAACAATTATGTGACAATTTGAAATAAAAAGAAACATTAAGATAAGAAAACATAGGAAATCATTTACAGTAAAAGTTTCTTGGGTACAAATGATTACTAGCTAAGGACGATTTTAACACATGAGATCCTATGGCATCAATCGTTGCATCAGAAATTTCAAATTGTTTAAGTTGATTTAAAGTTTCTCGTGGGTTCGTACCACGGGCACCGAACATGAACCCAAAAACTGACCAATGTGTGATGTGGTATTGTGCTCCGAGATGCTGACAACAAGGCTCGTAGATGACTTGTTTTTTTACAACACACCTCTTGTGGCTGTTGCTCATGCATCTCGAAATCAATCGTGGGATCAAGAATGACACCCTTATCCTTCTGCCGATCAATTATGATGATATCAGCACGTCTAGTAGAGCCATCACAAGAGACGCAACCAACCTCTTCATAAACCTCATAGGAAGCATTCTGACGCATTGAAGATGCGATGAGAGAATGAACCGCATTATGTCTCCATGACGGCAACATTGGTTTCTTGGTAAAAGTGACCATGTCACACTGAAAGACTTCCAAGCATTATGAAAATTTAAGACATAATTTTATATTGAAAACTAATAATATAGCACACTTACTTTCAAAATAGCTAATTACTAACATATAAATAAGTACAGTTATCTTTGGATGGATCATTAATCCTTTAAATGCCTTTTCGCAAGAATTTTTCATTTTGGACTTCGTCACTTTTACCAAGAAACGGACGATATACTGGTATAAGAGTACTACTGTTGAATGTATGGGTTAATAGATGGAAATTACTTACTTACTTACTTACTTTACTTACTGGCTTTTAAGGAACTCGGAGATTCATTGCCGCCCTCACATAAGCCCGCCATTGGTCCCTATCCTGAGCAAGATTAATCCAGCCTCTATCATCATATCCCACCTCCCTCAAATCCATTTTAATATTATCTTCCCACCTACGTCTCGGCCTCCCCAAAGGTCTTTTTCCCTCCGGCCTACCAACTAACACTCTATATGCATTTCTGGATTCGCCCATACGTGCTACATGCCCTGCTCATCTCAAACATCTGGATTTAATGTTCCTAATTATGTCAGGTGAAGAATACAATGCGTGCAGTTTTGTGTTCTGTAACTTTCTCCATTCTCGTGTAACTTCATCCCTCTTAGCTCAAAATATTTTCCTAAGAACCTTATTCTCAAATACCTTTAACCTCTGTTCCTCTCTCAAAGTGAGAGTCCAAGTTTCACAACCACAAAGAACAACCGGTAATATTACTGCTTTATAAATTCTAACTTTCAGATTTTTTGACAGCAGACTGGATGATAAAGCTTCTCAACCGAATAATAATAGGCATTTCCCATATTTATTTTGTGTTTAATTTCCTCCCGAGTATCATTTATATTTGTTACTGTTGTCCCAGGTATTTGAATTTTTACACCTCTTCAAAGGATAAATTCCCAATTGTTATATTTCCATTTCGTACAATATTCTGGTCACGACACATAATTATATATTTTGACTTTTCGGGATTTACTTCCAATCCTATTTCTTTACTTGCTTCAAGTAAAATTCCCGTATTTTCCCTAATCGTTTGTGGATTTTCTCCTAACATATTCACGTCATTGGCATTCGGCATAGACAAGCAGCTGATGTAACCCGTTCAATTCCAAACCCTCTCTGTTATCCTGGACTTTCCTAATGGCATACTCTAGAGCAAAGTTAAAAAGTAAGGGTGATAGTGCATCTCCTTGCTTTGGCCCGCAGTGAATTGGAAACGCATCTGATAGAAACTGACCTATACGGATTCTGCTGTACGTTTCACTGAGACACATTTTCATTAATCGAACTAGTTTCGAACTAAAACCAAATTCAGTAAGAATATCATATAAAACTTCTCTCTTAACCGAGTCATATGTCTTTTTGAAATCTATGAATAATTGATGCACTAATAGGTGGAAATTAAGTCAATAAACTGTCAGTAACGTTTTTGTCCCTAATTTTTACTTACAAAAGTAGGCAAGCCTAATCATATTACTTTTTCTTTTGAGAAAATTTGGTTAATGCAACGCAAACTTGAAAATATACTACAATGTATGCACAATTCAGCTCCTATTCATCATAACGTTACTGGTTGTAGTCAAGCTGTGGCATGTGGCACACAAGTAGCAGCTTGTAATGTTAGTAGTCGTCTTCTAACACCCTGTAATAAATTGCTCATTTAAGACGTCTCTTTGTACTGCAGGAACGGAATTCCTTGGATCAGCTTGTGACTGGTATAAAGGAGGAATATGAGGACCAGAGCCCTGATCTCATATCCGAGATAAAATCTGAGGAAGATCCGGTGCCAGTTTCGTTCCCTGTGGTGAAACGTGAACCAGAGGTGAGTGAAGCACAAGGAATGTACAGTGTGTTCTTCTCCCAGTGTTTATCTTGTATTTTGATTGTCACAGACACTACCTCTTCACAACAGCACCTGTAGCGTCTTTCAGTCTATGAGAGAGACAAAATCTCATCACTATTTACTATTATTTATATTAATGATTTACTTAGTGTTGTTAATAGTAACTTCGTAAACCCTTGTCTATTTGCTGACGATGTGGCTATTCAGCTAGCTGCTGATTGTTATTCTGACTCTCAAGATTTGTTAGATGAGAATGATATCTTAATTAAGTCATGGTGTTCTTTTAATTATTTACGTATTAATGAAAGTAAAGTGACAGATCTTAAATTTAGCTTAGTTAGAAAAAAGTGATGCTTTTCATAATAACATCAAATTTTTGGGTATTTATATTAAATGCGGTTTGGGCTGGGATAGCCATATCAATATGATTTCGGGTAAGATATCTAAAGGAATATTTATGTTAAGATGTTTGTCTAAAACTGTGGAAATAAAAGTGCTATTAACAGTATATTTTTCATATATCCATAGCCATCTTCAATATGGTGTTTTATTATGGGGGAATCATAGTTCAGCTTTTAATATTTTTAAATTACAGAAGAAAGCAGTGAGAATTATTTGTTGGTTGAACATTGTTAACCTTTATTTCAATGCTATAAAATTCTCACTCTTCCATCGCTATATGTATTGCAGCGTTTATTATATACCAAAATGAATATAGATGATTTCCCTTTGAACTTGCATTTTCACGAACACCATACGAGAAGTTGTAACGATATAAGACTTGATTTATGCAGATACAAGACTACACAAAACAGTTTTTATTATATGTCTCTGAAGTTTTATAATAGCTTACCTAATTCAACTAAAATTTTAAATTATGATTCATTCAAATATGCATTTCTGGATTCGCCCATACGTGCTAAATGCCCTGCCTATCTCAAACGTCTGAATTTGATGTTCTTAATTATCTTGCAGTGTAGGCTTTCATGGCCGGAGTCTATAGATGTAGATTCATTTTCTGGGCTGAGAGGCCGTGGTCTATTAGTTGGTTTTATACCAGACGTTTCGTCTGCAACTGCAACAGACATCTTCAGTGGAGTGGTATCCAAGGTCGCAAGACTCTTCTCGGCGTACCTGAGGCAACTGATCTTAATTATGTCAGGTGAAGAAAACAATGCGTGCAGTTCTGCGTTGTGTAACTTTCTCCATTCTCCTGTAACTTCATCCTTCTTAGCTCCAAATATTTTCCTAGGAACCTTGTTCTCTAAGACCCTTGATCTCTGTTCCTCTCTCAAAGTGAGAGTCCAAGTTTCATAACCATAAAGAACAACCGGTAATATAACTGTTTTATAAATTCCAATTTTAAGATTTTTTGACAGCAGACTAGATGACAAAAGCTAATCAACTCAGTAATAAAATTCTACTGGGCCTAATTCGATTTATGTTCATTTCTAAAATCGTTGCTCTTTTGTTAATATAATTTTTGCTAGTTTTCCGTTTTATTTGCTTTATATTATTAGGAAGAGCAGAGTAACTTGGACATAGTGAAGGAGGAGCCAAGAGTGGAAGGAACAGCAGAGGACAACGTGGTTTTGACTGAAAGGTGAGTGTGTTACTTCCTTTAAGAATTCATTGTGTTTGAAATTTCCTTTTTCTTGACTGTCTAGAAGCAGCTTCAGAAAGGCTGTCTATCTGAATCATGGACCAATAGGGATATCCTGAACTACCACCAATAGATAGGGCGCATGTACTTTGAAGGTTACGGTTTGTGTATGCATTTCTTTTCCAGTATATAAACATTGACAGTCTTACTAATAAACCGTGTATAGTTTTTATACGAGACTTACGCAGAGTGTATAACAGTATAACTGTTAACGCAGCTATGTCATAGTTTCGTCATTACTTCATTACAAAAGGTAATAGAATATCTGAGATTCTCTATTGCATCCGGTAGAGCACTATAGTGTGCTGTGTTAAGTATCGATAGTACAACTGGCTCTGATCGATTACACACTATGTTTTGGTCAAAGAGTACACGCTACAGCAATATTAGTCTACTTATTCTGTGCTCTTTGGTGTGTTCTTCTGTGGTTACAAGGCATCTATCATCATAAAATGATAGTCGACACTAACAGCTGTTAGAGGGGCGGCCATTTTCTCTCTATAAAAAACGTTTAAACAAGGGGTTTCGTGTATATAACTACTGAATTGTATACTTACAGACTGTTTATACATTCATCACTTATGCATGGTTTATTAGTAACTTTTCTGTCTCAACTCCGCATAAGTCTCGTATAAAAACTGTACACGGTTTATTAGTAAGACCGTTTGACCAAAATATAGTGTGGTAATCGATTAGAGCCAGTTGTACTATCGATACTTAACACGCCACACTAGAGCGCTCTACCGGATGCAATAGAGAACCTCAGATATTCTATTACCTTTCGTAACGAAGTAATGACGAAACTATGACGTAGCTGTATAACAGTTATACTGTTATACACGACGTATGTACTGCTTATTAGTAAGGAATTTACACACGACGTATAAACGAGCTATTCATTGTATAAGTATACTTACTTACTTGCTGGCTTTTAAGGAACCCGGAGGTTCATTGCCGCCCTCACATAAGCCCGCCATTGGTCCCTATACTGAGCAAGATTAATCCAGTCTCTACCATCATATGCCACCTCCCTCAAATCCATTTTAATATTATCTTCCCATCTACGTCTCGGCATCCCCAAAGGTCTTTTTCCCTCTGGCCTCCCAACTAACACTCTATATGCATTTCTAGAATCGCCCATATGTGCTACATGTCCTGTCCATTATCAAACGTCTGGATTTTATGTTCCTAATTATGTCAGGTGAAGTATGCAATGCGTGCAGCTCTGCATTGTGTAACTTTCTCCATTCTCCTGTAACTTCATCCCTCTTAGCCCCAAATATTTTCCTAAGAACCTTATTCTCAAACACCCGTAACCTATGTTCCTCTCTCAAAGTGAGAGCCCAAGTTTCATAACCATACAGAACAACCGGTAATATAACTGTTTTATAAATTCTAACTTTCACATTTTTTGACAGCAGACTAGAAGACAAAAGCTTCTCAACGGAATAATAACAGGCATTTCCCATATTTATTCTGTATTTAATTTCCTCCCGAGTGTCATTTATATTTTTCACTGTAGCTCCAAGATATTTGAATTTTTCCACCTCATCGAAGGATAAATCTCCAATTTATATAGTTTCATTTCGTAGAATATTCTGGTGACGAGACATAATCATATACTTAGTCTTTTCGGGATTTACTTCCAACCCTATTTCTTTACTTGCTTCAAGTAGAATTTCCGCGTTTTCCCTAATCGTTTGTGAATTTTCCCCTGACATATTCACGTCATCCGCATAGACAAGAAGCTGATGTAACCCGTTCAATTTCAAACCCTCTGTGTTATCCTGAACTTTCCTAATGGCATATTCTAGAGCGAAGTTAAAAAGTAAAGGTGATAGTGCATCTCCCTGCTTTAGCCCGCAGTGAATTGGAAAAGCATCAGATAAAAACTGGCCTATACGGGCTCTGCTGTAAGTTTCACTAAGACACGTTTTAATTAATCGAACTAGTTTCTTGGGAACACAAAATTCAATAAGAATATTATATAAAACTTCTCTCTTAACAGAGTCATACGCCTTTTTGAAATCTATGAATAACTGATGTACTGTACCCTTATACTCCCATTTTTTCTCCAATATCTGTCGAATACAAAAAATCTGATCAATAGTCGATCTATTACGCGTGAAACCACACTGATGACCCCCAATAATTTCATCTGCATATGGAGTTAATCTTCTCAAAAGGATATTCGACAAAATTTTGTACGACGTCAACAAAAGTGATATTCCTCGAAAGTTACTACAGTTAGTCTTGTCCCCCTTCTTAAAAATGGGTACGATTATGGACTCCTTCCATTGTTCTGGTACAATTTCCTTTTCCCAAATTGCAAGTACAAGTTTATAAATTTCGCTAGATAATGCCCTTCCACCCTCTTGTATTAATTCTGCTGGAATTTGTTCAATACCTGGAGACTTGTACTTTTTCAGATTTTCTATCGCAATTTCGACTTCAGAAAGTGTGGGTTTCGGTATAAATGGCTCAGTAGTTTGTATTTGAATTTCGTCCCGATCATTTCTATTAAGACAGTTAAATGTCTGTATACAGAGTTTTTATTAGTAAGACTGTGAGGATTTACGTAGTGTATTGGTATATTAAATGCTCTGAAAAACAGCTTTATATGCCAATTTCTTTTGTGTTCTTGTATGACAAAACCAGGGAAAGATTTTTGCTTTCAATCAGTTTGCGAAAGATGCTTACAGCTAGCTCAGACTTGCTTCCAGCACACATTCAGATGCTGCTGCATCAATGTCGTCGTCGCTCAATGTCATTGTGACAAAATACTGCTTGTTCTTCGTGTATTCTGATTCATATCAGACAGCATAAATACATCAGCCGTCCGAACAACACATTTTGTATATAAAACAAATGAAGAGTTCGCGGGAAAAAGATAACTGTCACAGTTTTGTTAAGGTTGATGTCATTGTCTAATTCAATGGATCACTACGAAATTTAATGTTGTTGTTATGAAAAATGGTAAAAAGGAGAATTATCACCACGAATACAGTAATCCTTTCCTTTATTTTCTATAGAATAGCACTACATCTTGCAGTTATAGACTCAAATAGATCATTATCTAATACTTAACAGAAATGTGACATTCATTGTTTTTCCCGCGAACTCTTCAAATCGTTTGAAGTAACTTGAAGTCTGCATGGCATAATGATGTTTACATTTTTAATTAAACTCCATTGATTTCAAACTTCCGAACATAAAATTTTGTCCATGTGGTTTATGTGATAGTTTTACAAGTGGCTGAAATGAATCAGAGAGATTATTAAAACATCCATTATGATTAGGAAATGATTTGGAATTTTGTAATTCGTCCCATATTGGGTAAGGCACCTTTATTTCCATCCGAAAATGTTTTGAACTTTAAAAAAGTATGAATAATTAAATAACACTTCAATAGTGCTAGCTATTAAACAAAAAAAAAATCTCTCTACTTCAAGTAAGTAATTGCTGCCTATAGTTTCATATTGGGGGAAGGGAAAGAAATATTGAAATGAAAACCTCGACAGCAAGCTATGTTAGCTTAAATTATATTCAGTACTACATGAGTTTCCGGAGTTTACCTCTGCATTTTACAGTGGGATGATACTAAGCCTACAGTAAACTCTCTATTAAGTGGGATGTTGATTATCTGGGACGGTCAATAGTGAAAAATATGTATAGAGGCATCATTTTATTTTTACTAACATTTCTAATATTAACCTGACTATATCTTTGGGTTAACGGGTAAGAACCGGAAACACCGTTTGCTAGGTATAGGAGGGGAGAAAAGTAGTTCATCCGTTTACTTACGTAAACTAGGAAATATCGCGATTTTGAGTTTGATAATTTTCATTAGCTTTTTGTTTAATCAAAATACAGTAAAGTATTAGTAGTAGTAGTAGTATTTATTCCATATTTATAAACCCTATTTTACATATAGTATATTAGGGTTATATTTTAAACTAATCATAACAAATTGAAACTTACAGACTACCATACAATAAATATACACTTGTAAGAATGTAACATATATAAATTAATTAGATTAATGCCTTGAAATTACAGTCGAAAAACATAGAGAATTTAACATGAATAGCATGTTGCACTTATAGATAATATTATGACACTTCGCTAATATACACACATACACACATACATACATACATACATACATACATACATACATACATACATACATATATGCATACATGCATACTTACGTATGTAGAGACATAACATATAGATACATACGGTGAATAAACATTAATTTGATTGAAGGCTTGAAATTATAATCGAAATACCTAGAGAATTTAACATGAATAGACATGTTGAACTTGTAGATCATATTAAGACATATCGCTAAAATATGTACATTTGTAGACATAATATAACAACATGTAGACATAGTTATAAATATATACACATGCATACATGCATACATACATACACTCACACACAGATACATATATATTATATATGTTTTATATATATATGTATATTATATATATATACATATATATACACACAGCAAGATGTACGTCAGTAACAGATAATTGGGAAGGATGAACAATATTAAATACCTTGGACATTCATTATCACTTACACATGACTTTGATATACAAAATAAATTTACCAAATTTATAAAAACATAATGCATAATAAATACAATTTTAAAACCATAATTTATTTAGAGTTATACACGAATCGCAGTTAAAAAAAAGGAACTCTTGCCCGACAGTTTTAATCGCTGCCGAGATTGACTTCATGAGACACAAAATGGAACCACGAAAGAAATAATGATATCCTGAAATAACTCAAAGTCGAATCAATATTATAATATATTAATCATTTCAAAAGGATGGATAGAACACTGATACCGAAACAAATCCTGCAGTACGCTCCTCGTGAAAGAAAATTCGTTGGTCGCCCTGCTAAGAGTTGGACTGACGTGAGACCTTAACAGACCATCTAGTCTAATACATGTTTTGGATTATCATGATGATAAAGATGAAATTATAACCTTGAATATATAAGATGTATGAATTTGACGAAACGTTTGTAGCAACAGTGCTTTTGAAAAACAGTGCATATTGGTTGCTCATAGGTTATTTTACAGTTTAGAGCATGGACAGTAAGGTATTGTCTTTGCATGTAAAATATAGGACATTCAAACAGTAGATGTTCAACCGACTGAATATCTCCACACGAGCACATCGATTCTTCTCCAGTCTTAATTTTGAATCGTTCAAAATAAGCTCCAAATTTACCATAACCTGATATAAATTGTGTACTAATAAAGTTTGGAGAGTAAATTTTGCAATATTAATAAGTGCTTTTACTCACGAACTGAGTTATCCATGATAACGTATTCATTGTGCAGTGTATATTATACTGTCTACAGCACATCAGCGTACAATATAGAGAAAGAAGTTAAATTGAAAAATAATCATAATATGGATATTTAAACACATTTTTGAATACGGTGGCGTTCATTTCGATACAAGCTTCAGTTCTTTTGTGCATATTATCGCACTATAGACTATTGCATCTAATTCCATTACCAGTTTCGTCTTTCGTACTAGAAATTCATGTTGAAATAATTCTGTACCTACTCTATAAGAGAGTACCTTACATACTGTAAATTCAATCTTCACTTGTGCCCGATCCACACTGATAAAATTACTCAGACATGCTATCTACTGTCCGTCCAAGTGGTTTTGTCGCAGGATCGTAGAAAAGGGGAACTCACGTGACAGTTATTTACTTAACGAGGCCCTTTTATTTAAGTTATTTTAAACAGTTGTATAATATTACGTAGACTTCCAAGTCTTAACAGAAATTAATGTTTTTAGAAAAGAGCTAAGACAGCTCAGCCACTAGCCTTTACAAAGGGGCGAGCAGAAGCAGGTGGGGGAAATCGGGATACGACGTAGGCAAACGAACGACAGTACCTGTGCGAAAATATGATTCAGTATTGAAAACTCTTTCGTTACTGGAGAACGCGAACATATTTGTGGAACGTACTATACTCACTAACTCAGTACTGCTTACTATATTCGGCCTTGGTTCTGTGTGGCGGGCAGTTGGAATTTCATTAATAGAAGGGATGGGAGTGAAGTACATTAAAAAACTCAGGCCCAATAAAAGTTCAAGTAAAAATTAAATGATGTCCCTGTATATTACTATAAATAATACGGTGTATATATAAAATAAGAAATTAGAAGAATGTTGACCCCAGAAATCCAATTCCTGAATAATTACTTTAATGTAGACTAATTATTAAAACCATGAATAAATTTCAAATCTTTTAAATTATCCTACATATTCAATCCTGTATATCCTTAACTCACGAATAATCGTGGAACTATTGGGATCATATTATTTCATCCTATTAAAATTGCATTTCATCTTTCTGCAGCTAGAGAAATACGAGGAACTCAAGCCCAATAGCCCCCCCCCCCATAAACACCATTAGTGGCTGCATATTCTGTTTTTAGCGTATGGTACATACAGTAAAAATAAATAAAGAGACAATTTATCTTCGACAAAGTACCTATTTTTTATGTTTGAACATCACCTCAGTCTCAATGCCCTGGGTTAGCATCATGAACCTTCATTTTACTCGTAGCTGTATTCTGCATACTGCAGATTTCCTCATCCATCTCTTAAAGGTATTATATATGTTTCCGGTATTATTTATTCTAAACTAAATTAAATTATGAGATAAGAAAATACTGAGTTATAATTAGGGGGCGGATGTTGATGAAAAGTCACCTTATTTTTCACATTAGGACGATGCCTATTAACATAGAAATCCTGTCTATGTTAATATCAACGCAAAAAAGTAATTTCTTATATTGCATTTTTTGACGTGTTTGAACTAATAGGTCATTTTTATATTTGTTTTCGGCATTCTTTTAGTCATTTTTAGTACTCTGAAGAACTTTTAGATCTTTTGGAATACATTTTACTCTCTTCTTTACCGATACGTCTGTTAAATCATTTTCTAACCAAATAGGTCAGTAGTAATAATTACCTACTGAATAAGTGAATAACAGTGACATTTGAGTTTTATAGTTTGGAGCAGACTCTACAGTTCAACCCTCATTCCACTGAAGGCGTCACACAACGGAAGTAATATAAAATGCTTGACAGCAGCTTAGATTAATGGCCGTGTGCACCATTCTCGATCATCTAGCCCGTTTATCAGCAATCACGGAAACATGGTTAATTCTTGACAGTGATCAAGTTACAGATGCAGTGCACTGACATTTTCCCTCAATCAACTCAGTACCGTCAGCTGACGGTACGCTCGCTTGAGAAGAATCATCTGAGCGCTAGGTTACCGCGTATAAAACAGCAAACGAACGCAATCTGTCAATTATCGCTTCGTTTTTGTTTGTCGGACTGTTTCAAACATCCTCGCAGTTTTCAAAAAGCAAGTTTCAATAATCATGGAAGAAAAAAAGAAAAGAGCACCGAACTTTTCACAGTTAGAAGTGCGAATTGTTTCAGAACTCGTCAGCAATTCTGCATCCATATTAGAGAATAAAAGTACTGACGGAAGTTCTCTAAGAAACAAGCAGGCTACCTGGTTGGATTTAACCTCACAATTCAACATGAATTATACATGTTTACATAATTCCACATAATATGAAATAACTACTGTACAAATTACGTTACAAATACGTTAGAATAACTACTTTATTATTATGTTAACAAAATTGTACAGTTAGGCCTAAATAATATTTTGTCCTCAAGTAAAGTCCCGATTTTTCAAAGCAGAAACATATATAAAACATTAGTCCATTTTGAGACAAAAAACAATTTTATTATTCATCTATAAACTTACTCTTTCTACAATAACACCAATTCTGTTATTTCCGCAGTGATTTGCGTGTTCAAGATACATCATTTCATCTTCAATTCCATCAAGTACATTTTGGTTTTCTCGACTTGACCATGTTCAGTTCAAGATAATCGGTCCCAAACTCGTGATCAAATTTGATCATCATCAACTCGCTTGTTTAACTTTGATCGAGATTGATAGGCCTACTCCGCAAATTGGCATTCAAGATGGTCAAGTGCCAACTTAACCATGGTCAAATTTTAATCGAGAATGGTGCACACGGGCATAAGTGAGGACTTTTGCCTGCTATTGTTCTTTTGTCGGTACGAGGGTGTCTTTAGAATTTAAGTTTGGGAGGGGGGAAACTTTCTCTATTTCCTGGACGATACGTTGTGTCCCCAACATGGTTCGGAAGGATGTCTACTGTAGTAGACAGTATTTTTAACACAAAGATTGCAAGAATGCGCGCTGCGCCCAGAATTTGTTTTGTCATTCACACTCCCTCCTCTGGAAAATTTTTTTATTTTATTAGGTTATTTTACGACGCTTTATCAACATCTTTGGTTATTTAGCGTCTGAATGAGATGAAGGTGATAATGCCGGTGAAATGAGTCCGGGGTCCAGCACCGAAAGTTACCCAGCATTTGCTCATATTGGGTTGAGGGAAAACCCCGGAAAAAACCTCACCCAAGTAACTTGCCCCAACCGGGAATCGAACCCGGGCCACCTGGTTTCGCGGCCAGACGCGCTGACCGTTACTCAACAGGTGTGGACTCCTCTGGAAAATCTGGTAACAAAAGTGAAGCGCGGAAGGAGCAGGACGAGACGGAGAATGAAGGCAGTGACATGGACCACTCCTGATTAATACATATTGTAAACTCTCATTAAAATCTATAGTTTTCCCTTAAAACCTTCATTTTTTTGCATACCCTTTTTTATCTTAGCCAAATTCCAGAAAGTTGCCTCCTCTCTGTCCGAGATTTGCAGGGCAGTCATTGAAACAAGGTGACTAATGTTTAAGAAGTTGTGGTCCGATTACAGTGAATAATATTTAAATGCCATTTTGTTTTAATTTTACGTCATTTTTCCATTAGTTTAAGGGCATTTTAATGATCATTTTAAGTAGATTTTTAGGACCTCAATATGCATCCATAATTATAATAAATTATACTATGTTATACAAAATAATTATAAATATAATTTTGACACGCACAGAACACCAACAAGCGGGAGAACGTAAGCAACTGTAGCATATAGCCCTACATCATGTTCTGATCCATGGAACACTCCTGCCATCTAACGATTGAACTTCACATTAGATATCACTATAATCAGTCATCACATTCACACTCCACTTCCTTTGGTATCTGGTTTCCATTTGGTTAAGTCGCGCTGAAGCATTTCTCTATGTCCTTCATTAAAAACACTTAGATTTTCAGGATAATAATGCAGCTAAAATGCAAGAAGTGAACCTTTACTCTATTATTGCATTCCAGGACTTTGAAAATCTGCAGCTTATTTTATACAATATATTTATAATTGGGGTGTCTTTAATTCCCCTGTAAATTATCAAATTACCAATTTTAATCCATTTCAAGTCTTTTTATCCAAGCCGTTCATGTTTGAAAATTCACTGTCTAACATTAATTTCCCATTTTTATTTATTTATTTACTTACTTACTTGTTTAATTGTTTATTTGTTTGGTTTTTGTTTGTTTGTTTATTTATTTATTTATTTATTTACTTATTTTGCTAATAATTGTAACATAAAATATAATATATACAGAAAAATTTTAGCTCGCCCCTGAAAGAGTAGAACTCGTGCTCAGGGGCGGATTCGTGAATTGAAATTAAGACGTATATAATACAATTTGTCTTATGTCTACTATGCAATTAGAATATATAAATTTAAATTGACAATTTTTATAAAATCCTTAGATAACTTTTTAAATTTAATACTAGAACTATTAGAATTGACGAGATTAGCATATTTGAATATAAATTTGTTATATATTCTTGGGCCTAAATTACTGCTATGATTAAATACTGTAGCGGTGTTGCATTTTGGTTCAAACAATCATAAAGAATTCATACCTTTTGTTTCATAACTATGAGAATACAATTCAAAATTATTTCGATTTTTACATATGAATTTTATTAATACAATGTAATAAATTTGCCTTATATTAAGAACATTAAAGTGTAAAAACAATTTTGAGGTGGAAAATCAATAGGTTTATGAATACATATTTTAATTTTTTTTTCTGTAATAAATAAAGTGTATTAAAATTGGATTTAAATGAGCTACCCCATCCTTTAATTCCATACATAATTACCGATTGAAATAAAGTTAAGTATATTGTGCGTAATAAACTTATTGACAAGTAATTCCTCAATAAAACAAAATAGGCCTAATATATTATTTTACGTAATTTATTACAAAGGTAATTAATGTGTAGGTTCCATTTTAAATGATTGTCGAAAATTATGCCTAAATACTTAACTTCAGAGGACTCAATAATCGGACATTTACACTGTATGAGACAACAATCAGAATTATGTAAAAAACATAAAATTACTTAGTCATACGTTAAAAAGTGTTAAAATTAAAAAAAAAAAAAAGGTATATACCTTTGACAGACTGCCTGTTTCGACGTGATGTCACGTCTTTCTCAATGTCTCCTGAACTACTGGTGAGCTTGAATTCTGCGATGTGCATTTGTCGATTGTAAGGG
The DNA here is from genome assembly GCA_025594305.2 of Periplaneta americana. Classification (NCBI taxonomy): domain Eukaryota; kingdom Metazoa; phylum Arthropoda; class Insecta; order Blattodea; family Blattidae; genus Periplaneta; species Periplaneta americana. The sequence continues at coordinate 16,270,211 of JAJSOF020000041.1, forward strand.
TGGGGGTGTGTTGCTCACTCAGAGAAAATAATGTTCTGGCATCGATATGTAGATGACATAATAGTCTTATACCTATAATGGAAACAAAAGACAAATAGAAAACCTACATCAACAACTCAACAAAATACATCCCAAATTAAAGTATACAGTAGAAACAGAATATAACTAAGCTATAAACTTCTTAGACATCACCATAATCAAAACAAATAACAGACACGAATTCAAAATGTACAGGAAACCCACCACAATAAACATACACAATTCATCAAACCATCCCATACAACATAAACATGCAGCTTTCCGTACAATGACACACAGATTAATTAACATACCAGTGAACAATGACAACTACTCTGAAGAATTAAACACAATAAAATATATAGCACAAGACAATAGATATAACCCTAACATAATAGACACACTAATAAAAAAGGCAAAACAAAAACAGAACAAACCAACACAAACACCGCGTGAGAATAAATACATAACATTAACATATCACAATACCAATACTCACAAAATTGCAACTTCATTTGGAAAACTAAAATACAAGATAGCATACAAAACAAATAACACAACACAGAAATATCTAAATAATCACATTAAACATTCAAATAAATATAATTCAACTGGAGTTTACAAACTAAAATGCAATAGTTGCCCACATTTTTACATAGGGCAGACAGGAAGATCCTTTTACACAAGATATAATGAACATAGTAAAGGTATAAGCAAACCCTACATCACATCAAATTATGCAGACCACATTACCAACAATAATCATGACTACAATAATATAGAAACAGATATGGAAATTTTACACATCACACCAAAAAGTTCACAGTTAAACATCTTAGAACAATACGAAATATATAAACATACCATAACATACCCACAACATATATTTAATACACAATTACAGTTCAATACCCACACATTATTCGACGTCATGATACGTCATAACACACAAACAACCAGCCCCCACCATAAGAGCGACATACCCCCACCCCTACAATCGACAAATGCAGATCACCCGTAGTTCAGGAGACACTGAGAAAGACGTGACATTACATCGAAACAGGCCGTCTGTCAAGGTATATACCTTTTTTTTTTTTTTTTTTTTTTACAATTTTAACACTTTATAGCGTATGACTAAGTAATTTTATATTTTTAACAAACAAAGTGTTCATGTGAACTTCAATCAATGAGAATTATGTAATTTAATACTTAATATGGATGCATGCTTGCTTGATTTTGCTTGCTTGCTTGCTTGGTCGCTCATTTGTTCTGGTTTGGTATAGTTAAACCATTGACCGGTCCTTCACTTCCACCTCAAGAAATAAAACCACAATAATACAGAGAATGGTTCTTGAGCAATGTTCTTTTCACCTGATGTTGATTTCTTTCTGTGTGGCCACTGTTTCCTCTTCCATTGCGTAAACCTGGGTCTACTGTTCCCCACACACAAGAAACATGTTGGTGTTGCTATTGACTGTTGCGGACTTCTTGGCTATAAAGCCATTAACTCTCTTGCTCTCCAATATTTTTCACACATAGTGAGGTTAGAGGAAAGGGCTGAACTTCGGTGTAAATTATACTGATCCATTTTTTCCTGAAGACTGCACAATGGACAAAATGGTGAAGAAATAATTCCAATTTAGTTCAAGTGTTTGTAGGTAGCACTCTTCATAGTAGTGTTATACAACATATAAAATTAAATCATAATCATCATATTCCAGGCACGAAATTAGGCCATTGTTGGCCTGTTTCGGTTGCAGCTATACAGGATCCAATAGACGTTTCTGTGGACGTCCAGGTCGTCGTCGTCCTTGAGGGTGGTATTTTAGCATTTCTTGGGGTGTCCGGCCAGCTTCCATACGGGAAATCTGTTCAAGCCATCTATTTCTGTATTCTGTAATTTTTTCTTCTAATGGTTGCATGTTGAGTTCCTGCAGTATATCCTCGTTCCTCTTGTGGTCCAGAAGTGTGTATCCTGCAGTTCGTCGCAGATATTTCATTTCAGCTGCTCTTAATCTGCTGATATCTCTTCGTTTCAGAACCCAAATTTTACCTCCATTGAGGGTTGGTAGTGCAAGGGTTTTATATAGTTTTATTCTGGAATGTTTCTGTAATAAACTTGGTTTTAGGGTATGGTTTAGCAGTCCTAATATTTGTATAAATTTTTTAATTTTTCTGCTTACATCATTCTCTCCTTCGTATGATATATTACATCCTAAGTATGAAAAAGAATTTATTTGATCTAAAATCACATTTTCAACAACAGTTTTGCTTCGAATTGGGTTTGTACCTTCAAATGCCTTTATTTTGGTTTTTTCTGGTGAAATCTTCATTCCATGTTCTTCTGTGATTTTTAAAATTAAATGGAATTATTATAAAATAGATATATCTATTTGGTTTATTTATATCTGATGTGTTTGTGGCTTGTTTAGGAAGTGAAACAAGTATCATTTTTCTTTATAAAGGCTAGGTTTCGCCTATTAATAGCCTACAGGTAATGGGCAGTAATAATTTTAACCCTAGAAGACTGGTATAAAGCAAAATTTATTAACAAATTCCATTTTACATTTAAAATCATCATCATATCCTTCTGTATTAGACCTACAGGCATCTGTTGAAGTTCATGCCAGCGAAGACAGGTCTTCCCAAATTTAAGAAGTTTATCCTCTTGGTACATAATAAGAATCTGTTTAGGCCATCTTGTGCGATCCATCCTTTCGACATGTTTTTTCCACTGAAGGCGATATTGTTAACAAAGAAGTATAACATTTTTAGTTTATTCCAGGAACAAAAATGGATCCATTTACATTTAAAATGAATCGGTTAAAACTAGGTCAACTCACATCCCACAGCGCATATACATCAAACCAACAGTTAAATTCATTCATTTATTTCTCTGAAATTATAACTGATACAGAAGTTGGTTGTCGTAGCCCTTCATCCTGTCCCATAGATAGTTTATATAACATCTGAGACAATTCTCATTCCTTGGTTCTTGTCTGTTCTCTGGAGATGTCCACACCTGTGGAGTAACGGTTAGCGCATCTGCCCGCGAAACCAGGGGGCCCGGGTTCCAATCCCGGTCGGGGCAAGTTACCTGGTTGAGGTTTTTTCTGGAGTTTTCCCTCAACCCAATATGAGCAAATGGTGTTGGATCTTGGACTCATTTCATCTGCTTTATCACCTTCATCTCATTCAGACGCTAATTGGCCTGAGATGTTGATGCAGCGTCGTAAAATAGCTTACTATCGTGTGTTCTCTGGATATTCATCCAGTTTCCCCCTGTGTATACTTGAATGTATTGAGTATGAGAGATAATTGTATCTTATTTGCTGGGTTAGTTCTGATAAATACCTCGAACGGACAGTGTCCACAGAGAGGTAAAAGCTGCTCGTCTGTCATAAGCAGAGACCGGAACTTTGGCAGAATGCTTTTCTAAATGTGTTAAATGTATCTTCATTTTGAAAGTAAATCTGTACGAATTATACCTTTGTGATTGGAACGTCACAGATTTATGTTGACCTTTTCTGCCTTCTTTAATATAAATGCCTAATTATTATTAGTGGCTTGTGCAGCAAGTACTGCAAACTAAGTTCATTAGACGTTCAAATAAAAAATTTTTCTCATTTATTTTCAATGACGAATAAGCCTAACAGACATTTTGAAAGTTATTTGCTTCCGTAATACTGAAACATACCCCCTCTGAATGTTTTTTTTTATGCCAAATACTTTTTGTTGAACCTATCCACCTTCAGTTTTTGAGTTTCAAGTAACAATTTCAGGACGATCAGTTGGTTTTTCATGTGGTAGTAAAGCAATAGCTATTTCAGGTCATTGTGGATTGTAGGTGAAAGTTAAAAATATGTCGGATTTCCTATGCTTTCGAACAATAGACATAGCATCTTGGTATAGCTGCTGCATGTAGAGCTTGAAATGTAAGGCTAAAATCATTTTATCCTGCTAAGAGATCTTGCTGAAATGATCGGGAGACTACAAAATTTTATACCAGTGAGTAATACCTTTTGATCTTTCCTTAGGAACTGTAATTTTTGCGCTCTCTGCAACCAATACTGAAGACAATGACACCACACCGCCATTAAGTATATGAAAAAGACCCAACACCACTTGATTAATAACTATAAAAATATTTGCTTTCTAATAACAATATTATTTTACGTAAGTTTTGTAGTTATACTATATGAGCTGCTACTCAGGAAATTATATAAATGAAGATATAATTTAAGATATTCTTTATATGTACTTACATAACTCCAAAATGTTTCATATCATCAATACAGCATTAATATGTATAATTAATGAAAAATAGTCGCATCATGACATTAAGTTTAATAATATTTCATTTCTAATGGTAATAATGTCATCAAACCACCTCAAGTTTTGTAGCTGTACTCAAAAAATTACACACCGCAGAATCAGACCTGTAAATTATTTTTAGCAAGTCATGAAGCTTTTAATAACCAATTGAATTTGAGCTCTAAATATGTCAGCAATCCTGCAGGTCATGGCCTTCGTATAATAGCCTATTGTTTATTATAGTGTGTTTTTTTTTACTGAAATGCAATTAGTTCTCAAAATTGACGAAAGATGGATTTTGGAAAATAGGAAAACTATGTAGGAAAACTAACTCTTCACTGAAAGTTACTATTTTTCTGAAAATCCTTGGATGCCAAGCTTCAAAATAATGGGTCATTTATTAAAATTAGCGCTAGTATCGATTATTCTCGGATATGCAATTGAAAAGCAACTAGCGAAACGTCACGGAGGCTGGAAATCCAATACTGTCGCAGAATGTTATGTTCTGTTAGTATAATAATTAGCGTTAAATGTAAATAATATTTAACTAAATTCAATTTGTCATCTCGTTTATCAATGTCTAAATCAATTTCAAGATTATATCAAGATTAATGTTTATTTTACTCTCTAGATTATATCAAGGTCAATGACATTTATTTCTCGGAAAAAATGAATACGTTCGCGTCTGCGCTCATCTCACAATTTACGAGATATTGCACAAGTCAGTTCCGCTCCCCAGTCAGATAAGAATAACATGAATAATTTAAAGTTAGAAATATGGTCTAGCATAAAAAGTCATATGAAACTTGCCTATAATGGTAATTAAGACGCTCGTATGAAAATTATGAAACTCGGTTGCGCTCGTTTCATAAACATACTCGCGTCTTAATTACTACCATTATAGGCCCGTTGCATAATGTAGTATTAAAATATGACGATCGAGTTACTGAATAGTGTAATGTAGTAAATAAATGGGTCTAGTACAAGGTTTTTTTGTAATTGCCTTTTATTGTGTATTTTAGCTATTTATAATGCCTTTTTGCCTGACTATTTTAATGATTCATAATGCCTAAACTTCCGGTCTCTGGTCATAAGCATTCAGTTGGAAGGTATGCAAGTCTGAAATTTGCTACAGACATCTTCAATACTTCTCTCAGTGAATCCTATTTATCCTCCTCTCGTAGTCAGAGAGAGCCTCATTTTGGAACTAGTACTTCCAGCTCCTGTTACTTTTTTTTTAACTATTCCAAACGAGGAACCGTTCCAAAATAACTGTTATATATTTTATTTCCCGTCTCTTGCAGTGACTGATAAATTTTATATTCATTTCAGCATTGTGCATGATATTGAGATGATTGTGTCGCGAGAACATGCCAGCATTGATGGTGAAGAAGATAAATTGACACAGTCTGCTAGCAACAGACGAGATTATTCAAACAGCGACGTAAGTCGTAATGCTATCAAGTGTAATATGTGCAACCAGGTTTTCGAAACCCAGCAATCTCTAAAACTTCATCTTTATATACACACCATAAAAAAGTCATTCAAGTGCGATGTGTGTGGAAAGTGTTTCTCTCGATTGGGAGATTTAAAGCGACATGTATTCATTCATACAGGCGAAAGACCATTCAAATGCGAAGTGTGTGGAAAGTGTTTCTCACAATTGGGAAATTTAACCCGACATGTATCCATGCACACAGGCAAAATGCCATTCAAATGCGAGGTGTGTGGAAAATGTTTCTTTGCGCCATCTAATTTAATCAAACATACACGCAGACACACAGGGGAAAAGCCATTCAAATGCGATATATGTGGAAAGTGTTTTTCAGAGTTGGCACACTTGAAGGAACATGTACGCATTCACACAGGTGAAAGACCGTTCAAATGCGAGGTGTGTGGAAAATGTTTCTCAAATTCCTCAAATTTGAACGCACATGCACGCATTCACACAGGCGAAAGGCCGTTCAAATGCGATGTTTGTGGAAATCGTTTCTTGGTGTCATCTCATTTGAAGAGACACGCACGCAAACATACAGGGGAAAGGCCATTCAAATGCGATATATGTGGAAACTGTTTCTCACAATTGGGAGACCTAAAGAGACACGTACTCATTCACAAAGGCGACAAGCCTTTCAAATGTGATATGTGTGGAAAGTGTTTTTCACAATTGCGACAATTAAATAAACATGTTAACATTCACACGAGCTAAAGTATTCAGATGTGATGTCTTTGGAAACTGTTTTTCACAAACGAGACAACTCTCCACTGGCGCCCGCCTATGCAAAGGCAAGACTTCATTTAAATGCGATGTCTGGAGAAAGAGTTAACCGTGATCGGGAAATCTAAAAAATCGTAAGTTCATTCAGACATTCAAGATGGCTTTCAGTTGTGATATCGGAATATGTTTCATGTGTAAGGATAATCTCAAAAGACGTATCTGTTTACACGTAGATCAGCTTTATTATAATGTTTAACCTTCTGCTGGAAAAGTAGGAGTTTTGATACACAGGTACAGTGAGGATTTTTCATTTATGTACTGGCTGATAGCGGCAGCTTATTATGGAACTATAGCATTCACAACCGGAGTTATGTATGTATTTATTCACACTGCAGTGGGTATATACCCGGTGGCAGTGGTAACTAATTATACTCAATAATGACAATAATAAACTTATTAATTAAAAATACAATTAATAATAATACTAATAATTAATACTAACAGTAATTAATATACTACTATTACTACACTACTAATAATAATAATAATAATAATAATAATAATAATAATAATAAAAGGTATCCCCGTAACATGCCATGAAGGCACTTGGGGCATAGAGGTGAGCCCATGCTTTCCATGACTTTGTTGTGGTCAGCACCACGCTTATTTTCTTTTATAGAAGGCATAATAAATGAACAAATACCACTAAATTAAATGAAACGATCACTTAAAATAACATTTGAAATAAATCTAATTTGTATCTTAAAGCTAAGATCGAACTAAAACCCACGAGTATGATATGTTTGTTATGCGTGAGGAAAGTATATTTATTTATAATATTAGCTCTTGTGCATAGGTGTGTGTTACGCAATTTGTGGTCATATATTTTCTCTTAAATGAACAAAAACCATTAGCACATAGTTAACACTCAAAGAAAGCACTTAGTAACATGCGAACGTAAGCCCCTTTCTGACAAAGCGTCCCTCAAACTACAAGCGGCTTCCTGCACACGCATTATATGGCTTTCAAGAATGAATTCTCCCAGTATGCAGCCGCGCCAAGGCGTCGCTTAATTCAACTTCACTGTATGTACGCCTTTATTCATGAGTGTAAAATTTGTAAAACTGTTTCCTCGCTATATTATTGTTTATTGTTTAGTCAGTTGCTATATATATCAAAGTTCATTAGATCAGTGATTGTTCTCATAGAATTAAAAAAAAATCCACCGTGCACAATTTTAGGTACTGATACATTAATAATACACCTTCACTATTCCTACGAAATTATCTATTATTTTATATTTGCATTGTTTTTCCTCAGAATTCTTACCTAATATTACGATAAATTTGTTTACGTAGAGTTTTATCGACGATAAAAGAAATGCCGTTGAAAATTTTGAATTTGTCTTAGCATGTAATAGCCAGACATGATTGACGCATTGTTGTTATTATTATTATTATTATTATTATTATTATTACTACTAGACCACACCTGTGGAGTAACGGTGAGTGCATCTGGTGTCCCAGGTTCGATACCTGTTCGCGGCAAGTTACCTGGTTGAGGTTTTTTCCGAGGTTTTTCCTCATCCCAATATGAGCAAATGCTGGGTAATTTTCGGTGCTGGACCCATGACTCATTTGACTGGCATTATTACCTTCATCTCTTTCAGACGCTAAATGACCTACGATGTTGATAAAGCGTCGTAAAATAGCCTACTAAAAATATATTATTATTATTATTATTATTATTATTATTATTATTATTACTATTATTATTATTATTATTCGGTTGAGAAGTTCTTATCATCCAGTCTGCTGTCCAAAAATCTGAAAGTTAGAATTTATAAAACAGTTGTATTACCGGTTGTTCTGTATGGTTGTGAAACTGGACTCTCACTCTGAGAGAGGAACATAGGTTAAGGGTGTTTGAGAATAAGGTGCTTAGGAAAATATTTGGGGCTAAGCGGGATGAAGTTACAAGGGAATGGAAAAGTTACACAACACAGAACTGCACGTAACGTATTCTTCACCTGACATAATTAGGAACTTAAAATCCAGACGTTTGAGATGGGCAGGGCATGTAGCACGTATGGGCGAATCCAAAAATGCATATAGAGTGTTAGTTGGGAGACCGGAGGGAAAAAGACCTTTAGGGAGGCCGAGACGTAGATGGGAGGATAATATTAAAATGGATTTGAGGGAGGTGGGGTATGATGATAGAGACTGGATTAATCTTGCACAGGATAGGGACCAATGGTGGGCTTATGTGAGGGCGGCAACGAACCTTCGGGTTCCTTAAAAGCCATTTGTAAGTAAGTATTATTATTTATTATTATTATTATTATTATTATTATTATTATAGTAAGTTAGTAAGATAAAAAGAATTGTCATTGTATTGTATTATATTAGTTATGTAATGTATTATATTCTGTTTTGTTTATAGCAATATAGTAATTTTGTATTATTCTGGCTTGTGGAAAAGAAGGCCGAATGGCCGTAAATCTTTCAGGTAAAATAGACCATTATATTATTATTAATATTATTATTATTATTATTATTATTATTATTATTGTTATTAATTAAACATATTACTTCCGTCATTTATCCAAATTCTCCTTATTTACGCACATGCCTGAAAACTTTCTACCTGTCAGTGATTGCAATACAGATATTTTCAATTGGAAACTCTACCATTACCCCTCCAAGCATTCCTTCACTTTTTCACATTGAAGTGGCTTTAATTGCACAGAATACCCTCAAGCACTAGACACATAGTCAAGTGCAATGTTTTGAGATTGGGGAGGACATGGCACAAGACCCTTCACTTGTTAGTATGGAATTTGCATCATAGAACCGATGCTACCTCTGCGTAGACTTTAGCGTTGTGAGCTGGTGCAGAAAATTGGAGTGAACCCCACAGTCATTTCTAAGTATGTTTTTTTTTTTTCTTTTTTTATTTAACGACGCTCGCAACTGCAGAGGTTATATCAGCGTCGCCGGATGTGCCGGAATTTTGTCCCGCAGGAGTTCTTTTACATGCCAGTAAATCTACTGACATGAGCCTGTCGCATTTAAGCACACTTAAATGCCATCGAGTTCATTTCTAAGTATGTTATAGCTCATATTTTTCAATCGAGACTCCAGCACTGTTTCTTGACACAGTTTGACTATAAGTTAGCTGTTAACACAATTTTCATAAATGCAGGGTTGTTTCTGATCTCTGATAATGAATTTGAATGACATCATGTGCGTCAGAAATCATAGCAACAGCTGAAATGCGGCGAGAGGTGACAGACCATAGTGAGTGATTTCATAATCAGAGTGCATGGTGTATCACAGTAGCAATGCCCAAGAAAATGAAGCCCTTTTGGTAGGGGCACATTGTAACCTAGGGCTGGGGACGGGGCGGTTCGGAGCAGTTACTGTGACGTCATTACTCGGGTGATCCGAGTAGAAATTTGTGGCGGCAGATTTAAAATTTAGATAGATTGAGTCGATTTTAGAACGTACTTTGAAATTGAAACCGAGCGTGTTTTAAAAGCGTTGTAGTAAAGCGCTTTCGCTTTGCCAATTGACGAGAAAAAAGTGTTTCTCTTCGTTGCAAAGTGGTGGTTTCAAATTTTATTTGCGTGATTACAACTATTTGAGGAGTTATTTTGTACGAAAGGCCTATTTAACTTTCAGTGTCGTTATATATGACAGACGAAATAAAATTGATAAAATAATTTATAATACTAACAGCTAATAAATTAACATGTGAGGTAAACGTTAAACGCTGCAGCTAAGTAAAAACGAAGATAGAAACGGGCTCCATGAAGCGCTGCCTAAAACACATAAAAATAACACACAGAAATATATACTATTACGGAAAGTGGATAAAATCAATAAAACATAGGATCTTAAACTGAAGAACATAATGTTTATTTATATTATAACATTACTAGCCTTCAATATAACCATGTTCTCTTTGATGAAGTGTAATATTATTGATAAATTAAAGTAACTAGGTAACAATTCGTACAAATAAATACAAATAAAATGATTACTGATGATGTAACACAAATCCAATAAACACAAATAGAAGAAAAATATAATGCACTTCCTGTTTTAACATATTTTAATATTAATCAAACACTCTAATATGATGATGATGATGATTATTGTTATTATTATTATTATTATTGTGATTATTGTTGTTATTACTGTTATTATTATTATTATTATTATTGTGATTATTGTTGTTACTGTTATTATTATTATTATTATTATTATTATTATTATTATTATTATGTACAGTAATATGTTAGGCTCACTTGACAGGTCATATAATAGGATGAACTCCTCTTCAATACTCGAGGCCTTTCAGCCCACCTTTGAGATAAGGAAATAATTTGTCCTGCAGCAGAAAATATTTAAATAGAACAGTACCTACGTTGTTATCTACTAGAATTAAGTAAAACACGTGAACTCTGTTTGAACTGAACTGACCGGTGACGGCTACGGTTAACCGAGTAACTTCGGTGCTCCGCTGCCAAGCACATAAACCGATAGAACCGAGTAACTCAACACTTCTACTTGCTCCGTCCCCAGCTCTATTGTAACCCTTTCCGATGCCCAGTACAATCAGGTGAAAATCATAGAAGCCTGCAAAACACGTGGTTTCATTATTTCCAAGAAAGGCATCTTGTGTGTAACTAATAACACTAACAAAGCTGCAGAGCAGTATAGTCAATTGTCTTCCACCATAGTCCGAATCGTTGCCAGTTCGGAAGAAGAAACCAGGAATAGATCCACGTGTTTCAAATATAAAGCCTCTTATTTCCTTATTTCCATTCGTTGTAGACTGTAATTGTCCATAAAATGTCGAACATTAAATACATAGCCTACATGATTTTTTCCAAATTTATTTCTTTAGGTTAGCTCTCTGGGTTTTCAATCTAACAGTGGAATCCATAATCTGACGATTGTTACTATTTGATGGGATGGGAATTATGTATATTCTTCTTGCACTGCCATTGTCTGCCAGTCCGTGTACTTCTTTGAACACTTGTTATTTAATTGACCTGAACTGTTCGACAATCATCGTACGAATTTTATGGTGACGTTGAGTTATATATACATCACGCGAGGACATGTGCAAGGGTTGCAGGATGTGCAGCATGCCGGTAGAGGATGTTCTGTGTCCTGCCCAGAAGGGTTCGTGCTGAAAACATTAATTAATTAATTCCTTTGTATTATTTCGTAGAGGTCAGTCCTCCATGATGTCGTTCCCAGGAATTTACGTGAGTAAACTTGCTGTATAGCTAGCTCTACGTCAATGCCTTTCTGAGATATGTTAGCCCACTCATCTAATTCTTTATCTTACAGTTTTTTCCTCATATGTGGGGGTCATACAAACTGCCACATTTGTGATTGTTGACGTTGGTTGCTTGGTCAATGCATAGAGTGCATAAAGGCATCACCAGTGGATGCAACGTGCACATTGGCTGAGAGAGTACGGATGCTAAAAGCCTTGGTGAAGAAAGTTTGAATATCATTAATGTTAATGAAACATTATTAATTTTTTGTTTGAAGTGCTCTTCTAATCGCTTTCCTCCTCTGTTTGTAAATAACATACTGATGGCTTGATAATTGTACTGAGTTTTTTCCTATCAAAATCTCATTAATATTACTCGAGCATAGATGACATGTTCTTCTATGCACCTACAGTACTTTCTCCATCATTATTGGTATGCGTTTCATTAGTTTTAATACTGTATATTAAGGATTCAGAACCGTAGAAAACAAGGGTTAAAATGAAGTTACTTCTATAATTCAATGGAAACATATATAGTCCCGTCACTCTAATTTCCAGCAGCCAATCACGTTACAGGTCGGCTACATTTAAACGTGTGCTTCTTGTGATTCGCTGGTGAAGACGTCATGCATTTCCTAAGGCTCGATAAATACTTAATATAATCGCCCGCCATTTTGGCTCTTTCGTTGGCGTTCGCACAACCACACGAGGACGTTATTTGCCGCTCAATTATTTGCTGAATTACAGTCTGATTTATTATGATAGGAGCAACGATATGATAATGTTCAACGGTGTGGCAAATAGATTACTCGTCTGGTAGCTCGGCAACAAAAGAACAAAAATGGCGAACGATACTACCTACCTAGACTTTATAGAGCCTTCACTTCCTAAGACGTAAGCAAAGAGGAGGAGTCACGCCGCATCGCGACTATAGCAAGTGATATAAAGTATACCGTACACAATAAAACTAAATATGTCAATCTTCATTAAATTATGGTATTTACTTAACTTTAAACCTTGCTTTCTCTGTTTTTAATAAATGGCGCTTGGCCCATTATGGCCCTGAACACTTCATATATTTTCCTGCTATCTTAGGTACTTCGGTGTATATCAGAGGTTAATATGATTCTTGACACCAGTACCAATTTTGTTTTAAAAGATGCCAGCCACATTTCGCCGCCAGCTTTGTTCACTACTGCAGGAATGTCTAAGAGAAGGTACAGAGTATGATGACACTATCGGTTAGCGTAATTGATTATGTGTTCAGCTTCACTAATTAACAGTCAATTTTAAATGATCACTGCCGGTATGCTTTTTGGCCTTATATTTTACTTCCGGTATTCCATACTGGCCCAGTTCTACTAGTGTTCTTCTTTAATTTACAAATTTCATAGTTAATATGGTTAAACTAGTAAAATAATTCATGAAAGACAACTTTAAATCAATACTTACTGTTCAAGGCAGATGAAACTACTAAGATATCAGTTATTTACAAAATTGGCTGGAAGTCTGCATAATCTTGGTTATATTAGGCGTAATCACTGTCTCCATAGATTTATCCAGATTTATTAGAGGGAGACCATCAGCAATAAAACCTACGGAGGAAGCAGGCCTAGTAGTTCTTAAAGTAAAGCGTAGAAAATGGAATTGGATAGGATATAGCCTGAGAAATGAGAATGCAAGGAGCTGGAAGTTCTCAGAATCCTCAAGGTAGTCCTCACAGAGGCATACCGGTACCTTGGAAGACTTGGAAAAGAAGAATAGAGGAAGTGATATGAGAGGCTAGGATCCTGGGCAGATTTAAGGTTTCTGTATAAAAAATAGAGGAAGATGGAAACATTTGTTCCGGCCCTTTGGTCCAGTGGGAGACATAGGATTTAACTGATTGAATTTGTAAATAAATTTGGACTTTCTTTTTAATTTTTCATATCCCTATTATTTTAGATTTGATAAAGCAAGTGGTTCGCATTCTAAATTATGAAAAATTGGGATATGGATTTATGTGCTACATTGAACTCCATTTTTTATCGTCTCTTAACAAGCTTTGTGGCTTTGTGACAGTGCATTCCTGGAGCGGCGAGATCCATTTTGTCGACACATTCACTGCCACAGATCACAAACACGGCTACATTGACCTCTTTCTTCCCGAGAGTCGAAGCGGAGTCTGTAATGTGTACTCCTTCGGTTCATAGTTTCGTAGGTTTACAATTGTGGAAGAGGTAAGTTGCAATTTTTACCTCTAATTTACATGTCAACATAAACTTTAGATTCGGCTGTAACCATAATTCTGTTTTAACCAATCAGGGTTAAACGAACGTTGAATGAATTCTTTTCCTATTGCGGATATGCATCTTCAGCCGTCTCACATGTCGTGCCAACATGGGAGACAATAAGAACGTTTCACGCTAGTTTGCAGTGTTCCAGCGGGATAGAAATTCGGCCATTTTCATACCTCAGGGAAGTGTGTAGAGGAAAGAAAATGGAGTGTTATGACAGGTTAGGTTAGTTTAGACTTTTATTATGTCTTACGTACTAATCTGCGACAGGTTAGGTTACGGTAGTTTAGGGTTTTGTTATGCTTTGTATAGGCAAATCTGTGAAAGGTTAGGTTAGGATTTTAGTGACACGTTAGGTTAGGTTAGTTTAGTTTAGGCTTTTATTATCCTAGTCAAGATGACGGTGAATGCGATTGAGTATGGCGCTCTTGAACAGGTAGTGACTTTTTTTGTTTTCTACGTTGGCAGTTCAAGTGTGTTGGTGTCAATTCTTAAATAGGCGGAAGTCATTCAACGCTCGTTTCATAAAGTCTACACATTACAGTTAATGACGGAAGGCACTAATTCTACACAAAAACTTATTGAGAATTTCAGGAGACCAATTCTGGGAATCCTATCATATTGTCGAAAGAAGGTTGAAAATACAGCATGGATTTACAAAAAAAATCATGGAATTCAGGGAATTACATCAGACTTTTAATACTCCAGAACCTCTTCCTCAATTTTTAAATCCAATACTTTCTAACTCCATCTTATTCTCCGTAGATTTGGGATATGCTGTTTGTAAAAAAGAAACACCAGTAGATATATTAAGATCCCAGGCACTTGAGACTGTTAACCTCAATTATCCAGAAACTGATTGGTTTCATGTCTATACAGACGGATCCAAATTGGAGGATGATATTAATGTTGGTGCTGGTGTATACAGCGATATCTTTGCTTTCTATACAGCGGTTGGCACACATAGGTCAGCTTATGACTGAAATTGAAGCTATCAGGGTAGCCTTAACTCAGCTGATATGTCATCAAATTAAATTTAAAAATGTCGCCATTCTGTGCGAACCTGTAAGTTCCTCAGACCTGGAGCCTTCATCAATCCAAGACTGTCTAAATGCCATACAACTATTACAAGCAAAACACAAAATCGTGGTACTGCAGTCGGTCCCCGGGCACTGCAACTTATTTGGCAATGAGCAGGTGAAGCCTTGGCAAAAAAAGGTAGTAGAAATTTTACAAACATCTCCTAAACCAACACCTTTCCAGATAATAAAATTGTACATGAAAGAAGTTGCCCATAACATCCAATCCCAACAGATTGCAGAAAAAAACATATGGCAAACACTGAAGAAGGGACCTTCTAGGAATCCCTAACGGACCAAGAAGATTGGCAGTCGCGCATTTCCGCCTTGCAACTGGTCATGACTGCTTGGCGCAGCATCTCCACCGTTTCGGTATTTATCAACATCCAACCTGTACCCTTTGTGACCTTCAAGAAGCGATGAATAAGGATAATCTCCAATGCTGCCCAGCTCTAAAATCACTGACAGAATGTGCCAGATACTGGCAAGCGAGAAGCCTCATGCCTCTGTTTAGTTTTTAGTTCTTTAATGATTTTGTTTAGTTACTTTATTAGATTTAATTTTAAGTTCTATCAAGTTGTATTGTTTTAATCTTGAGGTTGTGTTTAGAAATAAGTTACCTATGTACCTGTCATTCGAATAAATAAATAAATATTTTTCAAGGGAGACTTCAACACAGTTTGTTAATAAACTTTGACTCTTGCTGTAAACACATTTTTCACAAATATACACCTAAGTTGCACCAGTATAACTCGCACCCCTGCATGCCATCAGTAAAGTGTGGTGGTGGCCTTTTTCAATTTTTCGACTTCTCTCACGAGCTTCCCGTGAATTTGGCTCATAATACTTATCATCCTCCCGGCTAAAACACTTCAGTGGTTAAATTTTTTCATCTGTGAAAATATCCCTGTGATGACAGTTGTCATTCTTCTGCAGAAGACGTCCTCACTTCAGTTCCCTCTGCTTGTTCAGCTGCAGTGAAACGTGCTCAGTATTTCGACGATGAAGTCAAGATCCTCACTATGCATTCTGACGTCGATATTTTGCAAGTGTAAAGTTTTGCAGACATTGCAAGCTGCTTTTGCAGTGGATTAAGACAAACAGTGGGTTTAATACCGTGAAAACAGGATGTACAGTATATGCCACATGTTTCCAACAGTATTATGGTGACACTGGGTATAATAGATGCTTCTAACATGTGAAAGAGTAATTAGGGTACACTAACATGCATTGTTTATGTGTTAGTATTCTTGAGTTTTGTAATTACATAATATGTTGTCCTTGCATCTCTGTAAATTTATGTATTAAGAGAATTAAATATAGACTATACACTGAATCATTGCCCTATTACAAAGTATGGTGACGTCCATCATTTATTTGTTTGTAGAGTCATTATATAATTCTGCAAGTAAGATAATCGACTTAAATAACATTTTTACATTTATTTCCTTCCGCATCCGAATATAGGGGCAAAAATCAAACATTGCTCTTATTATCTTATTGCCTTTTGGCAACTTGTAGTATGGCCAACTGCAGAAACACCAATTCTGCTACGGAGCTTCCAAAATTCTGCTACAATATGCTACAATAATGGTTGCGTACTTTATGAATATGGGGCAATCAGAAATACGTTAAGGGATCATACACATACGTTTTATTATGTTTCATGACATAATTTATAATGTTTGAAAATGTGAATTATATACAGTTTAAGTTCATATATATTCACAGACTCTTATATTTTAATAAAGATACTAATTCTGACAAATGTAAGTAGTGCCTAATAATATTTTATTATAACATACTGTATTTATTTTATAAAGACAAGTCTGAAAGCAGGTTGCTTTATTTTTATCTGTAATAACACACTACTAAAGTGAATTTTCTTTTAATATTATGTAATGTAACATAGTGTTGGAATATACATTGCAGGCTATATTAAACTTTTATTTCTATTACTATTAGCATATGGCTCTACTACTAAAGAAGTCGTAAAATTTGTTCTGCATCTGTAAGTACATGTAGGTAATATAAACGTTGATCATATTTTGCCCCAGGTGAACTCTATGAGGTTGATAGAGTACTCCTCATATATATATATATTTTTTTTTTTTTGGTTGAAACGCCTGATATATTATGATCAGCTATATTGTAGGTCTCACAGCATATATTTTAATTATGCTGATCTAATTTTAATTTCGGTAAAGCACTTATAGTGGTATACCATACCGTATTTCTATGCTAATTTTGAGAAAGCTGTGATATTTTAATTTCTAGGTGCTATTACAAACTTAGGAAACATTAAAGTTAGGCAAAATCTTATGGAAAAATGAATGACATTTATTTCGAAATTTCTGTGAATATGTACAAATGTAAACTTATAAAATTATATTTTTAAGTCTACTACATTTGGGCACACTGATAACTTTTTCGACAGCGGGATGATTTTTGCCTAAGCTGCCACCAGTGGCAAAGCCAAACATTCAGACAACTTGCAGCTCCACTTTTCTGCAACACATTTTCTAAATTCATAAATTGTAGACATTCATTCCTCCTCAGAGCAGTTGTACACTTTTTACGCCTAGGCTAAATATTTTCTGTTTTGTAATTAACACAAGTTTCATTATTGCTGAAGGTCTATTTTATATCATGAATATGTTATAATTTTTTTTTTTCTTAACGGTAATTTTTATATATTGCATAGCATTTTATTTTCACTGTTATAATATTTCTAGCATCCTTTATGGAAATGAAGATTCATTTGAGGGTTATAATTCCATCAAATAAAGTTCCACTATAAGTAAAAAAGAATATTGTTGATGATGTTAATTATATGAAGCACTTTAGGGAAGACTTCAGAATACTTCATAAGTATGTATGTCGTAATTGCTTTGTTCAATTATTTATTTTTGGTCCAGGGGACATATATCTATTTTATGCACTTATTTATGTAGCCTTGTGCATCAACAATAACAAGTATTTAAATTATTTTTAATTTGCAGAGTCTTTGTACGTAAGTTCTTACACGGTATTCTGAAGTATAGCTGTATTTTATTTGATCTTGGACTTTAAGGCCTTGGCTTATGTCTACTCTATGCCTTTTGTTATGTTGTAAGCAATGGTAGCATAAAATATTGTTATAAAGTTTCATTGTCCCTGAGAGGATAAAAAGAACATTGTCCTGTCTTCGTTTTCTGTATCTCATGTTTTTAGTTTACGTGTACCACGGCTTCCTTGATCATACTAGTCTGACAGATGCTGTTGCTACTTGGGGTTTTATTGTCTATTAATATTGGACGTGGGTAATACTGCATAGTGTCAACTGAAGCAGTTATATAATTCATTATATTTTTCCACAAAGGTAAGCATATATTGTTACATTTGAATTCTAGCCTATATAGTTGCATGATTTATTCTTCACAAAAGGACTTTGGCCTAAATAAAGATAAAACTACTGGCATATACACAATCCACACACTTTGCACCTTCACTGCAATCGGCGCTCCTTTGTGTTGTATGTCTCCTTATTGTGAAGCAATTTATTTAATTTTTTCCACTCGTATATAAAAATTACAGCTTAAGGTTACCCTAGATCATAAATAAATACCCAGATTGCTCGGCCTTATAGGCTTTGACGGTAACAACTTCACTATGCTGCCAACTAAAAGTTACATAAAGAGTCACGTTATAACTCCCATTTGAATTGCATTAGCGACTCTACTGCCATCCCGTGTTCGTTTACGGCGGACGAGTGGCGATCCTGGCGGTTCTCTTCAAAGTGCTGCCGATTTTAACGTAGAGATGACCAATCTGTTACCTATATGATCTAGAAGGTTACTTATGTCCCAGCCAGTATAGAAATTTGCTACAATGCCTTGGATATATTTTATTGATATGGTCACTGGGAGAGCTGTATGCCCACCCAACCCGCCCCACAATATGTACCGTACCTATATACGAAAATCGTCGTGCGTGAATGAAGAATACGGCCATATTTCCATCATGTCACTGTGGGTTTCAGTGTCGCCAACATAGTAGTAATACTACACACCTAATAAAAGCTAACCTTACCTAATCTTTCACATAATACTATACATCTAATCAAACATAACCTAACCTGCCACATAATACACATTTAATCAAACCTAACCTAATCTGTCACATAATACTACACACCTGTAGTAACATTCCTCATGTTTGGTATAATTTCGTATGCAAATCTTGTCCGCATTGGTGTACGTGTCGAGAACTATCTAGTAGAAGAAGTGGAACATGATAGTGAAAGTTGTTTGCCTCCATTCTTCATAATTACATTTAGTTCGTTAAGCGTATGTTTTGTGAATGAAACAATGTGTTAAAGTAGTGATAATTCCATATATGGGATTCATTTACTATAGGATATCGCTTAATTTTCGACAAGTTAGACAAACTATGACGTCACAATATGGCGCCAATGACGTCACAACGCAGTGATGTCACAACATGGCCGACGTAAACCAAAACAATAAATAAATAAAACTATCTAAAAAAAATTAAAAAACAAATTGACGATATCCCATTCTACAATATAACCCAACCGCTCTTATCCAAAATACGATATCGCCAAAACAATTCACGATATCCCATTCTGGAACAGAGCCCATCCACTCTTATCCAAAATAGGATATCAGCAAAACAATATCACAATATCCCATTCTAAAATATAACCCATCTACTGTTATCCAAAATACGATATCACCAATACAATTCACGATATCCCATTACGGAATATAACCCATCGACTCTTATCCAAAATACAATATCACCAAAACAATTCACGATATCCCATACTGGAACAGAGCCTATCTGCTCTTATCCAAAATAGGATATCAGCAAACCAATATCACAACATCCCATTCTGAAATATAACCCATCCGCTCTTATCCAAAATACGTTATCACCAAATCAATTACAAACATCCCATCCTCAAATATTACGCACCCCCTCTTATCCAGAATAGAATATCAGCAAAACAATTTCAAAACATATATTCATCTCATGTCACTAAAATATCACCTCAACTGCAAGCCCCGATACCCCGCTTTTTGCATCGTGTGCTACATGTCGGATCAGCATCGGGGCTTGCAGCCCCTTGCTTCTATTGGTGATATATTTTGGATAAGAGCGCAATTTTGAACCCCAAATAAAAACATTAAAAAGAAAGAACGAACTCCACACACACCCCATATATACAAAACCAACAAAAATAAAAACATATATCTACAATAAATAAATTAAACATTATCCTCGATACATAATTACTACCCTAGCAAACGAAAACCCATCCTTTAAAAAAACAAATAAAACGTTCACCATCCAAACCTTCTTTTTAGCCTCTCAGATCCAAACACATCCTTAACCGGTATGCCATTCAAACCTCAAGAATACCAACCACGAACATAAAAATTTACATATCTACCAACCTAACCACTTCCATCCAAAAAGTGACGTCATCAAGTGAGGTCATAATATCACTTCACTCCATTCTAGAATCTAGCCAACATAAATTGTCATAAAAATAATAACGATATCCTATAATCAAGTAAACCCTCATTTATAACGTCACATTGGCAGTGATAAAAGTATTTAATATTCGTTCAGTGGCCAGTTACTCATGTCCTGCCCAGAATAGAGACTTAACTGTTTAACTGTACTCATTTATTTGTGTGTACTATGGAGATGTGGAATTATTATTACAAATTCTAGTAAGCATGACCAAATAGATTATATATGTTGGAGGTCTATTTAGGTTTCTTATTATTTTCTTTTTCAGTCGTGATGGACCTGATCAAAATGGAACGTGATATCGACCCTCTGGCAATAGAAAGATGTAATATAGAAGAAGAGAAAACTTCATTTGAGGTAACTATATTGAGAGTAATTGCAAATTACTGTTTATTTTTTAAATGCATACCTTGTTTATATCAATGTTAAAAGCATCCTAGAATAACCCTGGGTGCCTCAGCCGACCTGCCACCTATTGGCCTCACCTCGGCATATCTTATCGTAGCTGCATTAACTTCTAACCAGTACAGGGATATCACATTGTTATTGTGATAATCTCCACAGCCATAATATCAGGTTTGCAGAACCGAACCTTGTTACCTATCGTAGCTGCTGAAATTCTTCAGAATGCTTGGTGGATTCAGTATCATACATGATATTTCTTCCCCGATAAGGACACTAGCACTCGTTTGTTTCTTACGTTGCTCTAGCTTTAAGTTAATGTAGGCAGTCACTTACCAGAACATATTCGTATGGCACATTCCGATTTTTATTCTGAGTATTACTTTAAATAGAGCATTGCACATTTGTCCAAATCACCTCTATCCACATGACTGGATTCCATCCTGAATTCTGGCTAGAGAATTCTAAACAGATTTCTGCATGGTCTAACTATATCATTGCATATTATATAGATTGCAAGGCCTTCAGTCGTTGTAATATCACAGTCTTAGTATTGTGACAGCGACGTGAGAATCGAACTCACGACCAGCGTCCCGCAAGAAAGCAGATCGCGCGGAGCACGGGGAGACGGCGCGCGGCGGAGTAGTGGGGAAAGGGGCCTACACGCGAGGGGAGGCTGCGCGCGCAGCTGCTACTTAACGCAGTGAATGGGAAACGGACCTTCCCGACCCTTCGAGAAGTCCGTCGAAGTGGAGATATCCAGATAATTCTCTACACACCTGTAGAAATTTCTCGCAACTATGATTTTGCTATAAAAGAAGAAGCGCCAGCGAACTCGAGCAGTTTTCAGTTATTCAGTCAGTGAGTAAGCCAGAGCAAGCAAGCCAGACTTGTGTGCCGGAGTTCGACTCGAGTGTGCGTCCGCATCTGCGTCAGCATCCGAAGGCCTGAGTTCGAGTGCAGTGGACCGCAGTTGGAGGGACCTGAGTTCGAGTGCAGTGGACCGCAGTTGGAGGGACCTGAGTTCGAGTACAGTGAACTGTCTCTGAAGGTCTGTGGTTCGAGATACTGTGAACTCGAGTGACTGAGATAGAAGAACTGTGAACTGAGAACTGATAGTTCTGATTTGTAAATAGTGCTTTGTAAATATTAGTTAAGATTAACAGTTCATTGTTGTTCGTACTAGTCCAAGTAAATTGTCATTGTCATCAGTGGAGTGCTATAACGAATACTGTGTTGAGTGAAAATCCAATTGTTGACGAGAGCGTTTAAGGCGAATTGTAGAACGGAATTATTGTTGTGAGGAATAAATTACATTGTTGTTACTAATAAAATTCACAGTATATACAGTCACGAAGCTTGAGTTGTTGAGGGTACTAGGAACAATAGACTGTGCCGGTACTATTTCGCAATATCTGTAATGAGGCGATAGTAGCAATCCTAGTGGTTAGCAACTATCTATGGATGCATATTCGCTACTTGTTGAGTTTCGTGACTGTATATACTAGACTGTGGTAATATTGAAGGTATAATTAAATGGATGACGCGAAGATTATTTTATTAAGACCAACATTACGAAGAACTATATAATTTATGAAATTATAATTATAGCAATGTTATATGGAGAAAGAACATATGCGATGAGATTGGGAAAACACTTAATTAAGCACATATGTCCTTCATAGTTTGAGTTACAGAGCTATTCATTTTATTTCGAGGTTCAGTTCAGAACACTACAATGAAATAATGCGCTCTAGTGGTCAATTACAACACTATTTGATGAATAAAGATAGACGCCTAATTACCGGAAAAAATTCGATCACTGCGTGCGGATTTTTATTCTTTGCGCTATTTTAAATAGAACATTGCCGACTTGGCTATATCGCCTCTGTCCACATGACCAGATTCCATTCAGAATTCTTGCCAGAGATTTCTGAACGGATTTCCATACAGTCCAAGATCGAAATAAAAAATGTCATAGCAAATATATCGAGTGCAAGGCCTCCAATCGTGGTAATATTGAAGGTATAATGAAATGGATGATGAGAAGCTTATTTTATTAAATTAAGCAGTATGAAGAGAATTGGGATAATGCAATCACCAAACTGTATGCTCTGCAGTCTTAATGAAGAGATGGACCGTCATCACCTGGAAAAGTGTCCAGCCCTCAACTCCTCTGAAGTTGACCGTTACTGGGTAGCAGGATGACGATGTGTTATTTGAGTTAGCTGCAATTTTCTTATTGTACTGTTTTCGTTGTTTGTAGTCATTGACTCCATTGGTCATGTACTAGCCATTTGCAGGAGAAATACTTTATGAAATTAGAATTATAGCAATGTAATATAGACAGGGAACATATGGGGTGACATTTGGAAAACATTAAATTAACCTGTTATTCCCTTCATAATTTATTTATCTTACAGAACTAGTTATTTGATTTCCAGATTCAGCTCGCAGAACATTACAATGAAATAATGCTCTCTATCGCTAAAGTACAACACTATTTGATTATTAATTCGGAAATGCGCACAAATGAGTGATCCAATAATAATAATCTGAATGCAACGGTCGATTTTTTTCCGTTAAGTGAGTGCCTATCTTTACAGAGCAAATAGCGTCCACACGAACTTTTATTGCTCTCGTAATATAAGGAAAGATGTCAAGAGGTCGTAGGTAATTGAACCTCCACTCAATTATTGTTATTGTTATTTATAGTGCTCTTGATGGATTAAAATATTTAATCATCGATTAATCTAGTTTTGATGGAGTTAAAAAATGTTTTAATATACTATAATTCACAATTATTGTTAAATTTAACTTGTGTTCGGTGATAAGCACTAGTATTAAATGTTGTATATCTGTATATATTGTATTGTTATATTACAAAACAACTATTTTAATTACTTACCAACATATTTATTATAAGGCTTCTAATTTATTGTTTCAATTTCTCCTGGAATTTTTTAGGCAAACATAAATAACAGAAAGTATGAAAACTCACATAGTTAATACTGCTTCATCCATGGTTTTAAACATATGAGTGTATTCACATGCTTCGAATTAAGTGCCGCTCTACGTTTAGTAACGATGTTTCCTGCATCACTAAACACGAAAAAACTTTTTTTCTGTCAAACACTTCTCCAGGATCGTTCAGTTTAAATCCAAACGTTTAACCGAGTTTACCTCTCAAATTCTCATATGACATAATGGACTTTACACTTTTCACAAACCACAGAATACTGATTTTTTTTTTTTTCCTTCATCAAACTAAACACATAACCTTCATATACAAACTCGGTACCAGAAACTGCAAACGCAAAACTACAGCGGTCGAAACAGAAGAAGACTGGCTCCTATTGTAATCGAATTACCAGATTTTAGAAAGGGAAGAAGGTAGTTACACTCTCACTTGCACACATTCTGGTAGAGATAAGGCCATCAGGCCTTCTCTTCCTCTCTACCAGGGGATTACAACTACAATATTAAGAATACAATTGCAATTA
The DNA here is from genome assembly GCA_025594305.2 of Periplaneta americana. Classification (NCBI taxonomy): domain Eukaryota; kingdom Metazoa; phylum Arthropoda; class Insecta; order Blattodea; family Blattidae; genus Periplaneta; species Periplaneta americana. The sequence continues at coordinate 16,294,860 of JAJSOF020000041.1, forward strand.
TAATTACAATTAATATTAAATTTACAGATACAATAAAAATCAAAGTACTAAAAGATTAACTGATAATTAAAAGCTATACAAGTTAAGAAGAGAGAAGCATTTCTTTTATTGATTAAGTACAAATTATTAAACCTACTCTACGCAGTAAGAAAATGCTCCATAAGCATAAGCATAAGATATGGCTATTTTATAAGGGATGAGGGGGACGAATCCCATAAAGGTATGTATTTCATATGCTAGGAAAATGAGCTGACAACAAGGTGGAAGTTTTCTTGGAAAACCATAAAACGTAATAAGGGTTTCGCATTGTGTTTAATCTTTCAATAGAGCTAGACTAGGTCACTGTCCTCATATCTCCATCTCTTTCTGAAGTGTTTGTGCACAGATTTTCCCTACGCTACCTGGTTTAGAGTTAGAAAATAACAGTACTATTGCGTCTGTAAAGAAGCAATTACGGAAAGAGAAATATTGTCGGAATTTTTAATATGAGTTTGTATAAACAAAATAATAATTAATATCAACTACAACCGATTAATTTTAATCTACTCGATTATTCGATTAAATATTTTTGATCGATTAATCTTACAACAGAAATTGATTCTAATACAGTTAATCATTTTAAAACATATTTCACTTCCCCCTGCATATATTTTTGTAATAACTTCATAAGTAATTTAGAAGTGAAATATATTTGTATGAGGAATTAAAAAGTAAGCCAATATGTACTTGGACAACACAATATTATTTTTTACATGCTGCGTTACATCCCAATTCGTACAAATTATTCTCTCTCTCGTCACATGCGGCTCGTTGATATCAGGGCTTAATAATAGAGTGGAGAGACATTAAAAATGGTTACAGTTTTTCGTGACGAAGTGCATATACTCGCTCACAACACCACATCACTCTCCCCATTCCTAAACACAGAACATCCTTCTACTCTTCATCTTTCACCGTCTCTGCAGCTCATCTCTGGAACACTCTACCACAACATGTCAGAGACTGTCGGACATTGTCTAGTTTCAAAAATAAATTAAAATTGCACTTTTTGAATTAGATTCCTTTCAGTTATAAGCCCTTTCCTCTGCGATAGTTTTGTAAAAATATAGGCTATATATTTCTTTCCTTCCTTTCCCCTTTTTCTTCTCTTTATCAGCCGATGAATTTATTATCATAACCTTTTTATCGTAAATTTTATTTAATTTTCGTATTTCTTTTCTTTTTTTATTATTTTGTTACATTCCATTTTGATATATTCTTCCTTACGTTTTTCCCTATTAACCATTTGTACTAAATGAGTTGCTTTCACTATATTCCAATGTATTTTACTTTCTTTTTTTATTATGGTATTATTTTCATGTTGTTTAGTGTCGATTTATTATGCTATTATTATTTCTCTTTGTAATATGTTAGTATTCTGTTCTTTAACTTTTTGTTAAATTTTAACTGCTTGTATACTTTGTGACCTGGTAGAGTGTAAGAGAAGGCCCTATGACCTTAACTCTGCCAGTATAAATAAAGAATTATTATTAAACTAGCCATACCCATGCGCTCCACTGCACCTGTTAGAAATAAATATAAAGTAATTACATAATTAAAATAGGACGTTTGATCCAGGGAACAACTTTTACAACAGCGCAAGATAATCTGCTTCGCTCATTACCCAATTTTTTTGCATTGCATTTATTGCATATATATTTTATGTATTTTAACACGATTCAATTGAGCATAGTTAAAATTTGAATTGTAAAATAATGGATTGTTAAGCTAACGTACTATTACTGCATACTAAATCAATACACTGTCGTTGTTCCTTAATTCTCTGAGATTAAAATGAGTGTATATAAATATTATTTTAAGAAATACAGAAAACGAATGTACAAAATAGCCTATCAAATTTTCTGTGCATAAGAAGCTATTTTAATCTTACCTGTCCTCGATTTACTCAGACGTTACTGTAATAACATTATAGCATTATGTCCATCTAGCGAAACTACACTTTCCAATGGTGAAATAATAATTAATTATTCAAATCGGTTAATTTAGCTTCTGATATTACTTCATACAAACACACAAACATTCTCTATAGGCTGTGTTTAATAGCTTTCGATTGTTGATGTCCAAGGCCCCTTATAGACGAAGTCATTTGTTCTTAATTCATTGTACCATCTTAGATGCGTTATTTTAATTTTAAAACTCATTTATCTCATTAAATATCAGTCCTATCAAAATTTTGTAAAGAATAAAACTTACCGGAAATCATTTTTAAAGAAACTTTTGTTATGTACCATTTTTCACAAAAATCAATAATAAGCGAGATATTTCGATTTATTTAATTCAGGCCCCCTTATAATCCCCCCCCCCTTTTAAATAAAGTATTTTGAATGTCATATAGCCTAAAATCTAAGTTACAACGAACTTAACTTATATTCCAATTTTCATATAAATCGGTTCAGCCATTATCGCGTGAAAAGTTAACAAACATACAGACAGACATACAAACAAAAATTTCAAAAAAGCGATTTTCGGTTTCAGGGTGGTTAATTATATATGTTAGGACCAATTATTTTTGGAAAATCGAAAATTACCAGAAAAATTTCGGCTACGGATTTATTATTAGTATAGATAAAGAATTATTATTATTATTATTATTATTATCGTAAGTTATATAATTATTATGTTTCGTGTTTTGCAGGAAGGAAATTCTTTAGAGCTGCATGTGACTGAAATGAAGACGGAATGTATGGACCACAGCTATGAACTGAAATCAGGGATGACATTTGATGAAAGTGCTGTGCCAATTCCCATCTTGAAGAGTGAAGTCGAGGTGAGTGCAGTTTATGAAATGAGTTGATCGGTAGTACTCTCTCTGTTATTTACTGACTGGTGTGGATGCTACAGCCAGGTGATCAGGGGATATTATTGCTGCTGTCATGCTGTCCATTTCTTCATTCCATATGTTCCGTGTATCTTTTGCATCTTATTTTTTTTTTCGTAAAGAATTCAATGCCAAGCATTCACTAAATAATATACATTTTGATGTTTTCAGCACCACTGATTGTTTTACTTCATCAGCTTTTAATACGGGGTGGGCAAAATAAAACTGACCCGTAGAAATATATATGCAATATACAGAGTGATTTATATAGAACTGACACATTTCTTTCATTAATTGTTTCAAAACGAATTGTGCTAGCGACAACTTATTATACCTAAAATGTAGAGGAATTTTGGGAGATTATTTACCTTTATAGCAAATGTTGAAAATGTCCTCCATCCTGCATAAGGCACAACTCAACACGTCGTTCCATGTTACTGGCCACTCGTTGGAGGACTCTGTTGTCAGTAGCTTGAATCTCCTGTGTGATGTTGTGCTTCAGATCGTCCAATGTCTGGGGACGTGTGGCGTAAACCCTGTCTTTTAAGTAACCCCATAGAAAGAAGTCCGGCGTTGTCAAATCCGGAGATCTCGGTGGCCACAGGTTCCTGGAAATTATTCGGTCGTCAAAGAAACTTACAATTATCCTTATCTGGTTCCTGTAGCTGATGAACAACTGTAACCCTATATGGCTTTAGGCCTGCACTTTTCGCAGCTCTCTGACACATTGAGTAGGTGTACCCTGTCTCCTGCGACAATCGTCTTAATGATTTTTTGGGTGACTGCTCCAGTCGTGCTCTTACATCAACAACAACCGTGGTAAGCCTAGATGAACGATGCTTGCCCTTTTCACTCACCAGACATCCAGTTGTTTCCAATTTGTTTACTAGTCCCAGTATTGTGTTTCTTTTGGGAGGATTGTGAACACCAAATTCTCTCTGGCATGCCCTTTGAGTAGCTGTAATTGAATTCGTAATCCAGTATTGCGTCACAAGGAAGAGTCGTTGATTTAATGTGTACTGCATTTTCACGTTGACACAAAATGTCGAAAACAGCTCCAACAATAGGAATAAAACATAAACATCTGCGCATCTAGTGCTGCCAACAATAGGAATAAAACATAAACATCTGCGCATTTAGTGATGCCAACAATAGGAATAAAACATAAACATCTGCGCATCTAGTGACAAGGAATCGAAACTCCAGAACATTCTGCTTAATTTGGTGCCAAAATTGGGTCATTGAATGAATTTCCAACGGAATAATTAAAGAAAGAAATGTGTCAGTTCTATATAAATCACTCTGTATGAATTTATATGTATAAGACTGACGCGGAAATGGCCCTGACAATGCAGGAAACCGTGATTTCGATTCAACAATGGGTTGCTCTCACATGCCTGCGCATGCAAATCTCCCGCTTGCTTTGTCCCGAGCTTCGCTGTGTCATTACGTTTGAGTGAGTGGAATATTTTAAAACCACTCGATCTCCGATATTTTGAAAAAAAAAAAAAAAATTATTGAATATTAAGGATTCAATCCAAATATTAGTTTACCATATATGTTTTGGCCATTAATGTTTCTATTGAGTTTGCATTTCTCTGGCGTTTTTTTATTTAACAATTCCTATGTTTAAATTTTTTTCTTGTTTTTCGAATCATTCTGCATCTTTATGGTACCCTCATTGAAGGCAGATTTAAAAAAAAAAAAAAAGAAATTCCTAATTGGTCCTTATGAATTGCATATTGTCATACATATTTTCTGAAATTATGGATTTTACCGTCGTAATAGCAGCTGTTTCTTCACTATTTAATGCATGAACGACTTGTGTGACTTCATTGTAATGTTCTGCGTGGTGTAAATATCTTGCTTTCGAGCTCTGAACTCTACTAGGAAGGGGGTGGGTGGTAAGACATCTCCAGAGGACCGGTAGCTTGCATTGCCATATTAGATCTCTGATTCACGCTATCTATTTATGATTTATAACTAGAGCCCGGATGTTATTCAAAATGCCTTTTTTAAACTGAGCATATGTATGAAAAACCTATTGGAGATAAACACGTTTTCCATATATTTGGAGACAATAGGCCCAATTTTTATTTTGCCTTTTTTCCTATTTTAGCTCCCATTGCCTTTTTTAAGGTTAAATGCCTTTTTTAGTCTTTTTTTTAGCCTTTTTACGTCGTTATTGTACGTTTTCTATATTTTTAATTCATTTAAAATTAACCGCACATAAATTGTATCAAAAACAAAAAAATAAAGGTTGTATAAATTAAAAATATCTATTCACCTCACACAAATATTTGCAGAGAATCTTATTCTCCAGCAATACATGTATTTCCAAGAAGTCGTAAACTTTTCTCACCTACCAATTCCTTCTTTTATGTCACCTAACAAATATGAACAGTATAACCCTTAGTGCTCAGGTCACTTCGGGATTTACCAGAGAAAGAAAGGGGGTGAAGAAAGTATTAAAAGCAAGTCTCCAGGTTTCGTTGTCGCTTGCACGCACAAGTCACGTGTACTTTGAAGTCTCTAATCCCTTCTCACACCCTTCTTTTTGAGACAATACACATTCGGTTTTTCCCGATTTCTAAAAGAAAGTAGAGACAGTCCTTCTGAAATAAGTTGTTTTAAGATTGCTCCAATCACTTCAGTAGAATTAAAAAGATCTTTTTCCACCATGAAAAACGTTCTCTCTGATAGGCGGCTGACTATAGGTCCGGTTTCTGGAACGACAGATATGGAATCCATAAGCATATGTAGTCGATAAATTAAAAATTTCACGTAAATACTGTTTCTGGAAGGATAAATAAAGTCACTGATTTCACAAATCGTTTCGTAATTTATCTAGCCACAAATCGTCATTGTAAACGCTTATTGGTTCCATAACGAGTTAAGGTGGCGCACACCCGTAACGTTTCATGAAATTAGTATTAATGAAACAGTGTGGTTCTAACTAAATACGAAGAAGCTAACCGTAATTATACCATGGATACTTCATCTTCTTCATCAGACGAAGAAATATTAGATGTTTTACGACTATTACCAAGGTCTAGGGTTTTCAGGGACCGTTTAAATCCATTTGAGATGTTCGACGAAAGAGAATTTAAAATACGTTTCCGATTAGGGAAAGATATCGTTATGGACATATTACGACAAATTGGACCACAATTGGAACATGTTACTCAAAGAAATATGGCTATATCAGCATTAATACAGATTTTGATTACTCTTAGGTTTTACGCTACTGGAGCTTTTCAGTTAGTTATTGGTGACTTATTTAACGTTCACAAATCAACAGATTGTCGAATAGTGAAAAAAGTGACACACCATATTGCTGTATTAAGACCAGATTTCATACAAATGCCAACAACAGAAGAAGAAATCCGGCAAACAAAGGTGAAGTTCTTTAATGTATGCCAGTTCCCAGGAATACTGGGATGTGTTGACGGGACCCATATTCCCATTGAATCCCCTGGTGGTAATGAAAGTGAGCTGTATAGGAATAGCAAAACTTGGTTTTCTCTAAATGTACAGGTGGTGTGCTCTTCTGACATGCAGTTTTGTAACATTGATGCTCGCTGGCCAGGCTCCACTCACGATAGTACCACAGTCTACTATATACAGTCGCGAAGCTCAATATGTAGTAAAAATGCAAACATGGGTAGTTGCCCACCACTAGGATCGCTACTATCGCCTCATCATCACAGATCTCTCCTAGCAGATGTCAAAATATGTTACACTTTCGTTGTCGTGTTCTTTTGGAAAAATTAACACCTTCCTTCCATTATTGAAATATTAAATGGATAAAGTTCATTTATTATTTTAATGAAGTATATTAAATTCCACCATAAACTCGAAGATACCTGCGAGAAATAGGTTAATATTATTTTTGTTTGTGCAAAACGAACTGAAATTTACTATAATCGCTTCACTCATTCAAGATTGTAGCGATAATGAACAATGAAACCAATAAATATTAATTTGCATTTCCCTTCACAACAATAATATAATAACACTAATAATGGAAATATGAATTAATGGGAGTAACTTACGTGTACCGGTACTTGTAGTGTAGGCTTACGTAGTTAACAAAGTGGGATGAGGTTAAGCAATAACAATCACACCAGAATTGGAAATAAAACGTGATCAATAAATTTTATTGTAACAGCCTTACTTTTTCTACGTCTCTAGTAAAGTAACAAGTAAAAATAACAACAAAATTAACAGCTATAATTAAAAACATATCCTTTGAAAAAAACGTAGGCATATGTTGTCTGAAAATGTACAATATTATTCAAGGAATCAGCTGATACAGACGTAGAATTAGTGCAAAGCTTTTGTTTCTCAGCTGCAGGTAATAACAGAATAGGTTTATTTGAATCATCAAATAAAGTTGGAACTGCATTCATGAATTGTGTGTTTTCGAAATGAAGCGAGCAAAACTTTATATTGTTATAAAGATATCCTTCATTCTTTGTGATTAGATCTTCCCTACTGCTGTTTATTTATTAACAACTTTTTGCATCTAGAAGTAAAATAAGAAATAGATGTTAGGATTTTTCTTCACAAGCATCAATGCGAAATACGCAACGACCTAGCACTCGATGAAAATACGACTCAGTCCACTCTAAATCCAAAGTCGACCGTGGACAGTCTATTGTTTCTAGTTGCTAACCGCTTGGAGTGCTTTATCGCGAGATTTGCAAAAAATCACCTCAAGCTTCGCGACTGTATATAGTAGACTGTGATAGTACCACAGTGTACTATATACAGTCGCGAAGCTCAATATGTAGTAAAAATGCAAACATGGATAGTTGCCCACCACTAGGATCGCTATTATCGCCTCATCATCGCAGATCTCTCTCCTAGCAGCCGACAAAATATGTTACACTTTCGTTGTGTTCTTTTGGAAAAATTTACACCTTCCTTCCATTATTGAAATATTAAATGCATAAAGTTAATTTATTATTTTAATGAAATATATTAAATTCCACCATAAACTCGAAGATACCTGCAAGAAATAGGTTAATATTATTTTTGTTTGTGCAAAACGAACTGAAATTTACTATAATCGCTTCACTCATTCAAGATTATAGCGATAATTAACTATGAAACCAATAAATATTAATTTGCATTTCCCTTTACAATAATAATGGAAATATGAATTAATGGAGTAACTTAAAACCGGTACTTGTAGTGTAGGCTTACGTAGTTAACAAAGTGGGATGAGGTTAAGCAATAATAATCACACCAGAATTGGAAATAAAACGTGAGCAATAAATTTTATTGTAACAGACTTTTTCTACGACTCTAGTAACGTAACAAATAAAAATAACAACAAAATTAACAGCTATAATTAAAAACATCCTTTGAAAAAAAAAAAAGTAGGCCTAAGCAATAATAATCCCACCAGAATTGAAAATAAAACGTGATCAATAAATTTCATTAAAACAAACTTAATTTTTCTACGTCTCTAGTAAAATATTATTATTCCAATTATTGTATTTTAGCCATTAACATTTTCATTACAACCAATAACGAACATTTCACAAGCATCAATGTGAAATATGCAACGAGCTAGCACTCGATGGAAATACGACATAGTCCAAAGTCGACCGTGGACAGTCTATTGTTTCTAGTTGCTAACCGCTTGGAGCGCTTTATCACGAGATTTGCAAATAATCACCTCAAGCTTCGCGACTGTATATAGTAGACTGTGATAGTACAGTATTCAATGCTTCCTTCCTACGTGCACAACTAGAAAATGGAGACTTAGAAAATGGATATTTACTAGGGGACAGTGCATATGCTTGCAAAAGTTACATGATGACACCACTTTTAAATCCCATTACCCATGTTGAAAACCAGTATAACGAGGCCCATATTAAAACACGAAATGTAGTCGAAAGGGCAATTGGATTATGGAAAAAGAGACTTCCTAGCGTTGCGTACTAAAATTCCAAGAACACTGTCAATAATTGTTGCTACTGCAGTGTTACACAACATTTGTATAATCGGCGGTGATAATATGCCAGTTGATTACATGGATATTGACTTACCTCAGGATCCTGATGTCCAAATCCTGCCGAATAATCAAGATGTTAGAGGTCATGCTATAAGGAGAAATCTTATTGATACACATTTCAATGGACAACACTGAACGTTGTGTGTTGACGAAGAAATAAAATTAAACAGCACTGATATTTATTCATCTTTATATTAAGGAAATACTGAAAATGAATGAAGAATTTGTGTACAAAACTTCTACAACGTAGTTAACCATGCTTCTTGCTTAAATAATACACTGTCACATAATAATCACTGTTTCATCTTTTCATATTCCATAATTTTTATTTGTAGTTCCACATCTTTAATTTTCTGTTCTGTTTCCATTAATTTAATTGTCCTCTTTGAAACCTCTTCTTTCAGTTGTAATTCTATATCTAATATTTCTAATTTCCTACTGGGTAATTCCATTTGTGACAGACACGACAAATGACTCTCTACAAAAATATAAAGATTTATTTCTACTTCAACATAACATTAGCAGACTTTTAAACTATATCAGATACAAGTGCATGTACACAGCTACACTTTCATGTAAGAAGCAAGTATCAATCTCTATTTATTACAGATATCTAAGTACAAGTAATGTTGTGCAGGCACGATAGAAAAAGGAACACAAATTAAAGGGAAGTCCAACTATGTACTATATCTTCCAATATTAGCAGATTCTCGTGACAGACACGACACACAAACTGTAACAGACACTACATATTCCAAATATGATTTACAAAATTACATGCATTTGCAAATTAAAGAACATCATTATCGAACTAGATATGTTGAAAATTTAGTTTAAGCCTATTATCAAACTGTGGCTCTGGTAGAATTTTTATAACCTGGTCTTTGTCAATATCAGCCTCATCACCAATAGCAGGCGAAAAGAATTTCTTGGACTTCCTCTCATGCCGAAGGAATTTTACATGAAGTGTATCATCCTTATATGTCTTCACTGCCAAACATCTTCAGTTCACAGTGATGCCAGCACATGATTTATGCAAAAATACGGCCAATTATCTTTGATTTCATAAAATATAGACATTAAAGTCTCTGGTATAGCATTCAAGAATTGTCTAGAACCACTTTGAGAAAATGGCAATTTGGTTGACATAATTATGGAATTACCCTACTGTGAATTTCCAAATCCAACTCTTTCTTAGAAATCTTTCTTTGTTTAATACTATCCACTAGCCTACTTGCCACTGTAAATTGTGCACATTTCTTTTTCATTGCATTTTTCACTGGTGTTTCATGTGGAAGTGAATTTTGTGAAGGATTTTCCACGAAAGATGATGCCTGAACTGATGATGGTAGTGGTGATGATGGTGGTGGTGGTGGTGGTAGTGGTAGTGGTGGTGGTGATGCTGCTTCTGGTTCCAAAATAAATATTGCCAGGACTGTTCCTTGTGAAGCTTGTAGACCTAAATCTCTTTGTTGCTCTGAAGCTGGGGATGAACAAGCGTCCTCAGAAGCAATATATATATACTGTTTTTTTACAGAAGTGATTGCTTCTGAGGACTATACATATATATAATTTGTAAACTCTTAGGTCTAATTATACTATTATATATTATGCTTAAAATTTGTAAATATGATATATGATTCAGTCTTTTTGTTACAATTATTAGATAAGATGAAAATAATAAAATTATACATGTACTGATTACCATTTTCATAATATGCCGAACTAGAATCATATGGCGAATCAAGAGGTTCAAATTGTGGTGCTAGAAGAGAAAGTAACTTGGTGCCTGTTTCAGTTACTTTTGGGGTGTATGTACCTCCTCCAGTTTTGTATTTTTCCACCTGCAACAAACGCAAAGCAATTAAAGAAAACATACCGAACAATATTACTATTTCCATTTTACATGTAATTGTATAGACATGGACCTTAAATGGTTACATTAGGTTAGGAATATCATATTAATATTATACATACTTTAAATAGGTGAAGTTAGGAATAATATCATGTATTCATATTAAACATAAATAAATTCAAAGATACTTACTCGATCATCATGGTTATCCTTTCGGACCTTCTTCAGAGTATCATATAATGCATGTAATTGCTTAATGGTCCTTGGTCCTGTCTCCGAAGATGCATTATAAACATCTCTTATTTTCTCCCATGCCTCAAGCTTTTGTTTGACTGACGAATTATCTGTTCTTTTATTTTCTACAATGTGTTTATAACTTAAGCAAATGTCTATCAATAACTGCTTCTCAAGTTCTAGTTCTATCGTCTCTTTACGATTTTACCTTCCATTACGAAGATAAAAGCAATAAACATTAAACAATAAATGTATCAACTACTGCCTGTTGGATCGCATCTTTTGATAGCGATCTAGCAGACAGTGGTATCAACAGAAACAAAACAACAACCGTGAAATGTTGTTGTTGTTATCTAATGCCAGGCGTCTGACAATAAAGTCATTTGACCTCTTGCACTCCAATATTTTTCAAAGATATTATCATGACCAGCCACTGAAGCACAGACTTAGACTTCATCAAACAAAATTTGATAACATAATTCCAAGGGAAAAAATGGTACTCTCTGCATCAAAATCCACAGTTAATTCCCGATTTACCACGAAAATCGTCTGTAGCTGCATTTAGATTGGCAACAGGCCATGATTGTTTGGCCAAACACCTGCATAGAATTGGAATATATCAGTCCCCTAACTGTCCATTGTGCAACTCAAACCAAGAAATGGATTCGGAATCGTGAAATGTTCGATATGTTATCGAACAGAACTGCCAAAAGAAGACATTACGGAAGGCTTTGAATCACTAGTTATTGAAAGAATGTTTGTGGAATAAACATGTTTGAGAAACGCACACAGATGTTATATATTCAACAACTTTATGAGCTCTATTATTATTGGTTCTATAAGTAGAATTTTATGCAACCGGGCCATAGACAGTTAACAACTTAAAAAAGCGTCTTGTTGTGACCTGTAACCAAGGAAAGTGAATATCGTATGGGATAGTTTATTAAGTATTTGTCTATTTTTTGTCTGTTTCCATGAATAATAAATGCCTATTTCATCCTGCATATTTTTACTGTTTTAGTTCCAATATGCCTGCCTATTTTAACCAAAATAAATGCCTAAACATCCGGGCTATATTTATAACATAATTATTATGATTTATGTGTTACAGGAAGGCATTGCATTAGGTCTGTATTCTACTGAAATGAAGACTGATTATATGGAGAAAATCTGTGCCCTGAAATCTGAGATGACATTTGAGGAAACTCCTGTGCCAATTGACTATCCCATCGTGAAGAGTCAAGCTGAGGTGAGTGCAGTTTATGAAGTGTGTTGATCGGTAGTTCTCACTGTGTTGTATACTGGCTGAGGTAACCATGTGTACAATTGAATAATTTCAATGGAGAAATTATTCCGGGGTCAGGTACCGAACCCGGGACCTTTGGTTAAACGTACCAGTGCTATACCAACTGAGCTACCCAGGAACTCTACCGGACACCGATTCAATTTTTCTCTTTTATATCCACAGACTTCTAAGTGGGCTGACAACTATCAAGCAACCAACATTGAGTGCATACGAAATCTGTGTGACTTGAATTGTGGTTTTTCTGTTAAGAAACAGTGACGTGTGTTATGCAAATCAAGCTTTCAGGTGTACCTCCCTGTGAAACTGATTGTTGTTAGCCTACTTTGAGGCCTGTGGATATAAGAGGGAAAAATTGGGTCGGTAGAGTTTCTGGATAGCTCAGTTGGTAGAGCACTGGTACGTTTAACCAAAGTTCCCGGCTTCGATACTCAGCCCCGGAACAATTTTTCTCTTCAAATTATTCAAATCGGCTTCACAGGGAGCTATATCTAAAAGCTTGATTTGCAGATGTACGATGGTTGATCTCATTTGTCCATTCACGCTTCCTCAAGTCTTTTGTGCATTTTCTGCACTCAGTTTTCTGGTAGACATTGCAATGCAGAACGTTCACTAAATCCTATCCAGTTTGAATTTCATAATGACCACTAATAATATTTATTTTTTATTTTAGTGTGTTATCTTATGATGCTTTATCAACGTCTTAGGTTATTTAGCATCTGAATGAGATGAAGGTGATAATGCAGGTGAAATAAGTACGGGGTCCAACACAGAACGTTACCCAGCATTTGCTCATATTGGGTTGAGGGAAAACCCCGGAAAAGACCTCAACCAGATAACTTGCCCCAACTGGAAATCGAACCTGGCCCACCTGGTTTTGCGGCCAGATGCGCTAACCGCTACTGATAATATTTTACCAGATCCACCCCTAATTTCATCGGCAGCCCAGTGTAGCATGGGCGTCGATCTCAATTCCTCAGGCAGAGTGAGTTAGCTTGTGGTTTGTTCCTTGTACAGAATGACAGTTAATGAGGTTTTGTAGTTTTCCTTTTTAAGGGGTTAGGTATAGCTTACATTTTTTTAAAATATTCAACATCTTTTTCCTCCATTACTGTATCTTCTACAATAATGAAAATTGGTATGTGTAAAAAACACTGTCTTTCTGCTATATGAAAGAAAATATTTTTACGATTTTTAAAAAATTTATATTTATTTATTTATTTATTTTTTTTTTTTTTCAAAATTCAAAATGATGGCAGTTTACTGTGCAGTAATGAAGTGTTTGCCTCATAACTCATAAACTTGTTAACTTTTTCACGTTCTCTCTCTTTTATTTTATTGCCGAAACTCATGTTTAAAATATCATGCTCTTTTAACTATATTATAAGACTTAATATTTTGGTAATAAATAACTAAACAGTAAGAAACTAAACCTAAACCATCTCATCACATTCCTTAATACATAATATAAATATTTTTTTCTTTTAGATGAAAATACTCATATTTGACCATTTTTAAAAATGAATTTATTTTTTATCAGACAATCTATCAAAGGTAGAGAAGTGATCTTGCATCATATTTTAGATATGACTTGCATCAATACACAAAAAATTTCATCACAGAATGTTGGATAGTTTTTGAGTTATATGGGAAATACTTCATCACTGCAGAGTAACCTGAACTTAAAAATTATTTTTAAATGGTCCCAACAATATCTTTTCACATAGCAGAATGGAAAAAAAAATAATTTTAGAAATTTTCATCTAAAGCTATACGGACAACTGCTTGGCAATCCTCAAACACATTGAAGTTGGAACATAGTTCTACGCAATGATTAATTCCTATCTTTTTCAGAGAATGGAGAAAAAAATGTTTATTTTAGAAATTTTACTGCTATAAGCTATACCTAACCTCTTAAATTCCTTTCTTAACAAAGGCCTCATAATTGATGTGTAATTCTTTGAACCAGTTCTACACAAGAACGTCACAATTCAAAAAGACTACTTGATAGTTCCTTTGTAATCCTTTTCCTTTTTTCTTCTTAGAGAAAATCACTTACTGTTACATATGGGGGAACATCCTTAAGGATGTCCAATAGTAAATTATCAAACTAGACTCTAAAAAGTGAAATTTCTATAATGTCATAAGTGAAGTAACTTGTCATAATAGAAGGTGGAAAAATGTTCAGAAATATGAGGTTTTTTTTTTTTTGTCTTTTACAATAAGTTAATTGTTTCCGCTGATTTTCAAATCATTTGATTTTTAGCAGTTTGAATATACAGTCACGAAGTTCAATAATGCTAGGAAATATGTCCCATAGATAGTTGCAGCACCGATAGTTACTATCGCATTTGTTCATATACCTGGGTTGTATTGTTCCTAGTACCCCCAAAAAACCGATGCGCTCGTGACTGTATATACAGGTGTGGTTTTACGGTTTTTTTTTTTTTTTTACAACTTCTATAAGAGAAACACATTCTTATTTACTGCAATAATTTCTATAGAATTAAAACATAGGTAAACGAACGAATATTGAACATTATTTTTCCTAAGAGGCTTTTAGGTTTAGTTACATTTCCCTAAATCCATTTTTAATATTATCTTCCAATGACGATCTATAAAACAAATCTTTTTCCCTCAGTTTCCCAACTTTTATATGCATTTCTGGATTGTAATCCTGAATGAGTTTGCCCATCTCAAACGTCTGGATTTAATGTTCACTATCTTCATGTGAAGAATTTCAATTCCTAGCTTTTGTAACTTTCTCCATTCTCCTGTAACTTGTCCTTTAGCCCCAAATATTTTCCTAAGAAATCATTTTATTTTAAATGATGGTTTCTCTGTTCCTCTAACAGAGTGAAGAACAAACCAAAGAGAACATAGAATAATTAGAATAACTATTTTTAAATTCTAACTTTTAGATTTTTTGACAGCAGACTAGATGACAAAGGCAGTTATCAATCGAATAACAACAGGCATTTCACTAGAGCTGCTTTAATATCCTCCCGAGAACCATTTATATTTGTTACTTTGTAATAAAGATAGTGTTCGGTTATTTTACCACGCTGTAACAACATCTAGGTTATTTATTTGCGTTTAATATCCTCCCGAGTGTCATTTATATTTGTCACTTGTCTGAATGAAATGAAGGTGATAATATTCTGTGAAATGAGTACTTAGTCTTTTCTGATTTAGTTAACCAGCATTTGCTTCATTGCTTCAGGTAAATTTCCGTGTTTTCCCTAATCGTTTGTAATTTTCTCCTAACATATTCACGTCATCCGCGTAGACAAGAAGCTGATGTAACCCGTTCAATTCCAAACCCTGCCAATGTGACACTGCCTTACAAAAACTATCTCCTAGCGAATTTTACCGAATTAGTTTTACCACTTACCAGTTTGATCTTCCTACTCAGCTATGTCCATCCTAGAATATGATTGCAGTGTCGTTCTTGTTTATTCTTCCATTAAACTTATAGTTTATGCAATTCTTATTTAAAACGGCATATTTCTTAGAAAATGTCATATTATTTTGTCTGTATTTTTAAAATTCATATGCATTTTTCACCGACAATCTTTTAATTGCTTACTGGATTAAGTAGGATTTCAAATCAGGTCTACAAGATATAAACTGTCATGCATGTGTTCTTTAACTATTACTTCCCTATACCTTCATTTCACACAATATTTTTCAGGATGGGACACGTGAGTTAAATAAAGTGGAGGAGGAGGTCAAACTCGAAGTAACGGCAGAAGAGGATGAAGTCTTTACTGAGAGGTGAGTGAAATGTGTGAGCCTTTACTTCGTTGTTGGTTTCATTGCTTTATTGAAATAATAATGACGAAGAATAGAAATTTGTATGTAATTAGTTTCAACTTTGTTATGCATATGAACGCCTTAACATTCTTAAATGGCGTGACTAGCTGTGAGTGTCTCTGTCTGTATATCTTCTTATTTGTTTGCCTATCTATTTGTCAGTCTGTTCATATAGTCTTTCTGTTTATATATCTCTCTAGCTATGTTTTCGTTCATTTATCCGTCTGTGTGTGTGTGTGTCTCCTTTCTTCCGTTGTCTATGCATGCATATATCCGTGTAAAAGTAAATCCGTGGCGCTACAGCCCAGCCAGCTGCTGGTGTCACATCCACATCCAAAGCAGAGGTGGACGATCATCCAAACAGAATGGAGGTGTCGTTTGATTAGCACCATGATCTCCCCAGCAGTTACAGTTGGTTTGCGAAACCAGATTTTTGCTACCTATCGTAGCTCCCCAAATACATCACGATGCCGAGTGGGCACCAGTCCCATACACTGGTCGAAATTTAATGAGAAAATTTCTTCCCCCATGAGGATTCAAACCAACCCGCATTCAGTAACACAAGTCCTAGGTAGGATGCCTTAGACCACGACGCCATGGCCCGGGACGTACTTCCATATGTGAAACCAATTTTTGAGAATATGAACTTCTTTGTAAATGATTCGCTCTCATTTTCCCATTTGCAGTCTTCAAAACTTAAGAGTGGATCATAATAATATAATGTCTCGATATCTTTTCTTATAGGTTTTATATTTTTTTACATAATTTTTGTAATCATTCAGTTACTGGTGGAGGTCCAACTTGTCAACTGGAAGGTGGCCCAAAAGATCGGGAAATTTTTAAATAAAGATTTAAGAAAGAGAATAAATACTTCAATTACATTTATTAATGCCTATTAATAGTACAGTGTATGACATTGATTGAGGTCAACCCGATATTTATGTCTTTAAGGTGACATCCTATAAGTGACCACCATCTCTGCGCAGACATTCTTGGAGTCATTTACGAACATTTTGCATTACTCGACGCAACTTTTCAAAAGGAATTTCGACTATTTCTTCTCCGATCTTCGCTTTCAGTTCTTCTGTCGTGTCCACACCTGTGGAGTAACGGTCAGCGCGTCTGGCCACGAAACCAGGTGGCCCGGGTTCGAATCCCGGTTGGAGCAAGTTACCTGGTTGAGGTTTTTTCCGGGGTTTTCCCTCAACCCAATACGAGCAAATGCTGGGTAACCTTCGGTGCTGGACCCCAGACTCATTTCACCGACATTATCACCTTCATTTCATTCAGACGCTAAATAACCTAGATGTTGATACAGCGTCGTAAAATAACCCAATAAAATTTAAAATTTAAAAAATCTTCTGTCGTAGCAGGTGGATTACAGTACACCTCGCTCTTAAGATGACCCCACAAGAAGAAATCGCACGCTGTTAAATCCGGGGATCTTGGTGTCCATGAAATGTCACCATTCTTAGAAATCAGACTGTAGGTAGACAACAGTCATACAGCTGCCATGGAGATTCGTGCTGTTTGTGATGTTGCACCATCTCGCTGAAACCAGGTGATTTGTGGAAAATTCTGCAGTTCATGTGCAACAAGTGTTTCCATGATGACAACGTACCGAACAGAATTAACAGTAATCGTACACCCATTATTATCCTAAAAAAATATGACATCAGATGATGACACAGCGCACCTCACAGTAGCTCTGTTGCTCTGTAGAGGAGGCTGGTGTAGCTGACGAGGATTATGTGGAGCCCAATAGCAAAAATTCTATTTATTGACGAATCCATTAAGATGGAAGCGGGCTTCTTTCGACATCTATAGCTTATCAATGAAATTGTCGTTCTCGTTCAGCTTTACCATCATTTGTTCACAAAATTGTCCACGCATTACCTAATCATTAGATTTGATTAGTTGGACTGTCTGTAGCTTATATGGAAGGAACTTTAAGTCCTGTGACAGTATTCTTTGAAGACTCGAACGTTTCATCTGAAGAGCAGTTACATGACATCGAGCTAAACGCTGTGGACTTCTTATGACAGCAGCTTGAACAGTCTCGATATTGTCTGGTATTCGAGAAGATCGCGGTCTTTCTACAGATCTGTATTACAGAGCTGAATCAGTTTGCTCTAAATTACGCACCCATGTGTTTATTGCATGTGCTGATGGAACACGACCATGTCGTTCCAAATTAAAGTGGCTTCGAAATTGTCTATGAGCAGCCTCCACACTGTCATTTTTGTTGTAATATGCTTTGATTGCAAACGCACGTTGATCACCACTCCAATTTTTCATGAAAACAATAAGAAAATGACAAGACAATGTGTCATTTGTTATTCATTGCTATCTATTACCCTTAAACATTAAAATTTTTCCCGATCTTTTGGCCATCTTGTATTTCTCATTTATTGTCGTATTGGAAATTGAGCAACAAACCTCATGGAGAAATCCACACAATAAAAACGGCTGTGAATAATCTACACTGTGCCTTTTAAAGTCCCATATTGTGAATAACATAGTCCAAATACAACAAAAACTTTAAGTTGGTATCTACTACGAAATCAGTTTTCCACATGGCCTCCATCAGTCTCAAAACACGTTTCCCAACGACAACCATCGTCCGGAAAACATTCGCCAACATATCGACTGTAATCATTTCACACACCTTTAGTGCAGTGGATCTTTTGAGAATATAGTCACGAATTATACCAGCAATATTTCGATTGTTTTTTGTTTGACATTGCTCGCTACGACCCGGTATTAGTGGTGAGTGTAGTCGCGCTGCTGTACCTTCTGCATTATCCACTTGGTCCATAGAATTTTTAAACTGTTACCCTTAATTTGAGTACATTTACATAGGCTATGTGGAAATATTTTTTAACGTTACTAAGGCAGCCCAATATCTTCAACCTTTGTTAAATTATAACAGTGTGTTATTAAATTTTAACTGTAACCTTTACAGTTGAAGCATTTCTTGAATTACTGTTAGTACCAAT
The DNA here is from genome assembly GCA_025594305.2 of Periplaneta americana. Classification (NCBI taxonomy): domain Eukaryota; kingdom Metazoa; phylum Arthropoda; class Insecta; order Blattodea; family Blattidae; genus Periplaneta; species Periplaneta americana. The sequence continues at coordinate 16,313,973 of JAJSOF020000041.1, forward strand.
TAGAGTTCAGAAAGCAGAATTGAGCCTATACTTGGTTATAGGTTATGGTTGTACCACAGTCTAGTATATACTGTTACGAAGGTCAATATGTAATTAATATGCATCCACAGATAGTTGCTAACCACTAGGATCGCTATTATCACCTCATTACAGACAATGTGAAATAGTACCTTCACAATCTATTGTTCCTAGGAACCTCAACAACTCAAGCTTCGTGACTGTGTATACTAGACTGTAGTTATACCACAATCTAGTATAAACAGTCACGAAATTCAATACTTATTAAATATGCATACATAGACAGTTGAAATATGCATCCATATATAGTTGCTAACCACCAGGATCGCAACTATCACAGACCCTTTCCCCAGCAGACGTTAAAATTTATTGTACTTTCGACATTGTATTGTATTGAAAAAATTAACACCTTCTTTCCACTATTTAAATATGAAATACATAAGGTTTATATATTATTTTCGTAAAGTATATATTATATTTTATAAACTCACCTTCCTGGATCTTTCAGAAGAAGGATAACTCTGACCTCTTTTTCTTACAATATTTATAGTACCAAAAACGTCTCCTTGCCCCATATTATTATTCAAATTATTGTATTTTAGCCCATTTACAGTTATTACAACCGATAAAGAACATTTCACAACAATACGAAATACGGCACAATCAATGCCTTTTCGATCTAGACCAGGCCATAATGTATGTTCGGGTTTTCTATTTCAGTGTATGTAGCTCAGTGAAATATTATATTTTAACTTTATTGCGTATCATTGCTAAGTTCTATTTAGTGTAATGTGTCCATAAATTCCGTTTACTTCTTGTTGCATAATATGTTGCAGAAATAATTACAAAACTGTGTTATTTTAATGTGAAGAGAATTTTACATTTTAATGTAATCTGCTCGCGTCAACATTTTGAGTTAAGAATGGAAGCTATTTTGAGGTTCAATAAAAGCTAATTTATTTTGTGATTGTAATATAGCACATCTACCTTCCTTAATTGTAGACAGAAAATTTACCATACCACTCCTATGAAATTAGTGTACGTACGATTGTGTTACTTCGTCTCTGAGGTAGTAGATAAATATAATAATTCAGTACTCAATTGTAGTATTAAAATACAGACAAATAGAATGGGACGGGTGTCATACATGACATCATGTTTAATTGTAATATATAATTGCGAATTTAGGAATATAAGTTAAATATAGTAAACATAACCTATAATTTCCATATGACAACATATGTAGTGGCAGGGCATTGGAGACCACTAAATTTAGACACAAAGGGGCAACTGGTACAGTAAACATAACCTATAATTTCTACATATCTAAATATCCGTGCTGTGCAACTGAAAATTATTGAATCGTGCATAAATGAAGGTACAAGAATTTCGAAATACTTAATCGAAATAAAGGCAGGTATTACATATACGAACAACGTAATTTTTACACCAAAAATAATATTACACCTTAACTCGCAAGGAATTATGTTTGAAGTGTCTCCTAATCATTGTTTTAAATTTTATTAATGCAATTACACTACATTTTAGAGAAATATATGTTACTCTTTATGTTAAATGTTATGTTTTATTTAACGACGCTCGCAACTTTATATCAGCGTCGCCGGATTTATATGACATTGTCGCATTTAAGCACACCCATTGGTTCGGGATCGAACCCGCAACCTTGGGCATAGAAGGCCAGCGCTATACCAACTCGCCAACCAGGTCGATTACTCTTTATGAATTCGAATTAATTTATATGGTTGAAGCGCCGCCCTTCGTGATCGATTTAAGCGAGTTACATGGTCTGCCTTACGGCCTGTATTAGATCACGATAGCAATGACACAGTCTGTTGTTCCTAGTACTGACAGCACTCCAAGCGGCAAGCAACTAATTATCGTGAGATATGCAAAAAAATCATCCCAAGCTTCGTGACTGTATATAGTGGACTGTAGTTATACTCTAGAATCTCTGGTTCTATCAGAGAACCAAGAAATGGTATGTTAAAATCAGAAATAGAAAGTTAAATAAACGCAATATTTTTAACAGCAATTTATACTCTTATCTTAAACTTAATTAAAGCTATGTTAGGTCCATTTTAACAAAGGTTATAGAAACCGGGTGTAAGGGTAAATATTTCTGCAGCATTAATGTTTAGGTGACATGTTTGGCTTTTTCCATTGCTGGTTGTCACAATCAAAAATTAAGACACAATGTTTCGAAGAGTGGTTCTCCCTTCGTCTTCAGGTGGAAGGAAGGAGAGAGAGGAAAAAACCTACTGTTGGGATCGTTACGTACAGTTATTCTGTATGACTGATCGTTGATTCCTGGCTTCGGTGGAGATTCTAATTAAGAAAAACCCGAAGTTATTAGCAGTATGTTGGCACTAAACCAAATGGAATAAAGAAGATGGGCGTGAATTGGCTAGTCAACATACCTGAAGACGAAGGGAGAACCACCCTTTGAAACGTTGTGTCTTAATTTTTGATTATGACAACCAGCAATGGAAAAAGTCCAGACCCCTCATCTAAACATCAATTATCCACCATTGCTTTCCAACCCCTCATTTAGATCATTTCTGCAGCATGTAGTGTTGTTTTCGGTGATTTATTCTGCTTTAATCTTTATTGTTCGTTCAATTCACATTTTTTTCACAGCATTGGAGATCTTGTCTACAACGAGGGTATTACAAAGGACGAGAGTCTGCAGACAGAAGAGAAGACATTGAAATGTGATGTGTGTGGAAAGTGGTTTTTCGACACGGCAAAACTCAAAAGTCATGCTCTTTTACACACGCTTAAGAGACCGTTTATTTGCGATGTCTGTGGAAAGGATTTTTTATACTCGGGTCAACTCAAAAGACATGTACGCGTTCATACGGGCGAGAAGCCATTCGTTTGTGATATATGTGGCATGAAATTTACGCGATGTGGTAGTCTTAAAACTCGTGCAGTCGTACACACAGGGAAGAAGGCGTTCCGTTGTAATTTATGTGGAAAAAGATTTGCAACATGGGGTAATGTGAAGAGGCATGCACTTTTACACACTGGGGAGAGGCCATTCAGTTGTGGTATATGTGGAAAGAAATTTTCGGAATCTGGGAATCTGAAACAACACGCAACCGTACACACTGGAGAGAAGGCATACAGTTGTGATATATGTGGAAAGAAATTTTCGCTATCTCGTAATCTAAAACTGCATGTACTCGTCCACACAGGCGAGAAGCCATTCGGTTGTGATATTTGTGGCAAGAAATTTTCACGATCTGGTTCCCTAAAATGTCATGGAGTAGAACACACTGGAGAGAGAGCGTTCTGTTGTAATGTATGTGGAAAAAGGTTTACCACAAGGGGTAATTTGAAAAGACATGGGCTCGTACATACTGGCGAGAGGCCATTCAGTTGTGATATATGTGGAAAAAAATATTCGGAATCTGGTAATTTAAAAATGCATGCACTCGTACACACAGGGGAGAAGGCTTTTAGTTGTGATTTATGTGGGAAGAAATTTTCGATATCTCGTAATCTAAGAAGGCATGTACTCATTCACATAGACAAGAAGACATTCGTTTGTGATATATGTGGCAAGAAATTCTCTCGATCTGGGGCCTTAAAAAGGCACGAAATAGAACACAAAGAGGAGAAGGCATTGAGTTGTGATATATGCGGAAAGCAATTTTCGGAAACTGGTAGCCTAAAAACTCATGTACTTCTACACACGGAACAAAAGGGTTTCAGCAGTGATTTATTTGGAAAGATATTTGCCAAATTAAGTAATGCGAAAAAGCATGCACCTATACATTCTGCCGAGAAGCCATTCAATTATATATGTGACAAGAAATTTACGAGATCTGGTAATGTTAAAAGACATGCAGTAATACAGAAACGGGAGAAGGAACTGAGTTGTGATATATGTGGAAAGCTATTTTCAGAAACTGATAGCCTAAAAAGCCATGTACTTCTACACAAAGAGCAAAAGGTTTTCAGTTGTGACTTTTGTGGGAAGAATTTCAGTACATTGGGTAATGTGAAAAGGCATGCACGTGTACATACTGGCGAGAGGCCATTCAGTTGTGATATATGTGCAAGGAAATTTGCGGATGCTGGGAATTTAAAAAAACATGCAGTAGTACACACAGGGGAGAAGGCATTCGGTTGTGATTTATGTGGAAAGAAATTTTCGTTCTCTCGTAATCTAAAAAGGCATACACTATTACATAAACATGAGAAGCCAATCTGATGTGACGTTTTGTGGAAAAGCATTTTCAGCATCCAGTTCTTTAAAACAGTCTTCCATAAACGCGATAAGTCATTCAGTTGTCGTAAGTGTATAAAATAAATTTTTACGATCTAAAAGTCGGAGAAACTTTGAACGCTTACACATGGGATAAGGGATAAGAAGTGCAATTTTCTGGATGATTTGGATGGAACGTTTGGGCGAGTTCAGTTTGAATTTTACATCTGTACGTGTCCAAGGCTTATCTTATAACAGGTAAGACTGATAGAGTAAGTTTTCTACTTCATATGATATTCCATTTGATGTTATGAGTATATCACAATCTTTATCTACCAAAAAACCATTGGCTGGCTTAGTCGGTTAAGGTGCTTGCCTGTCGGTCTGAAGTTGTGTTCGAGCGCGGGTTCGATCCTCGTTTGTGCTGATTACTTGGTTGGGTTTTTTCAGACATTTTACCCAACCATACACCTGTGGAGTAACGGTCAGCGCGTCTGGCCTCGAAACCAGGTGGGCCGGGTTCGAATCCCGGTCGGGGCAAGTTACCTGGTTGAGGTTTTTCCGAGGTTTTCCCTCAACCCAATATGAGCAAATGCTGGGTAACTTTCGGTGCTGGACACCGGACTCATTTCACCGGCATTATCACCTTCATTTCATTCAGACGCTAAATAACCTAGATGTTGATAAAGCGTCGTAAAATAACCAAATAAAATAAAAATAAATTATCCAACCATAATGTGAATGCAAGGTAATCTATGGCGAATCCTCGGCCTCTTCTCGCTAAATATCTTCTCGTTATCACCAAACTTATCGACGCTAAATAACCTAGTAGTTGATACAGCGTCGTTAAATAAGCAACTAAAATAAATTTACCAAAATCGGTGCATTGTTTCTATATCAGGTATTTGCCTGCATACAGTGTAATACACCAAAATTACGTCTTCAAGATTTTTCAAGGAAATTAATTTCAATGCTCTATTCTTTGTGATGGAAACTTTGTATTAAGGACATAAAATTCTTCACAGTCAGTGATAAGAAAAAAGAAAACAGACACACCGACTAATATATCAACAAAACGTTTCAGTGATGTTCATCAGCATTGGACGGAGGCCAATGATTCGTAACCCTTATACAAGAACATCACAGACTAATGGCGGAACTTCTGAAAGAAAACTCCGCTGATATGCTTTCTATAGCAGTGAGAAAGTTCATTCACTATATGAAGAGCAATGAAGGAAATGCTTCTCTGGACAGGTAAGAAATGTAAGGAATTCGGAGGCTATACCACGGAAAGTAGAAATTCTTAGGTGAAATCACATTATTACACATGCATAAAAGAAACAGATATCTCTGGTAGAGATACACTGCCGGTCAAAAGTTTACGATCAATTCAATTCAATTTTATTAAGCCATTAAACATACAGTGATAGGCTTCGTCACAATACAGAAGGGAGGAAAAAAAAAACACATTTGAAAATACACATATAATTGAAAACAGTAAAGTTTAATTAGAATGAAAACACAAAACACTTTGAAACTCTAAAATTAATGAGAACCCTTTACTCTTAATGTAATATTTCTAATTATTGTAAATAACTTTACTTATGAAAAAAAAAATTTCGTATGAATTTATGTGAAGAAACTCATCTACAGAGTAGAAAGGATTAATTATAAGCCAATTATAAAATCTAGCTTTGAAACTATTGGTTGGTAGCTTATAATATGGACAGGGAAGCTTATTATATAATTTCACCCACATGACAGAAAAATTTGTACTAGTTTTATGTAATCTACAGTATGGAATATTACCAGGTGGCCCGGGTTCGAATCCCGGTCGGGACAAGTTACCTGGTTGAGGTTTTTTCCGGGGTTTTCCCTCAATCCAATACGAGCAAATGCTGGGTAACTTTCGGTGCTGGACCCCGGACTCATTTCACCGGCATTATCACCTTCATATCATTCAGACGCTAAATAACCTAGATGTTGATACAGCGTCGTAAAATAACCCAATAAAATAAAATAAAAAGTATGGAATATTAATTTGTTCACTATTTCTAATTTCATGATCATGTATATTGGCTATTAATGAGAAATTGTCTATATTTTGTCGAGTGTAAAGGAGTAGGTCGTATATATATATATATATATATATATTATATTTATGACAGTTAATATCCCAACTATGGGTTTGTGGTTAAAGCAGGGATTTCATTTAGAAATTTTCTATCATATAATACTAGAGAGAGAAAATATTTAATTTGTTGGTCTATTTAGTTTTTCCGATGTGTTTGTACATTGAAATAAAGTATACAGTTGTTTTCATAGCTGATCGAAAACTTTTGACTTTTAGTGTGTGTATATATATATATATATATAATTTCAAAGCCGTATTTGCCTAAATATAGCTAACTGGATTTTACATTTGTTGGATTATCAGAAATTGATCTGAATTGTTTACGCATATCTGTTGTATAAGATTTATCGTAAGTTATATAAATGTGCTTTATTGATATATGAGCCCTTCAGAGCAAAAGTGGTGTACGTCAAAATTGGTAATGAGGTTTAAAGTAAAAATTCTGTAAAATATAGGGCAAAGTAGCAGTTAAGATGTCCTTCTTGCTGTCCACTGACTACTGACAGTTTCAATTAATTGAGTATTAATTGCTACTTTGTGCTGTATTTTACAGAATGTATACTTTAACCCTCATTATCCATTCTTGACTTACACCACTTCTGCTCTGAATGACTCATATATTGTAACCTCTTATAATTGTATGTGACAACAGCGTGAATTATGCGTGAAAATCTTGTTGTAGCGTGGGTGCGAATAAAGTGTAAAATAAAACCGAGAGATTAAGAAAACTGGAAGCATGAACCAAAAATGATTTCGTAAAACAGGTTTAATATGCATATTAAATTATAGCCAGTTCAAATATCTGTGAAACCAGATATCAGAGGTCTGCATCGGACGTTTTTCGCTCGAGCGCCAAGTAGTTCATAGCATAATCTGATAGATAGCACACATGCATGATGGGTAAAATTGTCACGAGCGATAAATTCTCGAACGGTATAAAGGTACGGTTTGTTTACAGCGATCATCGTCGGACGCACATCGCCGGCGATTATAAACGCTGGCGATGATCGCCGAGAAGTGGTTTCTTTATTGACGCACATCACTGTAGATTCTCAGTCGTTTATTCTTTCATCTACTGGTCAAGTAAATTAATGTAGGCCACAGTAATAACCATAAAATTATATGAATAAATCCAAGATAATGAAGTTGCTATTTATTCTAGAAGAGGGAGATGACGATATCACTATCGAGCATGCGTATTATAAAAGGAACAAGCTACAGACTATTGAAATATTCAGGAATAGGTTTACAGAAGGCTGTTTTAACACATTGATAATGAGACATCTTTATAAAAACGCTACAAAATTTAAGGAATATTTCAGACTCTCACCTGATCAGTTTGATTATGTTTTGAGTTTAATTGGAAATGACAATGTTAAATTACCTACAAATTTTGTCAAGACCCCGTAACTCCAGTTAAAAGATTGGCAGTAACTCAGGTTATGAACTTATTATTATTATTATTATTATTATTATTATTATTATTATTATTATTATTATTATTATACTGTATTACATTACATGGTGTATTCCAAACAGTAATTAAAAAAATTGGCTAAACTAGCGCTGAGGTAGTTCCCTTCGTAATCCGCTTATACACTGTACATGTACGAACATGTGTTAGGTTAGGTTTGGTTCGTTTGGGCTTTTATTATGCCTTGTATATACGATCAATTACATTTCTGTAAAATTTGAGGTTATGGCAGCCGAAATCTAGTGCAAGGGAGCTGGTGGAAAACGTACAGAAGAGAGAATTTCCCCCTTACCCAACAATGAACGAAATTCTCTGGGGCTCGGGCGTGATAAAAATGTAATCTGTAATGTAAGGGTTTATTCTTTAATTTGTTTATTAATTCACATGCTCATATTAAAAAGAGCATTATGTTGTGATACATATTCAATAATAATTTCGTCTTCAGACCGCGAAAAATTACAAAACGTCTTGATTTGTTTTGCAGCCAAAGCGTATAGACGTGGTTAACGCGTACAGATTAGATATTCGATATTACAGCATGACCTTGTCTAAATATCGATTATTGAACACGAATGCGGCGATGTGCGTCCTGAATTTGCTTCAGAAGCAACCTCCAGCGATCTGCGTCGCGTCCAACGAACTGTGCTGGCGATCTTCGCTGTAAAGAAACCGTGCGCATTCATTTCAACTGCTAGCAACTCCGGCAACAATCGCTGGTGATGTGCGTCCGGCGATGATCGCCGTAAACAAACTGTACCTTAAGCCATGCGTTAGACATTGGTTCTTGTTACAGTGATGACCTGTGTAGTAACATCATAGATGTTTATCATTTCAAAACTTTGCAATGTTTAACTAACCTCTCCATAGTATAACTACAAAACTTGCTTTAAAATGTAATATAAATATTGTAGGTAAATGATTTTTTTTTTTTATTCCCCACACAGGAGTGATTTTGTTTTTGCCACATCTGATAGATGTTATTGGATGTAAATGTAATTATTATAAACGGAGAACACAATCACGATAATGCAAGAACTGTATCAAGTTTTCTAGTAATAATAATAATAATAATAATAATAATAATAATAATAATAAAAAATCTCTAATAATTAGTGTATCAATCTTTGCGTCTGTAACAGTTGTGCAGCATGATTATTCGTTTTATAAAATTACTTACAAAAAACACTGCCAAAAATAATATACACTTATGAAAAAAATAAATAAATAAAAAATTATTTGATTAACAATATTTTCACCGTTACAATTACACATATATCAAAACAAAATATAAACATTTACATAGAGATAAAAAATTTTACAGGAGAAAAAGTTCGTCCAAAGGGCTGAACTCTGGAAGAGTACCCAAAACGCTCATTGCATTTCCGCGTTGAATAGCAATACTTAAGTGTTGACGCAAATAAGTAGTGCAACGGCGATCACCAGTAATGGAGATCAAAATTTGGCCGATTTGAGATACCAAAACTTTAGCGTCATGACTTCAAGGACCGAAGGTCTCCACAGCAAATGGACAAAGATATAATTGTCTAAAGATGAGCATATTTATTGACTTTCTTCTTCACGGCTAATTGAGCAGCTGATGCTGCGCGTCTGGAGGTATTCGGTAAGTGAGATGAAGCTAGAGTGTCAACGCAAGTGGAGTCCCAAATTAAAGATTTTCCTCTAGACCATGGAATTAAGGTCAGACCATCGGGTCATTTACCATCTGCGTGACTAATATCTGGTGGTTCCAAAAGAGACGGGATGCCACTAGAAGTCAGAGATCTTTTAATGATATCATTGAGTGATGTATGTCTGGGAATGCGACCCTTGCTCCTCGCACAGCTGATGATGCATGATGACCGTAAATATCAGCAATTCCCTGCAAATACATTGGTGTGGCTGGCAGAGTTTACAACCAAGGCGTAAAGCTATTGCGATTTTAAAGGTTGTACTATCTATTAGGGTGCCGATGTGAGGAGAAGGTAATTCGTGTAACCAAGCTCCAGACTCACTGTCTTGAAGAGCTAGGAGACGTGCAATGTCTTGTTCGGATGTGAAAGAAGAAAGGAGCGTATCTAAAATTTTTTGGGAAAAGATAACGTCCCACTGTTTTTGAAATTCAATATGGGCAAGAGAATGAGTGGTTTGTGAGGAAGTATACCAACTTGTCAGAGCATCACGCACATGGCAGATTTCAACTGCATCACTGTATAAAGGAAAGAGCGATTTGATGCAATGGAAAACTCCAAAGGCAGAAGAAACTAAAGCAGGTATACAAACGTCAGAAAGTTTCCGAATGCCCACACCACCTAATTTAATTGGGAGAGAGGCTTGAGTCCAACTAATATCGGTAAAACTTATATTGAGGATGATTTCCAAACTGGATCGAAAAAGAGCATCAGCTTTATGTAGGAAAGTTGGAAGAAGCCATAAAGGAGTAGTACGCATAAAGTAAGTCATCTTAGGGATTAGAAAACAATTTTTAAAGAGATAATAAGAAATATGAGGATGTATTAGTTTTAAATGATCGATGAAATATTGCAAAGAAATTAGTTTTTCTTCAGCGATGTGATCGGCAGCTTCCAAAAAGACGGGAGATCCAAGAATCATTAAAGTGGATTTTGACATTAGTAAAATACCCAGAGCAAGTTTTTGAAAAGAAGAGAAAATAGTTTGATTAAACTTAGAACAAAAATAAATTTCACATTTATCAGGATTAAGTTCTAACCCTATAGTTGAACCAAATTGAATGATTTTATTAAGATCTTGCAAAACATCTGAAGGTGCTCCACTTAAGGAACCATCATCTAAGTAAAAAAGGTTGAGTTCACTAATAAGTTCTTTAATAAGGGGATGAATTGTTAGACTAAAAAGTAAAGGGCCAGCTGGATCCCCTTGTTGGCAACCTGATTGAAACATAATTGTATTAGAACCAAAAAATAAAGTAGAAGGATGTCTATATGATTGCCAGAAATAGGGGAAAAGTTGTGGAATTTTAAGTTTGACAGCTTGCAACACGGTATCTCTTTCAATACAATTGAAGGCATTTCTGAAATCTAACTTAAGAAAGATTTTATCAGAGTGAGAATTGGCAGAAATGAATGAGCGCAATGAGTGAATAATACTTTCACAGCCTTGAGGTGAACCGAAGCCAAATTGATTCGGTCTAAAATATGCACTAATTTCTTCTTTGACACTAACACAAGCTATTTTGGATACCAATCTTCGGAAAGTGTTCCCAATGGCAATAGGTCTGATGCCACCATCCTTCTTATTGATCGCAATAAGGAAAGCTCCATAAAATACAGGACAAATCCCAGGATCTAAGTCGCCATGTAACAGAATATTGCAAAGGTGGGTTAACGAAGAAAGAAGCCGTTTACCAGAATCACCTGCAGATAAGAAACCAGATCCTTAAGGTGTTGAGGTCGTAAACCATCGATACCAGCCGCAGAACCTTGTGGAAAGCTCTGTAGAGATTTCAAGACGTCTTCGCTGGTGACTGATAGGCTGGGTGCTGTAGGATCAGGAAGGTCAGGGAAGGAGGAAGGTCTAGAAGGAGATGGATGTTTAGATTTTAAAACATCATTGTAGCAGTTGTTGGATGTGCAACTCCCATATCCGAAGATAAAACGCGAACAGCACCACGGATATCTCCTTCTGAAACTTTCTGTTCTAAACGACGGATGTGATTAGAAGGAGAATCACCTTTATATGAACGATTCCTGACATGAGGAGGATTGGCTGGGAAGTTTGTCACATTGTCTTTGATTTTAGATATTAGAGATTTATTACCAGAACGATCAGGAACTCGAAGAGTTAAATATGCGAAAAGAAATAAATCATGCCAGGAGGTAGTAGTATTGTGCAATAAACAAAAATCAATTTGTTGACTTAAGCGACTGGCAGCTGAAGATCTAGCACCTTTAGGTATTCCTTTAACATTATTTTTTTAGGTATTTAACGACGCTGTATCAACTACGAGGTTATTTAGCGTCGATGAGATTGGTGATAGCATTTTTGGCGAGATGAGGCCGAGGATTCGCCATAGATTACCTGGCATTCACCTTACGGTTAGAAAAACCCAACCAAAAAATCATCTAGATCGGCAATTAACCGACTGAGCCACGCCGGTACATTAACATTTTTCTTGAACTTAGTTTAGAGAAAAAATCATCTATAGAATTAATCTGGAATAAAAGATTGAGAATGAACTCGAGAACAATGAATCTTTAATCCTCTAGCAGATTTGAAAATCTTGGAATCTGTAGAAGGACAAATAGGGCATGAAAAGAATCCTTCCGTAATATTACTGGAAGAAGGAGTTGAATCAATCAAAACATTAGAATTATTGACAGAAATGTCAGACGATACTGTTGGATTATGATTCAAAGATTCTTGACATCGGGCAATGTGAAGATTGATACCTCGTTGGGAAAAAGATTTGCCACATGCCTTACATAGACCTGTTGAAACCAGGCAAGGAGTTGAAGTGGTAGAGGAAGAGCAAATATCATTCATATTCATATCGTGTTGAATTATCTTGGATATTGAGGATTCGTTATTATCAGTATCGCCTATAAGGTGAATAATTTGTTCTATATTAGACTATAATTAATGTGTGAAGTCACTGGGTCTTCGTTCTTCTGATCTGGATCGTATAATATGTCTTCATTAATATTATTTAGCGATTCTTGCATAGAATCGTGACTGCGGGCCAAGAGAATATTAATGCCCCTAGTAGTAAAAGTTTTTCCACACAATTGACTTTCAACAAATATAGGCGAATAAGCAATACGTTATTCCTTGATAGTAAAGCTCCTCTTCGTATGCAAGTAACATGTACAATACTTGAATTGTTTACCTTAGTTACGGATAGACTGAATATCTGGACACACATATGCCATCACTTCACAGAATTTACACGAAACAAGCAAAGCAGTACTTGATAGGTAGTGAAGATCACACAAAATAATAAGTAGTAAGACACTAAAAAAAAAAAATAGAGCTTTGTATAATCGATAAGAAAGTTAATGTTGTTAAATCCCACAAAATTTTCTTCAAATCAAGGATTTCATAGGAAATAGGCAAACGTCTACCTTACTAACATAATCATAGAAGCAGCAGCCAACTAAATCACAATAATATAACACTTCAATATCCAAAAGTCCAGCAGTTGAAGAGTAATGAACTAATACAGTATTTCGGATAATCACACAGGTAAGCATAAACATCAGTCATGGCCTTCTCTGTCTCTCGTTGTATTATATTTTCTGTGACGTTAACTCTGTACTAATATTGTTATTAATCTACTGCTGTATCAATAATATTTTGTAAAACGTTTCTACATTGTCGCAGTATATATGCAGAACACTATGTATGGACCTATCATATTATATATATGGTAAATCTAATATTGAATAATTATTAACCCTGCTTTGGTGACGTGGGGTTTGACACACCCCACCTTGCTTTGTTTTTTGTTTACTACTAGATCACTCTGGTTTGTTATGTGTGGATTGTCTAGCTGCTTGCAATACTTCCTTCAGTATGTTCAATGTCATATTCAGTAAAAGGCCTAAAATTGAAATGGGGTATCTCAAACCCCACGTCACTACTGATGTAATTTTTTTCAGGTCACCAGCGCAGGGTTAATTACTTACTTACAAATGGCTTTCAAGGAATCCGAAGGTTCATTGCTGCCCTCACATATGCCCACCATCGGTCTCTATCCTGTGCAAGATTAATCCAGTTTCTATCATCATATCCCACCTCCCTCATATCTATTTTAATATTATCCTCCCATCTACGTCTCGGCCTCCCAAAGGTCTTTCTCCCTCCAGTCTCCCAGCTAACACTCTATATCCATTTCTGGATTCGCCCATACGTGCTACATGCCCTGCCCTTCCCAAACGTCTGGATTTAATGTTCCTAATTATGTTAGGTGAAGAATACAATGCGTGCAGTTCTGTGTTGTGTAACTTTCTCCATTCTCCTGTAACTTCATCCTGCTTAGCCCCAAATATTTTCCTAAGCACCTTGTTCTTAAACACCCTTAACCTATGTTCCTCTCTCAAAGTGAGAGTCCAAGTTTCACAACCATACAGAACAACCGGTAATATAACTGTTTTATAAATTCTAACTTTCAGATTTTTTGACAGCAGACTAGATGATAAAAGCTTCCCATCCGAATAATAACACGCATTTCCCATATTTATTCTGCGTTTAATTTCCTCCCGAGTGTCATTTATATTTGTTACTGTTGCTCCAAGATATTTGAATTTTTCCTCCCCTTCAAAGGATACATCTCCAATTTTTATATTTCCATTTCATACAATATTCTGGTCACGAGACATAATCATATACTTTGTCTTTTCGGGATTTACTTCCAAACCGATCGCTTTACTTGCTTCAAGTAAAATTTCCGTGTTTTCCCTAATCGTTTGTGGATTTTCTCCTAACATATTCACGTCATCGGCATAGACAAGAAGCTGATGTAACCCGTTCAATTCCAAACCCTCTGTGTTATCCTGAACTTTCCTAGTGGCATATTCTAAAGCGAAGTTAAAAAGTAAAGGTGATAGTGCATCTCCCTGCTTTAGCCCGCAGTGAATTGGAAAGGCATCAGATAGAAACTGGCCTATACGGACTGTGCTGTGAATAATTATTAATTAGGAATAATAACTGTATATCGAAGTTTTTCATATTATTTTATTTATAACTTCATGTTCCTGGTTTGGTACGTTCCATTGACTGTTCCATTAAACGTTTTGTCATAAACACAGAAAATACAGCCTTATTTTTACCATGTGAGCAAAACATATGTGTATCTTATCTGTCGCCTTCCATACAAGATAAGACATGTCAGTGAGATGACCTTATACTGTGCTTCTATTTATAACGAGCATATCACGACCAATCGTATCTCACTCGAAGGTGCGACACTCGACCGAGTTCAAGCGAGCGATTTAACTCCAATGCAGCATTCTGTCAGATATAGCACACCTTTGTAGCGGCACTGGTTCAAAAATTACGTGCACTTGTGTAATCGAAACTGCACCATATTTCTTGCTTTGTCCTTTTTTTTTAATTTATAAAAAGAAACTACTTGTGCAAAAATCTAAAATTTTTATTTTTAATTACAATAATTATAGGTACAACTTAGAAACAAAGAAAAAGTGAAATCTAAGGAATAAAGTTTCTTTCAAAAATAATACTCACTGTGCGATTTGACATCAAATCAGCCACATGTAGATAGACAGCCAGAGAAAAAGGAACGACAGAGTAAGTAATTGCAAAGAGAAGATGTGAATCGAAAATTTAATAATACAGGATGGGGCAGAGCAACTATTTAGAAATTCAATTACAACAAAAATACTGCAGATATATATTTAATTCTTTGAACAACATAAAGTACAACATGTAAATTTTATGTTTACACAGTTTTAAAGATGATATCACGCAGATGGCGTCCATTATTTTCAATACACTGCGTTAATCGAACTCGGAATTTCGTTCAACTTTTTCGACGGTTATGTTGGCAACAGCTTGACGAATGTTGTTCTTCAGATGAGCCGGGGTGCTAGGACGATCGTTGTAAACAAGGGATTTTAGATAGCCCCATAAAAAGAGTCGCAGGGGGCTAAATCAGGCGACTTTGCAGGTCAGTGCAGATCGCCCTCAAGGAGATGAGGCGTCCTGGGAAGTGTTGCCGCCAATTTGTAGGGATGAAATGTCAGTTCTTCATGAAGGATTCCCCTCACAGAACGGGCAGACAACCCAAAAGCAGCTGCAGAGCGCTGAGGGGATCGTACAACAGAAAGTCTTACCATATCAAAGTTTTGTGGTGACCTTGCTATTCGTGGAAGCCCAGGTTTTCTTTTCTTCACATCACCAGTTTCCTGATGTTGTTTACCCATGAAACAATTGACTGCCAGCCAGGAACACGACCACGGGGCGCAATATTGAAATGGGTACGGAATGCACGTTGCGTGGCGATGATTGAGCGACCATTAGAAAAGTATGCCTGTGAACGCATCCACCTTCATCCACTCCATGATGCTAACTAAACTAAGCGGAGCTACAACTTTACGCCCTTGAATGTGTTTACCCCCACCCTCCTCGGAGCAACCCTCGCTTCAGGGCACCAAATTGAAATAGCAAGTTGCTCTTTCCACCCTGAAATAATAATGATTATTATTTTATTTTCCAGAAATCAGTATGGAAAGCCTGGGCATGATACCGTCAGATTAGATAAACTTTGATATGTATGAAAAAAATGATTATTTGGATATAAAATTACTAGTAGATTATTTTATTCGATGTTGTGGAGAGACTTAGTGCCATGGCTATGCCGTCCCTTAAAAGGAACTTCGTGAGGGACATTCCAAGCTTCAGTGAAAAGATAAGTTTCCCGAAAAGGAGAGAACTGATAGAAATGTGTCTCGTTCTGTGTTTTTATCCAGAGAATCCTACAAATGCTCGATTGGATTAATATCCGGAGATTGTGGTGTTGTTTGCAGGTATTTTGGCATATTATAGGCGAGTCTAGTATTCAAAGCCGTATGCTTTGGATCATATATATATATATCAGTATATTGATATTGATCTAGAATACCTTCGATGAAATGTAATGACTCCATACCCGCACTCCACACGAGCACAGAACTTCCACCGTGTTTTACTTTTCAGGTTTTCTTCCCGCAACTCTTTATTCTTTTGCCTCTACACGAAACTTCTGCCATCCGATGAAAGTAAATATAAATCTCTTGCAGAATTCTTGAGCCGCATTAACATATGTTTTTGCGAATCTTAATTGTTTCTTCCTATTTACATCGTTAATGTAGTATTTTCTGCGGGATATTCTACCATAGTAGGCATTTAATCTCAGATAATTTGTAAAAGTAGTAGCAGAGACATTCGTTTTTAAGCCGCTTTGAAGCTCACTTGCAATTTTAGGTACACTAATGCGTGGATCTTTTTTACTTTCCTAACAGTTACTCTTTCATTCAGATTTTTGGGGTCCACACCTGTGGAGTAACGGTTAGCGCGTCTGGCCGCGATACCAGGTGGCCCGGGTTCGATTCCCGGTCGGCACAAGTTACCTGGTTGAGGTTTTTTCCGGGGTTTTCCCCAACCCAATATGAGCAAATGCTGGGTAACTTTCGGTGCTGGACCCTGGACTCATTTCACCGGCATTATCACCTTCATCTCATTCAGACGCTAAATAACCTAAGCTGTTGATAAAGCGTCGTAATATAACCTACTAAATTAAAATTAAATTAAAAGATTTTTGGGCGTCCCGGTCTACACATTTTTTCTTTTTTATATATATATATATATATATATATATATATATACAGATTTCCCTTGACAAAATCGGTCAAGGTTGCTCGTGATCTACTTACAATTTTGTAAATCTCGAAGAGTTATTTACACCGATTGTGTAAACGAACTATAATTCTTCGTTCTTCGTCTGTAGTGTGTCTGCCATTTTTCCCCAATATGCACCACATGTTCACCTTGGTAAGCAGACGTCAAAGACTTTATAGTTATATATTCCAGGTACACAATTGGTGCTGGTGTCATGGAAAAATTCAAGCCTCTCGCGCAGTTACGCGCGTCGCCATGTTATGGGGGCACAAATTATTGTTTCTATAAAGCATTTCAAGTTTAGAAAATACCATTGGGTATATAGGCGTTTTCTTAGCGGACATCACCCTTCACTGTATAATATAACTGAACTTCTTTACTTATTTTCTAACATATAATAAGTAAATCTAAATACTGTAACTAATCATTGTTTTAAATATAAACGCTTTATATTCCTCATACAGTCAGCGCATCTGGCTGTGAAACCAGGTGGCCTGGGTTTGAATCCCGGTCGGGGCAAGTTACCTGGTTGAGGTTTTTCCGTTTTCAACCCAATATGAGCAAATGCTGGGTAACTTTCGGTGCTGGACCCCGGACTCATTTCACCGGAATTATCACCTTCATATCATTCAGACGCTAAATAACCTAGATGTTGATACAGCGTCGTAAAATAACTAATAAAAAATATATATTCCCCATAAATAGACTTATTAGTAGGGCTAGGCTTTTGATGACCTATAAATCATGAAAAAATGTCCTAAAAACAATGCATTTATGAACTAATAATCTTTCAAAAATGCTCTTAAAATGCTCTAAAAATTGATCTCACATTTATGGATTAGTCGGAATATCAATATTTAGACTAGTAATTAAATTAAATTCTAGTACCAACATTCAAGTTTATTTAATTTTACATAATTTTTCTAAGCAGTACACTTTAATTAATTATTTTATCTGATGTAGTTCCATATAGTCCGCCACAAGGCCACTCTTATCTGGAACTAGCAGGTATAGAGGAATCTATATTGAAGTCTGTATTGGGGGTGTACTAAGTTAAAATGACAATATTTGTGTAGAAAAACGATTAAAATAATGGGTAGTAATGGACAAAATATGTAGACAAAATATCAAAGGATAAAAATAATATTTTACATTAATAATGGGGATTTATGGCCAAAATTAAATGCAAATACTCCAAAAATGGCCGAATAAAACAAAAAATGCTGTTATGAGTTGTAAGAAGCAAAAAATGTACAAAAATGCCCTAATAGATATGTTTTACAACACTCAGTTTATCACATAACATATGAATAGTAAAGCACAATGTTTCTGGCTTACTAGAAAAAAGATGCAATTTCATCAAAATCCTAGCCCTACTTATTAGCTAATTTCTATCTCCAATGACGGAATACAAGGAATATTTTTAAGTGATTTTATATACGTTAGAATATACATAAATAACTTATTTAAATGACATTACATTAGTCTCTCCTTTAAACTAAATGTTACTTAACAAAAATATATATTTTTATATTAAATTCTCACATTTAACTACACCGAATTATAAATTATTACAACAAAATCTTACATATTACTCATTTTTCAGATAGCATTGTCCTCTGTTAACAATCTTTGTAGCTTAAGAGATAGCCAACATATAATAAAGAATTAACAATAATAAACATAGGCTATAGCAGAAATGGAATAACAATAGGCTACATTTAAAATCTATATAATAAATTTAATTTATTTAAATTATATTACAAAGATAGGGATGTCCACTAAAACGATGCCTATATACTCAATGGTATTTTCCAAATATCTAACACACTGTAATAATAATCCTCAGTGTTTTGTGAACCGGAGGCGACATAACTCTTTAGAACAGCAGTCATTAGAACAGAGCATACCTGATGGATTATTTATATCAACACCTCAAATATCCCAAATCTCTCTCACTATATTGCTAAAATAAAATATACATTGCCATCAAAAGAGGCAGACCATATGAGGAGCATCGTTTCAAAACGTATTATGTGCCACTTACAGTTTTTACACGAACGACGAAAAACTGGATTACTCGTAAACCAGAGAAGTTTTAAAAACACTACACAAAACCATTTTTAAGTACTGGTTTCACAGTTTACAAATATGACGACGTGGAACCATCAGACTTCACAGCATGAAATATAATAGAAAGTAACAAATTTAATTTCGTCCACTGGGGACTTAATACGTTTTGAAACGATGCTCCTCATATGCCAAGTCAAGTTACCAATACCACGGATAAGAGACTGCACTATGGTGCACCCGTAGCTGCTGGTGGTTATGGTCTCTCCCTGCTGCACGACTGGGCATATTATGTTGCACTGAATACCCTTTATCCATTTCAGAGAGTGCTGACGACCACTGCCATACAACTTTCATCTGCAGACATTCATTACTGTTCCCTCATTCTTACATCATTCTCAATGACAGAATATTGTGAAAATGTGATTGTATGCATTGCTGGCTTTGTTATTAAATTATTAAGAAAATATGGTGTACTAAATCTAAAGACGAAGTGATTTACGCATCTCATATATATTATTATAATGTACCGAAGTACATGTGATTTAAGACGGCGCTTATTCCGTCGGATCCCGGCCAACTAATCACTCATTACGAGTGCACCTCAGCACATGTGTGAACTTCGGTCCTAGGTTCATAGATATCTATGACGTAGTGCAGAGGGCGGCCACCAGAGGGAACCCAAGAGTTGGAACTTAAAACTGAGACGATTCTTCCGACGCCGGGGTAGAATCCGGTGTGGCTTAGTGGATAAAGCGTCAGCACGTAGAGCTGAAAACCCGGGTTCAAATCCCGGCGCCGGAGAGAATTTTTCTCCGTTTCATTACTCTTTCATCGTATGATGACGCAGAATATCTGCATGGAAATATCATATGTACTTCGGTACATTATAATAATATATAATTATAGGACTATTTACCCTGGTGCTTGAAGTTTTAAAAGGAAAGGGCATCCGTATGTGATAAAATAGCTAGAATACAAGTTAGACCTTTTTAATAGGGAGGCATGGAAAGTAAACATGTGATGGTTTATAAGGAATAAAGTATTCAATATTCTTAAGTCCTTTATTCTGTGTGTGGTCGACTCAAAAAGTACTTAGGGCATTAGGTAACGCTCTGTAAATTCAGTCAAGAGTCTTATTTGACTTTAACCATTTTACCAGCTTGTAGAGAATTGTTTTCGCATTCAGAATATATAAAAATCTCATTTTCACAAAAAATTCTCTTAAGACCTTTTTCCTCCCAGCCACAGAATTAATAGTCCGTCAACGAAAGAAGAGAACAGTTTTTCAATAATAGTGTCATAATGCTATCATGGAACATTTTTCAACGTTATGCCCTCTCACCGTAAGAATCTCGCGTGATAACATTAAAGAACTTACTGGTATTATATTACGATATGTTAGGAAGGCAAATGAAGGGTACACGGGAAAAACGATCAAGGTCCATCAAAAATCGAAATTGAGTTAATAATGCTATCTTATAGTGGAAAGGAAGTACTATCATGTGGTCTAGCTTGTAATAAGAAATCATCGTTCTTGACATTCCACTACATCAATTTCTATTAAATACACACATAACAAAGTATTAAGTGCTTAAACTTTAAAATTCGTTTTTCTCGAAACTTTCTAAAATGGACCTTGATCGTTATTCCTGTGTACCCTTCAAATCTCGTTACTCGTAATAATTTTGTGATGAGAGACGCCGCTAATTCTGCCATAATAGTAGCCAATATCAACACTGAATAATGTCCTTTCAGACTTCAATTCAAAGAAAATACCGCGAGCCATTGTAGCAGCCGGACACTTGGCAGTTCAGTTTCATCTGAAACGATCAAGAGTGCAGTTGTTTTGTGCCTAGGTAATTTATATTTTAATATTCATTATAATGAGTGACAGAAAAAGCTGAGTGGTTGTCAAAACCGGAAACTCGCGAAAGACAAGGCAATAAAACAGAAAATTGTAAGAAAAAGTGCAAAACTAGATGTGCTGTTTAAAGAATAAACACAGGTATCTTGTTCCAGTTCGAGCCCAGATAAATAATAATAATAATAATAATAATCCGTGGCACCACAGTCCTTGAAGGGCTCAGACCGACCAGCCAACTGCTGGCCTCGCGTTCACATGCCGAAGCAGAGGTGGACGTCATCCAACCAGAATGGAGGTATCGTGTGGTTAGCCGTTATAGCCGACTTTCACAACCGGATTTCGCTACCTATCGTAGCGTCGACCTGGTTGGCAAGTTGGTATAGCATTGGCCTTCTATGCCCAAGGTTGCGGGTTCGATCCCGGGCCAGGTCGATGGCATTTAAGTGTGCTCGTCAGTAGATTTACTGGCATGTAAAAGAACTCCTGCGGGACAAAATTCCGGCACATCCGGCAACGCTGATATAACTTCTGCAGTTGCGAGCGTCGTTAAATAAAACATAACATTAGCTACCTATCGTAGCTCCCCAAGTATATCACGATGCTGAGTGGGCACCGGACACATACACTGGCAGAAATTTCATGGTAATATTCCTTCCCCTATGAGGACTCAGACCAGCTCGCATTCCGTTACGCGAGTGCTAGGCAGGATGCCTTAGACCAGAACGCCACGACGTGAGACCCAGATATATCAGAGTGTAATAATATGGCGAACAGTAATAATGACGCGGAATCAATTATTTCATTTGATCCAAATGACGCATATATTGGGTGAAATAACAGGCGGAAATATTTTTTTTCTGCTTAGAGGCGCCAAGTTGCTAGATTCGCCCCTAGATTCGCCCCTCCCTGGCAAGGATATTAATATGAATTCATGAGAGGGGGATAACTTTGCAGCAAGGGGGAAATCATCCTCCCCATGTGCTACGTTAATTCGCACCTTGATAAAGACTTTACAGTACATTGTTCAGCCCGTTGCTTACGTGATTACACAAGCTGGCGCATAGCACGATCGAGAGTAGGTCTCTGTGAGTCATGACAATTTCTGCCGCTAGGTTCGCCTCTCTGCCCTATGAAATGATGAATAGTACCATTACAAAGCATTGTGCATCGTGAAAATAGTTCGATTAATTGTGCATTACTCATTGAGTACGAATATCACAAATATGCCAAGCATATTACAGTGTTATTTGAAGTTTGTTCAGCTAAGTTATATTCGAAAATTGTCTGTGTTTTGCTATGTGAAGAACTCTGTACCAACAGGTCGTATATTTATAGGTTAAGGTAAATGTCAAAGTTCTCTCATATAACAAGCAATGCTATGTTAAAAGTGGCGAATTGCATTTTCCGACTCTCGAATGATGTGACCCGAAATGTAAAATAATTTCATGCATTGTTTCACTTACCAAGCATTACTGATATAGGCCTAATGAAAATGTGAACGACGTGATGTAAACATTGAAGATAATGTTGTTACTGTTTTCCCTTTCTCTTTTAGAAAATACCGACAAAATTAATGAATTATCTTCATGCTGTACTTATTAGGTAATTAATGT
Organism: Periplaneta americana; assembly: GCA_025594305.2. Taxonomy (NCBI): domain Eukaryota; kingdom Metazoa; phylum Arthropoda; class Insecta; order Blattodea; family Blattidae; genus Periplaneta; species Periplaneta americana. The sequence continues at coordinate 16,336,755 of JAJSOF020000041.1, forward strand.
GTATTTGTCTGTATTTTAGACCTGTGTATTGTTACGTAATTATCAGTGAATTAGGTAAGAGAACTTAACAAGGTTAGTATGAGATTAGGTAATGCACCTCAAACTGGTAACTAATGGCTGCTGCGAAATAGGCTGAGGTGGTTATCGTGTGAATCAAATTATATCTAGAATATCTAGTTTTATTATATACGGATACTTAAAGTTTTTTGTTTTTTTTTTTTTTAGCATGTGTTTGTAATTTTGTGAGGTTATGTCTAGCCTAATTTCTTTTTATTCTTGTATCATTACCAATACATTAATTTATTTTATATTCATTTCAGGTGTTACGGAGGTGTTACATCTATGGTGGCAACTCTACTTATGTTAGGATATGAAGTAACAGTATATATTCAACTTCATCATTTGCTAAAAATTAAAGAAAACTGTATGTCTTCGACTCATTCCATCGTCATTTCTTCTTATGTATGTGAACCACGTTCATTCTAAAAGTGCTACATTAAATGAACACTATAGACAACCTGATGGAACAATTTACAAGTTACTGTTAAAGTGCTCAACATTTTCAAGTGGTGCTATACCCATTGTTTCAAAATGTACATACATATTTTTACATTTCTATAAGTGGTGTCATAAATTATTTCAGCATATTTGTAAATTCTTCAAAATTAATTCTTCTAATTAAGACCATAAAGTAATGAAATAATATAGCCTAGGCCTATATGTGATTTTATACTACCGGTATTGATGTTGATCTTGGTAAATTAATCCAATTTCACAGTGTTGTCTTTTGTATTGCGGTTCATAACAATTATAACAGTATGTACGTGGAAATGTTTTTAAAATAATAAATTCTAGCTCATGATTTTAAGTGGTCGTTTCAATGGGAGGTTATATTGGAAAGATGATCACAAATGGATAATTTACTGCAAGATACAAGAACTGAATATAAGTGAGTGTTCCGTTGAAAGTGAAAGTGAAAATTTCGTTTTACAAGAGCTAAGTAGGCGTAATATTTATTTTAGAAATTATTTGAAAGCTACAGAATATGAAGAATAGACCTGTAACCATAGAAATCAACTGCGAATGGTGAGTGGCCGGGTTTCATTAATAATTGAAAGGAAGTAAAAATTATTTTCTTCTTATCATCCTGTTTTCAATATTTAAATTTAAGCACCTTTCTCTTCCTTGTTATTTCGTGAGAGATTACTTCATACTTTCACATAAGCTAAATTTTTCTGTACAGATAATAAAAATTACATACATAAGTAGGCTACTTGAATATTGACGATACAAACTTCATATACATACCTCATCAGGCATATTCAAGAAGACATCTAATGTGCTGTAACCAGCACATGATTAAAATACTGATCAGATGTCCAACAGTTTCTTACTGCACTCTTCATTTCAAAAGTTTGGCACATAGTTAATGAAAATCTTGATCAGGAAATCATTCATAAAAAGTTAAATGTACACGTTTAAAACTTTCCTATAACATAGGGCATCCTCATTGTTACTTTTAAATTTTAAGAATGTGCGCTTATAACTGTATCACAATCTGAAATAATCATAATATTTATAACACGAGGGTCCTTGTAGATAGTTCCAGTGTTCTATATGTAATTAAGAAATGGCCCAGTTTATTGCACTTTCAGCACTTTTCTATTTAGGGGCTTCTGATTAAGTTTCCTAATCACTTCGTATTTACTGGAAATATCTTTGGAAATATTGTCCAGTAGTGGCTTCACAAGTTTTCCCAAAAGAAAGGACATTTCCTCATCTTTACATGTGTCGCACTTCAGTTCTTGCGAAAATCTTGGCTTCAGAAAAGAATACTACAGCGTTTACTATTACTATGCTCAATAGATTAATCAGTACGCCTATAGAAATGTTTTCACCACTGCAAGAAAAAATCGCGTATTAATTATACTTCTCAATTATTGTGACGTTCGTACTTTTTTTTTTAAAGAGAGGGAAAAGTTACGCCTTCTTGCAAATGCTTAATTATGAATTCAAGGAAATTAAAGATAATGCAGTACCTTAATTAGTTGCAATATCTTATTTAATAACAATATTAATAATATTAGGTGAAAAGGGTAGGCTATAGTGCGTATATGTAAGATGTCAAGTTAATTTATTTCCGGAAATGTTTGGTGTATGAACTGAAGTACAGAGCAGACAGTCCCTCAGTTTATATGTAATATGTTTTAATATCAAGAATGACAGCCTTTTATTGTAATATAATTGAGGAGTAGAAGTTTGGAAATTACGTCTATTGTCCATAAAATATTGTACGAAACATTTAATAAGCAATGGTGAGTCCTTTGAATGTCCCAAATGTCAATGTCTTTTAAGTGTTCTGCTATGAATATATAGGGCAGAACAGCGCTCCGAGCGGCGGAATTGGCATTACGAGGGATCCACTTCAGACTCGTTTTTCATGCTCTAGGCGCCAGCTTGTGTAATCTCGTAAGCAACGGTTCAGCCTATTCTCTCTCACGGCTTTTTTTTTTTTTTAAAGTAAACTGTTCACGGCTTCCTCGATCACACCCAGCTGATAAAGTTCAAATATTTTTTCCTATAATTTTGTATTAATATTGGACATGGATAATGCTACTGAAACAGGTATATAAATCTATCATATTCTTTCGCAAATGTAAGTACATTGTTATACTGTATTCTATCGTAGCGTAAGTTGCATCTTCTATTCTTCGAAAACGGACTTTGTCCCGAACCAAGATACAACTTTTTGAGTAAACAGCATCCACACACTTTTCTTTTGCATTTGTATCCATTTCCGCTTTGAGACATATCTGTTCATAGTGGAGAAATCTGTTTAATTCTTAGCACTATTATATAAAATTCGAACAATATGAAGATGTATTTATATTTGAAACTTTTATGTTATACTATTGTTTCGCTTTATCATTGAATTGCTGGTATCTGGTATAACATATGTCGGTGGTTAATGTCTTTCTGACAACTTCATTCTTCAATTCTTCGGCTTTGTTTTTAATGTAAAAATACTGTAACATCCGTAGAATCAACAAGCTCATCTGTGCTCGTGTTCGTTCGTTTGTGTGTGTACTACGGTGATGTGGAATTATTACACATGCTAGCAAGTATCTCGAAATAACTGACATATTGCATGTCAGTTTAAGTTTCTTATTGTTTTCTTTTTTAGTCGTGATGGACATGATCAAGATAGAACCTGATATCGACCCTCTGGCAAGAGAAACCAGTTATAAAACAGTTACAGAGGAGACGAATTCTTTATCACAGGTAATCATATTGAGAGTAATTATTAATTACTGTTTATTTTCTAAATGCGTAATTTATAATAATAATTAAATCATGTCGCCGAAAAAATAACTAGAAAAACCCTAGGCGAGTAAGCCCGCACATGGACAACACCGACCAAGGCCCCAGTCCATAATGTATGGTGTTGTACATTACAAGTGAATTCTCTAGTTAGTAGTACAAATACTATCTAGAGTTTCTGCTTCACAAAAGAGTTTTCTATAGTTGTATTTTACCACTGCAAACCAATAAATTACCGGTGAAGTTCATGATTGTGTTCCACAAAAGTAACTTAAGAGTGTATCAACACGTATTCTCTACCAATGAAAGGAGACGAAAGACAAGCGTTCACTACATCCTATCGCACGAAACGGATATTTAAAGTGCAATGCGTTCACTGTAACGGCTCTACCAGCGAATAGGGACTGTAAAGAATGGACACTGAGCGAATTTTCCAGTGTTTTGTTTCTCTGCGCGCCGGCGTTTATTTCCACTTTCAAGCGCTAGAGGTTAGTGTAATCAAGCATACGCTAAGATAATAATTGAGTATAGAGTTGAGACCAACGAGCTAGATACTACAGAGAGGCTAAAGACTTCTGAAAGTTGAAGACAATTGAACATTGGACCGCCATATTTTGGTTAGTTAAAACAAAGGGGCGTGTCTCGGATGTTGTAGGAAAAGACTGTGATGAAGTTAGTATTATTGTGAATTGAGTTACATATTAAGACTATGTTAATAAGTAAAAAGTAAAATACACACAAAACTTTGCGTTTTATAAAAGCTGTAGGCTTATGTTTTTATTACTTTCACTAAATATAGCCCAGATATTAAATGACAAGCTATACTCAATGCAACCAAAGCAAAGCACCTAAAGACGGATCAATGTATTCGGCAAAAGAAAAATAAATAATTTTTTGACTTCGTCAGAAATTTAATTACCTTACAGCTAATCTAACCTAATATGAAATCATGTAATTCAGTGCTCACAAGGTGATTTCAAGAGAGACGGCGTATGTAACTAATAGGAGTAAAATATAGGAAAGGTAGTGGCGAAAATTAAAAAAAAAAATCCAATAATTAAGTTATTGAGAAAAATTCATTTGAAATTGGAATTAACACAGAGAACTTTTGAAAACTGCAATTATTAAAACTACAAATACCGGTAACCTCTTAGCATGCAACGTAATAATTAAAGAATGAGATTAATAGAAAGTTACTCGTGTCATAACTCACCACATTTATTAAAACGATAAGATATTTACGGTTAACATTGTTATCAGAAACAACAGGAGCCACAGCTAGCTACACTTCTTTTCGCTGACGGAGACATCGTGTACTCTAATATAATTTCAAACAAATATTGTCGCGTGATGGAGACATCATGTAGTCTAATATAATTTGAAACAAATATTGATCTCACACGTGTCTCGCAACTAAGCAGAGGCTTTTTCAGAATAAAACTGTTCTTACATTATTTTGAACAATAATGACAAATAGTGTGTGATGCAAGTGCTAACTTTCCTCTTTGTTAACAAAAAGAGCCCTACGCATTAATAAAAAGAAAATTGGAGTAGGCCCTATAAACACAATAAATACTAAACTCTTGATGGTACAAACTTATTAATACAGATATTTCGCTTATGCTCAGTCCGTCTTATCTTATAATTCTCTGGGGCAATGGTACTTGTATTGAGAGGGGTTAATTATCCAGCAACACATATTATGATTTACGGTATATTTCATTTAAATTCGAGGGAATGAGACATTTTTGGAAATTTTTAAGTCTTAATTATTACTCTTTCATTTATAAATCAGCTTTCTACAAAACCTGTAGCGAAATGTTTAAATTAAATATTGATGTATCCGAAAAATATAATTTATTTTATTTTACCTAGCAGAGTTAAGGCCTGCTCTTCCACTGACCCAAGTCTACAATTAATACAAATAAATAATAATAATAATATGTTGTTGTGAAATATTATAGAAAGTGTATCATACAAGAATATGAAATAAAGTATTCATTGGAAACTACGGGACACCTTATTATTCAAAGAGGCAGTGTACCTTTGATAAGCACTCCTTGCAGAGACTGGTGGTGCTATAGACTGCCATGTTTTGTAGGGAACGATCCATAGTACTGTTGGCCTATGCAGGGAGTGCTTATCAGAGGTCTTCAGCCTCTCTATAGTATCTAACTTGTTGGTTGAGACACAGGATCCAAACATCGCCTACCTTATTGCATAATCCAGTAATGCTTTGTTTCAAATTAATTCAGGTTAACAGCTTTTCCTTATTTCTCAGTGACAAACTAGTTGTAATAATAATTCTTTATATTTCAGATATAATTAATTATATTATAAGATAATATAATACATTATAAAATTGAGTATCGAATTCGTTTAATATTTGTATATAATATAATATAGGTATATGGTTTTACTTCTCATAAGAGTTTTGTTTTTGTATTTTCAGTGCTATCAAATCATTACATATTTTAATTGTTGTTGGGGGTCAACGTCTCAACTTTCATTATAAAGGAACTCTAGAGTCTAGACATTACATTTAATGACAAATTTATTATTTCATGGATCCAATTTATTTTATTTGAGTACATAATGTACCTAGATGCATTAATTTATATGTGTTACATTTCCGCAATGTCGACTGCTAGCTGGTGCGATGTCAGCGCCAACTGTAGGAAGAAAGAATCTCATGCTCTAGCTGGCTTGAAGATCATTGAAATCAGTCTGGCTACATCAAAGGCACCGACTCGAAGTGTCCAAACTTAATTACCTATACACTAGCTCTACCTCATCGCCTCATCGGATTCCCTATCAGCTGTTTAAAACATGACGTCGTACGATATTGACATTGCTGAAAACAGAGGAGTTTGAGGTTAGGTCTGTTAATTATGAGTGTTAGCCCTTCTTTTTATCCTCTCATGCGTTAGCGAATAAGAATTTGTAATTCTTCATGCGTCTTAATTGAAAAGTAAGAAACCAGTTATGTAATTATTATTGCCAAAATATATGCCATTCGGCCTCGTCATTTGCCAATCTTGTAGTATTTTATTGATGTATAAGTTAAATCAAACTGGAAGGGTGATAACCCATATCCCTGTCTAAAGCCGTGATTTACTACGAGAGGCTTTCCATTTTTGTTAAACATAATACTGGTTGAATCGTATACTGATTTAATAGCATTTATCAAGTTGGGGGAGTAAATTATAATCATTCAAGATGCTCCATAGTTTTTGTAGGACTGTCATATGCCTTCTCGTAATCTAAGAACAACAATGAATATATTTCATATTTATTATTTTTTGTGTGTTACAGGAAGGCAGTGTACTATATCTGCATTCGACTGAAATAAAGACGGAATGTGTGGACCGCAGCTATGATCTGAAATCAGAGATATCATTTGAGGAAACTCCTGTGCCCATTGACTTTCCTGTCGTGAAAACAGAAATTGAGGTGAGTGCAGCTAACGAAGTGTGTTCGTCGGTAGTTCTTTCTTTCTTATTTAGTGGCTGGTGTGATGACTAAGGATACGAATATCACACTTTTGCTTACCATTTCTTCATAATCCTTCAGGAATTTTCTTCAACCAATTGTTCTGGATAAACATTGCGGTACCGAGAGTTCATTAAATCATATGATTTTGAATATTTTAAATTCCGGTGACAGTATTTACCACGTGGACTACAATTTTACGTGAGGCCTAGTATAGAAGATGGTCAATTTCAGCTACATTTCAATTAATCAAGCGGAAGCTGAGAAAGGTTGTGGCTAATGCCTGGAGTAAGAAATGCAGTTAGTTATTTTTCTTGTAATCCTTTTTAATTGCCTTTGATAGCTGAAGTCCACATGTTTGATATTTATGATTAGAGTGTCATTCTTATTTCTTCCAATTAACTCATTGTTTATAGCATTCTTTCATAAGAGAAGAGGACGGTATTTTTTTAAACTTTTTTTCCTATTTGAAGTAAAATATTAATATTTTGTACCTACAAACCTCATGGCTATACGAACTCATGAAAATATAAATATTTTGAAAAAAAAAAAAAAAAGTTTTGGGAGCCCAGATTGAAAAAAAATATACCCAATGCAGGATTTTACTAAAACTGATATATTTAAGCCATTCTTTAAGATAAATTCAAACAGTTGTTTACATTTTACTTCTAAAAGCATGCTCTACAAACTGCCCATGACAGAACTTTGATATTAGTCCCTACATTTGTAAAATAAACAAAATTTAATACCATCTTCTCGATTTCCTTTTCGTGCAAACAGACAGACATATTTTTAAAATTAAATCAGTTAGTAAAATTCTGTTACAGAGAAACATTTCCTAATAGTATAGAGAATATATATTCTAAATTTCATGCATGTATCTTTAATACTCGCAGTTCAGATATTATATCAATTTTTCTCTCGAATGTACAACAAATGAATTTACCGGAAACAACAATCAAAGTGGGCGTGTGATTTAAAAACCAAGAGCATAGGATATTTAAAAATGGTGTTTCAACATCCGATAAGGGGACAAATACCCACAAAATGTTTTGCATTGTATTGTACACACATCACAGAGTATCTTAAAGAAAATATTTTTTTTTAATTTACTTATTTTTTGCCAAAAAATACTGCCTGTCCACTTAAAATGGGATATATCTTTCAAAATGCCATAATATTTTGTCTTTGTTCTTTTTAAATTGCTTTGCTTTTCTCAGCGACAATGTTTGACTTTTTATTGGGTTTAATAAAATTAAGTCTACAACATATAAACTTCCATGCATTGATTCTTCAGCTATACCTTCGTTTGACATAATCTTTGCAGGAGGAGGCACTTGAGTTAAATAGAGTGGAGGAAGAGGTCAAACTGGAAGTAACGGCAGAAGAGGATGAAGTCCTTACTGAGGGGTGAGTGTAAGGCTTTCCTTCGTTGTTGGTGTCCTGCTTTCTTGAAATATTAATGACTAAGAATAGAAATTTTGTAACTAGTTTCAACTTGATTTTTATTCAAATAATCGCCTCAGAATTAATTGGCATCTCTGTATGTCTGTGCGTCTCTCTTTATGTTTCATTCTGTGTCAGGGGCGGACGCAGGATTTTTTTTCGGGGAGGGATTTGAGGAGATAGTAAAAATGGAGTAATGAGAAATAAGTTTATATACTCACAATTTGTTTCCGAGTCACAAACATTTACAAGTTGGCCTGAGTAGCGTAGTCGGTATAGCCTTCTGTGCTCGAAGTTACGGGTTCTGCCCCAACCCAGCTCGATGGCATTTAAGTGTGTTTAAATGCGTCAGGCCTCATATCAGTCGA